>JAOXJK010000051.1:46544441-46597961 GCA_025774025.1 Xenus cinereus
CCCTCCCCCCATCAAAACGGTGCGAAAGAGAGAAAATAAACTTCTGTGGAGTCGAATGATTTGAACATTCAAAAATCAGATGTCACACCACTGCTTCCCCCAGAGTGAAGCAGGGGATCGTTAACAATGGCTCTGATGAACTAACCCTTCTCCACAAGGATGCTTGTGACCAATTTACAGCTGAACCCAGAGACAGAGAGCAGCTGTCCTGGCTGGTCGGGAGCGCTGACAGCCAGCCACAGCACTCGGACGCCTCTGTCCCCTCCCTATCTGCTGAGGAATCCAGCCACTGCCCTGCAAGTGTTGGGCTTTGCTAGTACGTTTCTATCCCTCACATATGGACAAGGACTTGCAGCTACTTTGGAATTCTGTTTTTCAACTAGTGTTTAATTGATAGGCCTTCTTTCTTGGGCTCTCTCTCAGATGGGGCTGTGTTTCCAGGCAGAGAATACTTTGTGAAGCACTGGAAACGAGAGAGCCTGGGTCCTATGGGTGCACATCACCAAGCGAGCAGCCTGAATTTAGCTCAGCTGTCTGTCACCTTCTGCCCATGTGAATGCCGGTGCCCAGCAGCACAGGGCACAAGCACCCTTCCTCCTGTGAAGGGAACTGCCAGTTCAAAAACCAGGGCAAGATGAGGGCAGGAGAATTTGGTCTGGCCTACACCCCGTTGGCTGTCCTACTTGCTTGGCCTGGCTCTCCAGCATCTCCTGCCAGAGGATTCTTACTGAGTCACAACAATTACTTAAAGATGCTTAAATTCCTGGCAACTTTGAGGACCACCAGTAGAAGTCAGGGAATTCATTGTCACATGCAGTTTCCAATTCCACGTTCTGAGCCAGTTTGGCTCAAGCTGGTCTGGTTTTGTGCCTCTCTTTGCCATGGAAATCACAGCCATGTCATCCCGCTGACACAAAAAGGGAGGGGAACATCGGGCACTCTGGACAGGCTTAGAGAATCTGAATGACAGGCATGCTTTTCCCATGTGCTAAATAAATCTCCCCGTTACACTTGTGCGGAGAACTGTAATTAAGACTTGGGAAAGTCATCCATAAGGCCTCAACAGGCTCACGTCAGGAAACGCATAAAACCCTCTGCTGGAAAAGAAATACAGTTTGGGAAAGCAGTACGTCTGGCAGGAAACACAATTTTAAAAGTCCAAACCAAACCCTTGGCTCTGTGCACAGAGGTGTGGCCCACAAGCAGAAGCTCCCTGGTGCTGAGATGCCCCGGTGCAAGGAGCTGTGCCAGCCACAGGCGTGTGGGAGAAGAGAAGATGACAAGCTGTTGAGGCGAGCCTCTTCACCCAGACTCCTCTGGCGGTGACGTATCCGTGCTCTGTGGCTGAGCTCTCGGATTGTGAGCAGGATGGAAAGGAGTAGGTGGGAAATGGTGAGGCAGCAGCACAGAAATCTGTAGAGAGGAGCTGCGGAGGTTCCTCAGAGCTCTGAATTCACATAGTGTCTTTTAGAAACAAAAGGCCCAAGTGATGAGATGTTTCCTCAGCAAATAAATGTTTCTCAGTTCCCCAGAGACAGGTACGCTGTGCTGGTGGCTCTGCAACAGAAACTGGAGAGGAGCCTGTTGGCCAGAGGGTGCCTCCTTAGAGCCAGGGAACTGGGGCGACAGGAAAGGTCATGGTGCAGAATTGTCCATCCAGAACTGGGGCTTGAGCCCTGGCCAGGTGCTGCCCTCCACATGCCCAGTGATGCCAGCACACACGAGGACACAGCCCAGGGCACCTCGTTGCTAGAGCTCTGTTCCGTCCATTGTTTCCAAAACCCTTGCAGCAACTTGAAAATAAACATTTCGCTCCCTACCACTTTGATCCTTTTCCTCCCAGCAAACAACCCATGTTCGCTCTATGTTTAGAAGCCAGCTGAAATTAACACAGCTTTGCTTTAATTTCTCACTCCAGCAACAAATGATCTCAGCACTGCTCTGGGAGAAGGGGAAGGCAAGAGCTGCAGCCCTGTGAGCAACCTGCTCCCAGCAAAGAGTATATAAACCCCTGTTTTGCACAAGGCCTGCAAAAAGAGGTGCTATTTATCTCCCTGAGAGGACTCCAGCCATCAGCTGATGACCTGTTCAGGACTAGCTGTGTTGAGATGGCTAAAATAATCTCAGTGATAAGGCGGATTTACAGGTTTCCCCCCAGCAGAGATGAGAGGGATGTGGGTGTTGCTTGCAGAGGAGATGGAGAGGCTGGCACCTACCCAGAATGAAGAGTGTGCGTGAACATTTACAAAGATCCCTCGGGATCTCTCCATACACCTCTTTAAAATGTCCTGCTCTTGCTGCGGATACCACTAGGGATTTCTTCCCTTTGATTCTGCTCGGCAGCTCAGCAGCTGACATCATGAGGAGAGGAGGAGGAAGCAATCCAAGGAAAAACATTCAGGCTGTGCACCAGGAAGAAACTTGAGACTAAGACAGATCTATTTATATCTGACCTGAAAAGGGCTTTCTGAATGGGAAGCTGATCTGCGTGGAGGCTGGATGCTAGGCAGAAGGTGCTGTAGTGCTGAACACAGGCACCCACTCGCCGGCAGAATGCATCTGTCTGAGCCACGGGAAGGGAAGAAAAGAAACCGGAGGAATCAGCGAGGCTCTCTCTCCAGTGCCGGTGCAGGGAAGCTGCAGCTGGAGGTGCTGCGTGGGCCATCGTGCTGTGGTTCCAAGGACATTGGTGTTCCCCATCCGTCCGGGGCAGGTTCCCTGCTGGGGTTGGGTGTAGGTTGAAGGAGAAGCTCTGAGTGACCCTGATGACACGCCTGGAGGGTGAGAGGGGGTGCCTTGGCAGGCGCCTCCCGGGCCTGATGCCGTTAGTACTGCTCGGAGAAGAAGGAAGCGTGGAGAGTGGGAGGACTGGCCCCCCCTCCCGGTGGGGTGCAGCTGCCGTCCTCAGAGTGTTCTGACAGCTCCCCGTATTCACTGTTGTAAAAAGTCTGGCCTCCGACCTGGGACCCGAACGACGGCCGACATCTGCCCCGCAGGTCCGACTGTTCCCCCGGCAGCTCCGCAGTTCTGCTGGGCCCTTTACTGCTGCGGGGAGAGAGAGACACAGAAGATCAATCTGAGCACTCCTGGAAGGCCTCTGTTCTGCTTAGAGAGAGACCAGCTTCAGGAAACACCATCAGCTAATGCATGGGGCAGAGGCCATGGCCCAGGCAGGAATGGACCTACGCCTCCACTTAAAGCACAGCACCAGGCTTTGCACTAAACCTAAGCACAGCCCATATGTTTTGTGAAAAATCTGCACATAACCTGGCCACAGAGTTATTTCAGCTCTTCTAGATACCTCTGGGAAGCCCAGGGAAGGGCTGAGACTCCAGTGAGCAGGGAGAGACGAGACATTGCCTCAACTGTTCCTAGACCTGGCAGGAGCAACAGAAACCGATACAAACCAACAGCCAGGATGGGGGCAAGGAAACAAAGGAAGATGATGAAGAAGATGTGGGAGGAAATCAGCAACCCCATGTCAGAACCTGCCAATACCAGGTGACTGGGAACAAGTCACAAGAGCAAGGGCAGGGACACATTCACGGAGAGGTTTAAGGGTAGTGTTTTCCAGGAGATGGGATGCCAGGTGCAGGAGACAATGGGAATGTGCCTTAGGGAAAAGAGGACAAGGACAAGAAGCAGCAGACAGTCTGATACTACAGCAGAGAGGCCACAGGGCTATGGCTAAGGGAAAAAACAATGACCAGTCTGACGTGATGCTGGGAGGCAGAGAAGGTGAGGAAAAACCTTGGGACTGGCCTTGTCTACGCATGAGCTGACATGGCTCTCTTAACACACTGTCACAGAGACAAGGTCCCAGCCTGCTCTGACACCAAGCAGAGATGAGCTGGACAGGTTTTCGCCCAGTCTCCAAGCCTGGGGCAAGGACATAACCATCCATAACATCCTCAGCCCCGAGAGTGCCAGAGCAACCTGCCAGGTTCAGTACTGGCTGTACCATCCCCGCAGGGCCACATCAGCACCCTGTAGCACTCGGGTCAGGGCTGGGAGAGGGAGGTGGCAGCCACATACTTTCCATCCGTCCCCCCTGCCACTGCTTGAACAAGCCCTGACACATTTCACCAGAAAACGTCAATAGGCATTAAGAGTCCTATTAACACCGTCACTCCACTGTGCCTCATTACCTTAACGGACACATTCTCATGGAATGGGCACAGCTGGTATTTTTAAACCCTAGGAAGCAGCAGGCAGGTCTGTTCTTCATGCGTTTTGCCTCTCATCAATATGTGCACGGACTTGTTTGGCTCAGGGCCCACAGCCCTGCTGCTGCGGAGAGCCCCAAGAGATATACTCTACGGGGAAACACCAAGAGCTGCCTCCTGGTCTGCGTTTGGCAGCAGGGGGGTCTGAGTGGCTAGACTTAAGGAGTACCTGAATCCACCTTCTTTTCTGTGTCGGTTTTCTATTCTCTCAAATTCCTCAGATGCCAGAACCATCCCACTGTCTGTCTGATTGTCCTGGAAGGAAGCAACAGGAGTTATCAGTAACATCCCTGTCGACTGATAAGAGTGGGAAGGGAGGAGGAATAATTTAGGAGATGAGATCATGTGTATCTGTGATGGGAAAAAAGGAGTAGGAGCACTTTACCAGCATGCTCCAATGCGAGCTGATTTTCCTAGATGCCTTCTTAAAAGTGGTATGTAAAAAGGTAGGATTTGTGTGTGCAGTTCAGTGCCACTTTTGGGTAAAAAAAAAAAGAGTGCTCCCTGCCTGGAAGATGTATTACCATCAAATCTGTGAGAAATGAGATTTTCCTCTGAGACTAAGCGTATGGCTTAAGTTTTGCCACTATAGAGGATATAAGTACCAGCCCAGTTTGGAGAGGCCAGGAGGGTCCCTGCTGCACACTGCTGTGTGGGTCAGGATACAGGAGTTCCAGACAAACACTCTGGATTTCTCTAGTCCTGGCTGTATTCTATTACGCTTAACCAGGCCGTATTGACAGATTTGAGAAGGGTGAAGAGCAGGCTCTTCTCTGAGGTCCTCTATAGTCCTTGCTTGTAGATCTAACCTCCCTATTTCACTCTCAGGCAGTACAAGCTGTGCTGTAGAGGAACCCCTATGTGCCAGGAGGAGAAATGAATGTGCATAGGACTGGACGGACCGAACAGGAATGACACAGACAGACTGACATCAGATAGGAGCGATCTTCCTTCCATGATCTTAACAGCAAAGGTGTCAGGAAACAGCTGAACATTTCTTTGCCCCCCCGCTTAGTTCCACTCAGATGCTACTCACCGGGTGCGCCTTGTACATTGTATGTGTCATGGGAAACTCTTCAAATGTCTTTATCCTGGATGGACACCTGATCTGATTTCCTCCCGTCAAACAACCAGGGAATGAGACACAGTTGTAGTATCTGCTGACAGAAGCATACTGTATTCAGTAAAACCAACAGAGTCAATCTCCTGAATAAACAGGACCTGAACCCAACCTCCTCTGCTCTCTATGCAACCAAAATACGGAGGGAGGTGGATAACCCAAATGGAGGATTTTGGGAGGGAAATGGGGTCACCTTAGGCCTCTTTTAACCCTGTACTACTTCTGCAGTGGGGTGCACCCAGACTTCCTGATGGAATCAGGTCCTGATTACCTCTCCGCTTTGGGCAAACAGAATAATATCATAGAGATCCCAGGCATCCCACTATCACAGCTCCCTGGAGATGAGAAGCCTCATCTCATCTGTGTTAGAAACAGAGAGGATGAAGCTCCTGCATTAGCAGAAGCGCAGAGGCCCAGCTGGCACCTTCTTTCCTCATCTGCCTGATGGGCCACGATGCTGCTCGTGGGCTGTGATGCTCTCGCAGTGCAGCTGGAGGCAGGAGAAGGAATGCCATAGGCTTACACATCAAGGCGTCTTTCTCATCAGCAAAGGAAAGTGATTTTGTTTTATAAGCAAAAGACGCTATGGCCAAAATGCTTGGATGACACCTGATCACCTGGGATCCCCGTATCCCTCAGGCTCCCTTAGAGCTCAGGCTGCTGGCTGCCTGCCGGGCTCTCTTTGCCCTTTTCAGAGGGGATTCACCTTGCTGCTAGGCTGTGGCAGCGTATCCTCATGTCAAAGTCCTCTTCGTCTGAGTTTTGCTGGGCAGAGGAAGGCACCTGGGAGAAACCATCATCTTCTGAGCTGTGAGAGTCGTTCAGTGGGATGTAATCCTTCCCTTCCTGGTAGGAAGAACAGTGAGTGGCCTTGCAAGAAAGGGGAGGGCTTTCCCACCAGAAGGGGCTCTACAAGCAGAAGCTGTCAGAGCTGGGGAGGAAGATTTCTGGTTTGACTTTTGTTTCTCTGGGACAAAATATCTGGCTGGAGATTTCTGTGCCCTCTGTGTTACGTAGCTGCGAGTGTTGCAGGTGCATGGAGGTGTGTGTGAGCAGGAAAACAACAACCCAGTCCTATGGCACCTACAGTTCTCTAGCCTACATGGACAGAACACTGTGCTCCGAGGGCACATCATTGTGGCTTAGTCATGCCTGTGCTGGGATCCAGTGCTGAAAGGTTAAAAACAGGGACGTCATGATGAGAAAGTACTCATATTTAAGCACTTAGCTATCGCCTTATGAAATGGAACATCAAGAAAATGTTAAAATCGGGGCTGTATGCTCATTGCAGTTAAAACTCCTGGTGAGTTACTGCACGGCAATGATTAGTAATAGTTTCAGAGAAATTTGTATATCTGACTGCAGTAATGGAACAGTTGTTTGGTTCGCATGGCCCTGACATTTAGATCTGAGGATAGAGTTTCAGAAAGCCTGGTGAAGTCCTGGTTTTCATTATGCAGGCGTGTGGGAGGCAGGAGTGCCAGGGCCTTGACTCAGCTGAAAAATTTAAAATAATCATCTGGGGATTAGGATGGAAATATTGGAATGACGACTGAGAGGGTACCCGCCCTGCAAGGAGTGGAGCTATATTAGGATGCAGGGAGAGGGCTGTGGTAGAAATGAGCTCTCTGGGAAACAGAGCACTCTGATCCAAGAAATGCTGTGATATCCCTTGGCCTATGCAAAGGTACTGCACTGTCCAGGGAGTCAGAGGAGGGCACAGGAAGGGAACTAGTGGTGGGAGAAGAGCAAGCTGTCTGGAGCTAAGCAGGGACAGGGGGAGGTTTTCACCTGCTGGACGTTTTCCTGAAGAAGGTTCCCCAGTATCTCCACCAGGTCGGAGAAAGTTGGTCTCTCCTTGGGATCACTGTGCCAGCAGCTCAGCATTATACGGTAACTGCCAAGAAGAGATGCTGGTTTTATGCTACAGAAACCCCCTCCTACCCCACTCTGCAGCTCCCTCACATGGTACCTGTACTGTGAAGGAAAACTCGGCACCCCCCAGCAATTTGGCTGTGTGGACCTACTGGAAGGGGGTTGGTTCATTATGCACTGAATATAACAGTGGACAAGGAGCTAATTTGGACACCTCTGATACTCTCCAGAGTGGGAAAGCACATTGTCCACTTGAAGACCATCCCAGCGTGTGTATACAAGGGATTTGATGTTCCTAGATAGCTCTGACCTGCATTTGAATCCATCTGGCTTGCCCTTCAGGCAGCTGCCTGGTGTGAGGGAGATGCTGGCTTATCCCCCATCCTGGCTGAAAGGTCTTTGCATCCCACAGAGGGTCCTGTCCTGTCCTGTGCTGGGATCTGGGAGGTTTCTACCATCCCACAGAGGGGCCTGTCCTGTGTCCTATGCTGGGATCCGTGAGGTTTCTGACTCACATTTCTGCTGTGGCGTACTCTGGGGCTCTCATTCTGGTACCGTCTTTGAGCCTCTGGCAGAACTCCTCATTGATCTGGACTCCAGGGTATGGAGATGCCCCTAAAAGAGATGCAAAGAGAGGTGTGAACATGAAATGTGCCATCAGAAACTGCTCCTTTCCCTGGGACTGTCCTTCCTCCCAAAATACTGGGACATGCGGTCACTTCTCATACGCAGCCCAAGTCCTTGGTGCTGCCTGAGACAGGCCCCTCTGCCTTGGTGAGCAGGAGGCCACCTCTGCATGCCTGTCTCCCATCACCCTCTTCCCGTGGGTGGATACAGCCTCCATAATTCTTTTGCCCACACTGACTTCTCATCACTCCTTAGACATGCGTCTTCTCTGACATGACACTTCTCTTCCCATCACTCCTTAGACATGCGTCTAAGGGCGTCACGGTCTCCTGCTCAGACTCACCTCCCAAGTTGCTATGTGGGAAGAGAGGTCCTCTCTCCCTCAGCAGCGCGTGACCCTCATTAGCACTCACCTAGGGAGAAGATTTCCCAGAGGAGGACCCCAAAGGACCAGACGTCACTCTGGGTAGTGTAGACCTTGTCGAAGATGCTCTCTGGAGCCATCCACTTCAGTGGGAGACGGGCCTGCAGGAGGGAAAGGCAAGGCATAAGTGTTCAGGCAGGGACATGTCCCAGGACAGCCCTTGTAGCAACAGGATGAAAGGAAACTAAAGCAAATAGCCCTGCTCCTCCCTCCATGAAGAAATGGAGGTTTGGTTAGGTCAGAGGGAGGGAAAGAGACACTGAAAGGGGGAGGAGGGAGTATAAAGAAAGAAGAGTAAGTAAATGACAGGCTGAGGGGCAGAAGGAAGGAGACAGAGGTCTGGTGAAGGAGGAGGACAGCACATACATCACTGGGCCAATGGTTCCTGGTCAGCTACAGAAGTGTTTCAGCTCCTCCTTTTTCATCTGTTTCTCAGTTTATTCCAGCCCTGGAGTAGTTTATGAACACCTCAGGGGGCACCTAATCTATACAGGGTTTGAGAAGATGGTACTCACACTGCCTTTCCTGACATAGTCAGGGTCCTTGTAGATGTCCCGGGCCAGGCCGAAGTCACAGATCTTTACCACGTTGTTCTCTGACAGCAGGATATTGCGAGCAGCCAGGTCTCTGTGGATGCACTAAGGGCACACAAAGATGAAGGGGCAAAATCAGAGAGACAGGAACCACCATCAGAAAGTGCAGAGCACACCCCCCCTCACGAACCTCAGCTGTAATGGGGGAATGGTGGAAGTGGGAAGGAGTTAAAGATAAAAATTTCAAAAGGGGATGGTTAGGGAGAGGATGAAGTGCAAGAGGACTAACTTCCCATCTTTGTGTACACAGGACTACCTCAGACTTCCTAAGAAGTGTGAGGCAGGTCACTGAACCTCTCTGTGTGTCACCTGTAAAGCGGCTGTAGGCAGGCCTTCAGGCATGCACAAAAGAAGAGGGGAGCAAAGGAAAGGGTGAACTCACCTTTCGGGATGCCAGGAACTCCATGCCACGTGCTACCTGGAAGCTGTAGCAGATCAGATCTTCCATGGTCAAGGGACTTTGCCACAAGTCATCCACTGTCCAACAGCACAAGAAAATGATTAGACAGTGAGCGGTCTCTTGTCCTTGCCTCTCTCCAGGACTGCAGGATACAACCAGCCCCTTGGTGAGATATAGCCAGTCCTCAGTGCTAACTGGAGTAACCAGCTCCCTTCTAGGATTTCCTGCTTAGGTGGCAAAAAGCACATGGCAGGAACGTGCTCAGGTGGGAGGAGAGTGAGTCCAGCCTCCAGCACATGTCGGTCAGACAGAGTTGTGGGGAACAGGGTGGGACGGGGCTTTGCAGGTCAGCTCATCATTCCTGTCCTAGGGAAGACCCACTGAGATCCCCCTCAATTTTCCTTTCTTTAGACTAAAAAAATCCACAGGGAATCCCAGCTCCCCACTGTCGTGCCCTAGCCTTTCCCCAAGTTAGTCAAGCCTGGCATTTCTTTGGTGGCCCAGGTGAGGAGCCACTGCTGAGGCTGGAGTATTACCTTCCTGGATCGGCTGCGCTGTCTGGCTCTTGTGCATCAGAAAGCGGTTGAAGATAGCGCTGTCGCTAGTCCCCGAACGACTCCTCCTGTCTGCTCTCACTGCCTCCACGATGGACTGGACCTGAATACGCAGCCTGGGAGACTTCTCCTGGCAAGGAGACCAAAACAAAAACCTCAGCAGGCAACACACATTGTAGCCCCTGCACCCACGAGCTGCACAGAATTTTCCTGTCCTTAGACTGTAATTCTGGCCTGGAAGCACCTCTCTTCCATTGGAGAAATTACTTCCCTGATGTGCATATGAATCAAGATCACTGTGTAAAGTTGATCTGCTGCGAGACAGAGGGTGTCTTTGTTCCATTGTCACATCATGTTTCAGGCTATGCATCTTCCTTCCCTGGACGTGGGACAGGTCCCTAGGGGCAAAGGAAGCTGCTTACCCTGTAAGGACTGAATCCTTCCCGCTTGGTTCGCAGGTAGTTGGAGAGGTTTCCATACTTGCAGAACTCAACAATAACCATTAGTGGACCTGGCAAGAAGACACCAAAGGTTAGGGGAAGAGGTGAGGGCTTGGGATGGTTAGAATTTGCCCCGACTCATGTTTTGTGCAGCCCCGCTGAGCTGTGGCACCTGCTGAAGTGTGCACAGACACACCGATAACATTTCCCACATGTCCTTGTGGTCACACACGTGGCCAGCAGAAAGGGCACAGGGGATGAGAACTGATCCCTGGGAGCAGGCACAACCTGTTGCCCTCTGATATTTACCATTGGGTTTGGTACAGGCACCCAGCAAATTCACCACGTTGAGGTGGTTCCCGATGTGAATGAGGATCTTCAGCTCTGACATCAGTGCTTTGTGCTCGCTTGCAGTAGCTCCCTCTGGAAACACACAGACCATGTCATGACGCTTCCTCACAGCTTTTCACTCCCCCTCACCACCCTTCTCTTATCAGAGTGTTATTGTGAGCCTTGCTGAGGAGGCTGTGACCCCAAAGCCTTGGTACATTTTGTTATTGCATGTTTCCATATGAAATGTCAGAGCCTTGTCTGGAGATCCCAGGATCCCTGCTGTACTGCGTAGGGTGCTCCCTGCAGGTGCAAAGGACAACACAACCTGTGCCCAACAGAGTTGTCCTTGTGATAGCTATGCAAGGAAGAAGTTCACTTGAGGCTTACATACAGATGCACACGTTTGAATCTCTGCTCTTTCAGCCTCTAAACAGAGACAATAAGCCATAAAACAATTTGAAGGAAAATTAGAAACAAAAGGGTCTGGGTCTTTTGGCCATGACTGAAGATAGGAACTGTCTCAGCTCAAACCCAGAATATCTTTTTATGATTCCTCTCCAATAGCAAACACAGTCTTGTGCCTCTGCCAGCTCTCTGTGCCACATTTTCTCTCCAAGTGCCTAATTCACATCAACTCTTGATCCTTTGTTTTACCCTCAGGGTGTGTTCTCTGGTTTTATGTGCCTTTTTCATACTTCTCTGCTTCCCCATAGGCATTTTGCCTTACTTGAGAATTTGTAAATACAGTCTGAGAGGCAGAAGCATCCTCTTGAGCTGCAGCTGATGGGCCAGGTGACAGCCATGCCTCAAAGGACTCTAAAGCAGCCTTGCCTGGCCAGGCTTCCCTCTGCAATTGCTGTGCAGATCATCTGTACACTTGCAGTGTAAGTACTGCTGAGACGAGCCAGGACTCGGTTTCAACATACAGGCCACTGCTGACCAGAGGCTGCCGCAGTATTTTGTTGGGTACCAAATTACAGACTAATGTTCTGGATGCCTCTGTCAAAGCATGGTCATAAAAGCTTAAAATCTCACTCTGGATTGACCAGGCTTTGGATGCAAAGCCAAGTCAGCCCTCAGAGCTAGGTAAAAGCTGCAACCTGCTTCCTTATCCAGCTCTGGACCTGGCCCATGTTTATGGGCACATTTAGAAGAAGGCAATTGGGATCAACACTTCCTTCAGTGACCTGCCAAAGAGGGGCTCTGGATTCTTGTTCATCCTCTGAGACAGATCTCATTCTTTCCCTTTGCAGACAGCTACATTTCCTTGAAAGCTGAGTTCCCCAACTCCCTGTTGTCTATTCTGCCACTTGCCTCCCAGTGCAGCTGAATGGGGCTAAAGCATCCATGGGAGGAGACCAAGAGGATCAACTGTGTTGAGGCCAAAAAGCCATAAATTAAAAGGCTGGGTCCAGCTCCTCTTCCCTGGCTCAGGACTGGCTCAAGGCTGGCTCAGGCAGAAGTACCCAGGAGTGCTTGTGGGAGAGAAAACATTTTCCAGGGCCTTAAAAAATGCCTTATACCAAAGACAGGCATTTACAGGGTGGAGATTCCCTGGCAGATGCCTCATCCTTTGCTGTCCACTCAGGCTGCATATTATGCTGTGCTGCCCACATACCTTTCAGCATTTTGACTGCTACGGTCTCACAGCTGTTGCTTTTATTGATTCCAAACGCCGATGCTTCCACCACCTTCCCAAAGGCACCATGACCCAGCACCTTACCTATGGGCAAGGAAAGAGGCAGCGTGAGGGAGGGCAGGTGCAGCACATGCAGAATGGAACGCAAAAACAACAAACCCAACAGGAAATCATGGGAAGAAGAAAGAAAAAAGGTCATAAAGGAAAAGGAAGGAGTGGAACTTGTGCCCTTCCCAGGTGGCTGCTTGCTCTGTCGGTGAGAATAAGAGAAGGGATGATGGGAGGAACTGAGACAGAGCTGGCATGGACAAAGCAGAGGAAGGAAATGGCTCTGCAGAAGTGAGGGGCTGTTTGTTGCCCTCGAGCAGAGCGTGTGGGAAAGGTAAATGTGACACCTTGCAGCAGAGCAGCCAGGGCTAATATCACTGCTCTGTGCCTCAAAGGTAGTGTGCAACCCTTTTAGCCCTACCAGATAGACAGAAGAGACTACAAGCGGATGTCTCATCATGAGGAGGACAGTGGATGTAGTGGTCCTGAACTTGGGGTGCCTGCTGTGGACTGGGCTGTTCTGTCCAGATTGCCGGTTAGAGAATATGGGCATGGGCTTCAAAGCATTCCCAGAGGTCTCCTGGTCTCAGTGATACCTGTGAGGGTACACTGTGAGAGTCTGGGCTTACAGTTGGCTCGGATCTGTCCACAGTCAGACCCAAAGAGATTTCCCAGGCACAGCTGGGCTTTAGGGACAGCCTGGGGAAGAAGATGGGAAGCCTGAGGCAGAGAGAAGGCATTAAATACACAGAGATGTGTAAGAAACCTGGTGGGAAGCCCTGGCTGCAGCGCGCAGTGGCAGGGAGGGTGTCCGGCTCACCTAGGCGCAGGCGGTCTCGTGGGAACTCCCACTTGCTGGAATCATAGGGCAGGTACTCGCACTGCTCCTCCAAGGGCACCTCACCAGGGTCCATGATGATGGAGAGGTAGCCCGTCTTGATGTCTGCGTGGGCAGGCTGCAGGAATCAGCCAACACAGAGGGTGAGGAGATGCCCTCCCTGCACTGTGTGCTGACTCCCAGAGGGGATTGGGTTCCTTTGCCCGCCTTGACCTGCTTCCCCCTGGCAAAGGCCATTTGCTATCACCTGCTTTACCACAGCCCTTATGCGCCCTGTCCTTGGCAGTGAGAGCCCTTGAAGCATCCCATGATAACCTTTTAGTGGATGCTGTCATACAGCCCCACATCACACCAATGGTGTTGCCCCAAACCCCACTAAGTCACCTCCCCTGCCCTGGGGCAAAGACAGTCACGTACCCTTTTGATGTTACAGAAGATGAGGATAAGGAGGATCCAGAAGAAAACAGCGATAACCCCAGTCCCAATCAGGATGACAATCTCCACATTGGTCCTGTCATCAGAGCCTGTGGGACAGGAGGAAAATCGTAGCTTCAGATATTCCCATTCTGTGTCCCAGCTCAGCTGTCCCTTGTGACCCACTTCAGGCTGTGAGGAGACTGGGGAGGTGCGTTTGCCTGAGCTAAACGTGATCCTCCCGTGAGAGCACCGTGCCACCAGCAAGGCCTAGGGGCTTTCACTGCCTCCTGCTGCCTGGTGTCACAAGGAAGAGACATGGGACCTTGGCCATGCTCCTACTCCACCCATTCATCCCCAGTGATGTCATGGCTGCTGGTACCTTCCACGGAGACACTGGCCGAGGAGTTCACACAGCCCTTAGCGTTGCAGACGCTGCACAGGTAGAGGCCAGCATCCTCCTCCCTCACCCTCTGAATGCTCAGCCTCTGGTTGAAGTCTGCCAGGTCAATCCCTGTAAGGCACAGAGGGTTGTGGTGGTCACTCACAGAGATGGGGAGATTAGCACGCTGCACTCATTCAGGATCAAAATAAGGCTCCTATTTTTTGGCTGGTTCATTTTAGATGGCAGAATGAAATTGCACCAGCTGGTAGGGGCTTTCTTCTGGGGCCTGGGGGCCCCAAAAATACCCTGGAAGAGCCTTCCACAGACGGTGTATGGGGGGAACAAAATCCCCAAAGACAACACTGGATGGGGGTGGTGCCCAGGCAGTCCAGCTGGTGTGTCAGCCTCTGCTTCAGCTCCAGGACCTGTTCCTTTCCCTTTGCAATGCACCTGGATCCTTCCATGGGATTTGGGTTGGTCCCTGCATGAGCAGAGATGCCAGGCACTGGGCTGGGAGTAAGAAGATGAAAGATTTATCTCTCTTTCTCTGCTCTCCAGTTGAACTGTGCACATGCACAGACAACGCTGAGCCAGGCCCTAGGGCATAGACTTGGCTGGTGACACTGGATCAAACTGGAATAGAACATGATTAAAACCAGAGTTCAGCCAATTCAGAGAACAGGGGCCTTTGCCTGGGCACATCAACTCTCAGAACCCAACAGTGTTCAGCCAAACACAATGCCTTTGATTCACCCCCAGCCCACTGTACCTGACACTTCTTCTACCAGTTTCTCGTCTTTGTACCAGCTGATTTCGGGAACGTGGTTGCCGTCCACCTTACAGCGCATCTCTATGGAGTCACTGACGTTCACCCAAATGTCTGTCAGGTTCTGCTTGAGGCGAGGGATCTCCAGGGCTGGAGGAGCAGCACAAAGAGGAGGAGGGGAAAACGGGAAACTGATTGATCAAAGAATATCTATGTTCCTGGGGGGCTTTGGGTCTCTGACCCCTGCTGAAGGGTGTCTTGAGAACCCAGGTGCCCTGCCTTTGCCACCTTGAGTTTAGCTTGCTTGCACGGCTTCCCCTGGGAAGCTGATGGCAACAAGAGCACCAGCTCTCCTCTGTCACTCCCGCCTGCCCTGTGGACCCTCACCCTGCACAGAGATGTATTTCTTGTGGCAGTGCTTCTCCCGGGTCTTCCTGTTCTGCACCTCACACACGTAGTCTCCTTCCTCGCCCAGGGAGATGTTGGGGATGGTGAGCAGCAAGGTGGCATCGTTGGAGTCGGGCTGGAAGCGCAGCTCCCCCTGCATCTTGGTGGCATAGAGGTGGACGTTCTTGCAGTCCAGCACGAGGGGGTTGCCCTCCTCATCGTGGAGCTTGGAGAGGTTCAGCCGATACCACTGCAGGTTCTCATAGGTGTAGTTGTCAGCATTGCAGCTCAGCTGTAGGTCCTGCCCCTCTATGGGCTCTTCCGAGGGCTGGGACTCAATCTCGAACCCATCTGGAATGGCTTTCAGGAAGGAAATGAACATGTGAATGAGTTTCCATGGCTGAGCTGCCAGACACAATGAAATTGTCTCCTCATCTCAGCTCTCTGAGACCCCTCTGTTCTCAGCCAGGCTGAAGGAAACCAATCTAGAGCAGAACTGTGACATGCAAACTTCTAGGCACCAACAGCTTAAGTTGCCCCCAGAGAGTGCTAAGGGATATGCTGAAGTCCCAGGGTCAAATTAGGAAGGGGTCACAAATCAAACAAGCCTGGGAGGTCTGAATTAGGCTGTTGCTGCTCTCAGCTCAGCTGCAGGATTTTGGATTGCAGATGTCCCTGCTTTTATACGTGCAGGCGGTTACACAGCCAGGCTGGACCACTGCACACGCAGAGCATTACTGGAGCAGTGATTGCAGATGTTCATCTGCCTCCACAAAAGCTGGTGGCTCTCACAGCACAGGTACTACCTATGAGGGCCATGAGCCCAGGCTTCTGGGGTCTGTCCAGAGAGGCATGAAGATAAGCCTCTGCAGTGCCCTTGTCGGGCTCCCTGTCCCCAGGGGACGAGGACAGACTCTCACCGGCCCGGGGTACCACTGGCAGGAAGATTATTCAGCCCCATATGGGCCGTGACTCCAGCCCACACTGCCAGGCTCTCAGCTTCCTCCCACCACCACAATTCCGCAGGGACCCTGCCGAGGGGCTCAGGCCAGCAGGACCCTGCCTGGGAGCGGGGCGGGCAGTGCCACTAGAGGATGCTCTTGGACCAGGCACATCCCCAGCCCAGGGAGCTGCCTTAGCCAGCAGGACATCCCCAGCCCAGGACCTGCCAGAGCTGCTCCAGGACCTAGGCACAGCCCGGCTCATCCCCAGTGCCTGCCAAGCTCTGCCTGTGCTATCTGTGATTCTGTGATCTGCTGCCAGGGCTCCAGGCTTTTGCCACTCAGCAGAGCTCTGGGGTAGCCCTGCTTTCCTGCTGGCTTCCCGCTCACTGTTTAAGGTGCTAACTGTGAATGACAGGACTCGGCAGGTCTAGGGACCTGCCTGTTTCAAGCAGAGAGCTCGGCTGATTTGGGTGGAAGGGATGTCTGCAGTACTCACTGGTCACATAGAAGTAGATCAGCCGCTCGTCTCGACCCACTTTATTAGAGGCGATACACTTGTACATGACTGAGACGTTGGCCTCCTGGATGGCCAGTTTGCTGACTGTCTGATTGGTGAAGAGAGCGTAAGGAGGAGTTAGGAAGAGCCACAGGGAAGAGAATTAGGACTGGTGCTGCTCTCTGGCAGACAGCAAAGCACACAGACAGCCTGGCCCCAGATGGCAGCTGTACCTGGGAAAAGGTTATGCAAAAATAGCCCCTTATTCAAAAGCCCTTTGTGCATTTCAAACCTCATCTGCTGGCTCTAGCAACAGCAACATGGTTTTATTCCTGATCTCTGTTCCTTTTTACGGACCCCAGCCAGCATATATGCCTCTCCATGGGAGCAAACTTTTTGCTAAGCCCTTCAGGTCACCATGGGGACGGACCTTGCCCAGCAAGGGGGACACAAATACGATGCAGGGCTGAAGGGATGGTTAAGCTCCCACCAAGCTTTATAACCGTGGGGAGAAAGGGAAAGGACGCCGAGGCTTTGATTCCCTGAGCCCTCTGCAGTTAAGTGACTACTTAGTGTCCCACAGAGTTCAGTGGAGTTTACAGATACTTACAGACCTGCAAGCACTCCTTTTATCCATAAGGGGAAATCAAACCTGTGAAAGCATTCCAGCTCCCACCACTTCAGGAAAAGCTGTCATCTTCTCCCTTTAAATTCCAAGTGCATGTAGACATGGTCCTAAAAGCTTCCTCCTCCTCTCCTGTGACTGAGATCGGGCAAACAGCCAGGCTGCTGCTGTCCTGGGAGCACAGACCCAGGAGATGCTGCCTCCAAATAAGCCACGAAAGGCAGCTGGGGAGTCAGGCTTGCTCTCCTTCTCCCGGCGGCTCACACCACACACGTGTGAGCTGCCAAATGTGTTACAAGCACTCCCCTTAGAGGAGATTTGCAGTTTGAAGCACAGGTTTCTCCTCCCTCCCAGTCTGAATGACATGTTAATCCCATGCAAAAACTCTCTCTAATGAGAGGGATTTAAAATGCAAAAATATGGTGTTCCTACAGGGAAACTGCTTTGCCTTTACTATGCATCCCATAGACTTTAGGCAGCATTTCCGTTCTAAGTGGCAATGTATTACCCTGTGCTAATCAGAAGGAACAGTCATTCATTCAGTGTACGTTCAATACAGCTGAAGTGACCTTATTACTAGTACTTTTGTGCACTGCCTTTTCCGTTTCTTGGGGTTACTCAATACAGCTGAAGTGACTCTATTGCTGGCACTTTTGTGTGCTGCCTTTCCTGTTTCTTGGGGATTTTCCTTCTAATCTGCACTGTTACGTTTGAGTTGGGGTTCCTGGATTTGACATCATGCTGCTGTCTGCAGTGCATGGCTGTGCACTGCACACCCGGTGGCTCCTTCTGGCCTTTCCGGACAGAATAAAAGACAGAGGAGGATGGTAAGAGAAGACAGGCAGAAAGGAGAGGGAAGAGAAAGCAGATTTGAGGACATAGCATTCCACTGCAAGTGGAAGAGCTCTCTTCTTCCAGCGCTCTCGCACGTCCCCAGGCTGCACAACCTAAGTTGGACCTCCAGGACAGTTACAACCAAATAGATGGAATGAGAAGGACACAGCTGAGGAATAGGAGGAAGACAAGAGGGACAAGGAACAACGGGAAAAGGGAAAGATCGAAAGGGATCGAGAGTCACATCTGGAGGGGGACACAAGGGCTTCTCACTCAGGGGCTCCCACCACCCCTGCTCGCCTCCCCGAGGGACACCAATCCCTGCCTCTCCCTTCAGCTGCTCTGGGAGGAGCGGCATCTGCCCCTGCCACCCTTTTGGCAGAGTGACGAACTCCCGGCCAGGCCAGGGGACGGGAAGTGCCTTTGGAGGTGTGTAGGAAAACAGGAAGTGACTTTCGGAAACAGGGGCCCATTTGTTTGTTCTGCATCCCTCTGTGAGCGGCTGGTGCCCGACACCAGCGGGAACAGGAACCCCGTCATGGCGCAGACCTGACACTCACGGCTACCAGAGAGACAGAAAGAAACAGGCAGTGTCTGGCTGTTTGCAGGTCACACGCTGCAATGAGAGAGAAATGTTCCTTCCAGAGAGGAAACGCTGTGATGGAGAAGAGGGCTCTGTGGGGCACACGTGCTCCCACTCACAAACACGCAGCGGATGGACGCCAGCATCTCCATACCACCCTCGCCCCACCGGGATGGGGACAGCTGGATGAAATGCCCCGCTACACACATGCACGTTCCCAAGGCCAGAGATTTCCTGGTCAGTCTGTGACTCCTGCTCTCCTTTCCTGGTTGCCCAGGCTGCTCTGAGGGGTTTGGCTCTCCTAAAACAGCTCAAGCAGGAACGCTCAGAAATGGCCACGGGAGCCCCCCACAGCACACGTCCCCCATGCCCTCCTTTGCTGGGTGTCCTGGGTTCAACAGCGATCGGTGTAAACCCTCCTGCACAGTCAGCCCCAGCGGGAGCCTCTCTGGACGCAGGGTAATTTCTCAAAGATGACAGCTCTCCCTCGCCCCGGGGCTGCCTGGTACTGCGGAGCCCCAGAGCTGGGAACAGCCGCTGATGGTTTACTTTAGAAGCAGAGGTGTGAAGCCCTCCCCAAATCTGTCTCTGCCAGGCTTGTTTTCAGGCCGCTTTTGCTGGCTGATTGCAAAGGATCCCTCCGAGGGTGCCGGTCTCCAGCTCCCCGCTCCAGGATGGGCTTGGGGCTATGGCCTCACCTTGTTCCGTCCCTCCACGAACTCCACCCAGGTGTCAATGCTCTCGATGGGGTTCACCGCGTCCTGCTGCGACACATCTTTCCAGTCCTTGCACTCCGGCATCCGGTCCCGCTGATGGCGCCTTGCTGCCCGGTGCCGGCTGTTGCTAATCCAGCAGATGGGGAGGAGCAGGAGGAAGAGGAGAGAGATGGAGAGAGGGTCAGCTGGGCAGAAGGCAGCAAAAATAGCTTTGTGTCTGAGAGATTATGTCCCTGTTCTCTAATCCTGCAAAATTTGCTGTGTCTTCCAGTTACACAGTTCTAAGGTGTTTTACAAGGGTGCTCCACGATCACAAGCGAGGCAAACACATATAGATGTGAAAACTGAGGCAGGGAACAGATACTGGTGCCCCAGGCAGTGTCTTCACCCCCAGGTCTGTGGTTTCATCCTTCTCTGCTAAAGGTGGAGAAAGGCAGGGGTGAAATCAGTTCATGTGTGCCCGGGGCAGTTCTTGATGCCACTTTGCTCAGCAGCAAGGCCTTAAACCCCTGCTGGGACTGTGGGTCAGGGATGTCACAGACTGGCTGAGTGCTGGCCTGGAGAGCTTATGGGGCAGCACCCAAGGGTGCTTCTGCTGCCCCTGATTCAACAATTACCAGGAGGGAAACATCCCAAGTAGAGATGTTGCTGGTGTCTCACAGGGATAAGGTGATATCTCTGGGCTGAGACAGGCGAATATGGAGAAGTGCCCAAATCTGCCAGGGACCTGGGATGCTGCAGCCCGCAGGATGCTTCTGAAATGCAGGCGGGGCAAGGAGATGGGAATGTCTGCCCAAAATCTGGGGTGGGAGGTGCAGAGGGAGAGGGCTTTCGGTGACAAGGAAGCAGGGGGGAGCTGAGCGCCCAAGAGCAGTGGCAAGGGTGTGCGCTGGCAGCGTGGGGCAGAGCGCTCAGCGGGGCAAGCACATCGGCGAGCTGTGTAAACAACAGGAAGCTAGAAAGAAGCCTCCTGCATCCTCTGGAGCTATGCTAGGCAGAAATACGGTGGCCTTGGGAGACAGTGCTCATAATTCATGGGCCCCTCTGCTTCCTGACAGGGCCACAGCGCACTTGCATGCGATGGAGAGCTCTCTGGCGTCCCTGGCTTGGCAACAGCCTGTACAGGACTGCTGGACCTGGCTTCCTCCAGGCACCCTGATGTCCTCCACCCTGACCGCTCTGGCTACAACTCTACAGCATCCCTTTTCCTTCTTCCTGTGAGGCTGCCGCTAAAAAATGTCATTGCAGCCCTGCCTGGTGCTGCCCCAGCTTCCCGGGGCACAGGCAGTGGGCACGCACCCTTCCTGCCTACCTATTGGTACTGTCTGCACAAACACCCTCCTGGCAAACCGTCCTGGCAGCTGGCAGAGAACTGGTGCTTCCCCCAGATTCAGCGACTCTTCTCCGCACGCAGCAGCTCTTTTTCCCTGCCTGTGAGTACTTTTGCTTCCATCATTACCCAGTGAAAGATGAAGGACCAACAGATCACAGGGACCTTAGAGTACAAATGGGGTGAGCCTCAAGCTGCTGTCTCAGGGTCTCACCAAGGGGTTGTGATAATTTCTCCTGCAATCTGCCTCAGTTTCCCCATTAACACACTGGTCAACAGTTCTATTGCAGGTACTGTGAGGTATGGCTGGGCCATGAGCATCCCCAGCCAGATGCAGACGGCTGTGGACACAGGGGAAGCTGTGGAAGCCCTCAGTGTGTGGGACCAGCCAGGCTGGGCAAAATTCCCACATGGAGCACAAGTGGGCTCTACTCTGCCTCTGCACAGGGTGAGTGGGTGCATGGTGCTCCGAACTATTGGTGCTGTCCTCCTCTTCCCATGTTGTGGTTGAGAGAGCAAAAGTGAGATGGCCACAAAGAGAGGACACAGCCACAGTGCCCAAGGAGCCCATAATGCCACGCTGCTGGCCTGTTAAGACATGGGTGTTGGAAGAAATGGCACTTACAGGCTGCGTCGGGAGAACATCCGGCAGGGCATCCATGGCCTCCACTGCCACTGGATCACCTCCGGCGCTGGGATGCCATAGACCGTGCAGGTGAGGGCCTGGGGGCTCCTCCGGGAGTAGATGCTTGGGGAAGAGGCTTCCTTCTCATGGATGCGTGGAGGAACTGCAAGGATCAGAGTGACAACGTGAGTGGTTGCAGTTTCAGCTGCTGCATCCCCAGCCCAGGCACAGCTCTCCCCAGGTCTGTCTGCAGAGGGTCTGGGCACTGAAGCACTGTGGCTCTCAGGGCGACTCCCGGGGAGCTCCGGGCTGCCAGGCAGAGCGGGTTATACTGAGGCAGATTCAAGTGACGTCATTTATCCTTCCTCTCCTTCCTCTGCAGAGTGTGACTGTCTGGATGCTGAAGGGCTCAAAGCACTGTCTGGCAGCCCCCAGCACAAGGCTACAGAGCCTGCTGGAGACAAGTCTCCAAGCAGCAGTGCCCTTCCAGCACTTTTTATGCTGGCAGATGGTTCCTGCACAACAGGGACCAGTTTCTACCAGGGGAAAACTCCCTGGGAGCTTCCCACCCCAGAGGAACTGCTCCAGATCCAGGTTCCATGTGTGTTGAAGCTGCCCTGCCCGGGTCACCCTCAGCAGCAGCTCCAACGGCAATTGGGAAACGGACCCTAAGCAAGGACATATCCTGCCCAGAGTGACGGAGCCAGGAACAACACTGCTGTATTGTCCAGGCCACAAGGGACCAGCCTCATTGTAAGCAGAGCATCCCTCAGCAATGGGGGAGAAGGAGATGATGTAGGTACCAACTGCTTTATGAGAGCTATGGGGACTTGGTCTCGGAGCAGCCCAAAGGCTGGGGCCGTGGACTCAGCACTCTCCCCCTGGCCCCAGCCCTGGCCTTCTCTTACCGTTGACGATTAACTGGAGGCTGATGCGCTTCTCCAGCCCTGCCAGCCTGTTCCGCAGAACCAGCGTGTATGTCCCAGCGTGCTGCTCCGACACATCCTTGATCTGCATTGAAGATTGAGATTGCTTGGGAATTAGCTTCCCGTCCTTGTACCTGCGGGGAGGCAGAGAGAAAATGCAGCCATGGGGAGGAAGTGTCCCACTGGCTGCTGGGCAGGGATTTGCTGGTCCCCACTAGAGCACAGTCAGGGTGCCCCTCGGTAGCGCTGGGGACCAGAGAAAGACCCCTGGGCTTTCCCTGGACCTGAGTGACGGGTCTGTGCGTTGTCTTGAATGGATGTGTGTGGGGTTGGGGATGTTGTTGCTCTGCCCTGAGCAGTGTGCAGGTGCAAAGCTCCCAGTCAGCTCTGGCAGAGGTGCAGCACGATACGGTGCACAACCTGGCCCACTCTCTTGGTCTGCTGGACAGCCGTGATCCCACTGCACGGGGACAAGAGGGGCAGCTCCTGTGGGAGCTCCACTTGTCCCCTCCAGACAGTGCAGAGCTGCCAAGCCAGGCCAGGACCTTTGCTGCTTCTCCCCCAGACCTCACCTCCTCCCATCTCAAGCTGTGCAGCTGAGAGCCAGGGCAGGTGGGAAAAATGACCCCCATGGGTGGAAAAAAGTGGTATTTGGGACAATCTTGGCCACAGAGAGACTTAGCAAGGAGGCCGGACTACAATTCCCTACTTAGCAGAGGGAAGGAGGAGAGAAGGTAGCTCAGGCTAAGAAAGGTGCGTTACCACTGGAAGTCTGGCGGGGGGTAAGCCACAACTTTCACCGGCAGCTTCACGGCTTCATCTCCTGCGGTGGCTTCTATCACCGGGCCCTTCCTCCACTCCACATTGATGAAGGGCTTTTCTGCAAGAAAAAAGGTGAGCATGGAGGAGAGGAGAGCACAAAGGGACAGGATGTCACCAAGCTCTGCTGCTCCCCATGGGGCCTGACAGCAAGAACCAAGGACAGACAGGGTATTACGGCAGCGCAGTTGAAAATGACTACTTCTCTGAAAAGATGAAGTAAAAATAAGCAAAATCCACTATTGTCCCATCTGCCCACATGACACCCAGCCCCTCTTCCACATCCCTGTTCCCAGCAGGCCCCCACCCTGGAGCAGAAGGGAATGGGTGCCAGGCAGAGCCAGACACGCCAGCACTGTTGGGAGCCATCAGGGCCACGGGGAAGCCGTGCTGTCTCATGACTCTCTGCTGCCAGGTGACAGCCACCCAGTGCTGATGGTGCCTTGTGCCAGTGATGCCACAGGGACACTGCATCTGCCACAGGGTCACGAGATCTGCGTGTCCTGCCATCCCACCGGCATTTGGACCACTTTGGTATTTGCATCTCTCTTTTTCATCATCTTGGCACCTTGCAGAGTGTGACTGTGCTCCCAGTGTGGTGCTGGGGTGCCGAAGAGCTGAGGGACTGGAGGAAGGCTGGGTCTCACTAAAGCAGAGTGGGATGGAGGTGCAGGAGCCCCTCTACTGAGCCTACTGCCGAAGCAGTCTGGGGATTGTTCTGCTTGCAGCTGGGCTCCGGCTGAGGCTCTGCGAGGGAGTGGAAGGTGTCGTACCGTGCACGATGATGTCGGTGCTCTCCTCCAGCATCTGGGCACCGTTGGTGGCAGTGCATGTGTACTTGCCCAGGTCCTGCTGGCTGACGTTGTGGAGGGTCAGGATACTGGAGAGCTCTGTGTGTGTCTGCAGGGACCGGCGCTCGGGCTCCATCACTGCCCGCTGCGTCTGCGGGAGACAGCAGAGAGAAGGGGATGAAAGGCATCGATGGGATGGGGTGTGCAGATGGGCTCCTCACATCTGCGCTTCTTGCTGCCCGGTGCTTGCCTCTCCCTGGACAGGCTTCTCTCCACCACTGACTGCTATCCTCAGGGATGGAAAGGCAATGAGCCCTGTGCGACTGACTGCCTGAGGCTGGGGTCAGAGTTTAGCACATGTTTTGCTCTGATCTGCAGCCCAGTAACCAGGCTGGGAGCCCTACAGGTACATGAACAGTGTGATGCCCTCAGGGGACTCTCCTGTCTCACTGTTCACAAGAGCCAGAGGCTACAACAGGGGGAAAACACAGCGGGGAAGGAACTCCTCGCAGACTTTTGGTAACCAGGGTTGTGTGGCTAGAACAGCTCCTTTTAAGCCAAGGATGTTCGCTCTGGGTTTGCACTGGTGGAAAATAAGCCAGTGTTTGCCCAGGAGCACAATAACACCTCGGCAAGGAGGGTGCTTTCTGCCAGGAAGAGGGGTCTTCCCTCTCTCTGCCTTCTGCTGCAGGAGAGAAAAACGGGAAAGCACTCTGACCAAGACATCCAGGCTGCAGCATGATCAGGATCATGAAGCAGAGCCCTCGCAATGATGCAAAGAGGAACAATGAAGGGGCAGGAGGGGACGACTCAGAGGGATGTGGTTCAGTGCACCAGGAGCCGCTCTGTTTGCTAGTACCTGTTTGCCAGGGTAAGTCCACTGGAAGCGGACGCCAGAGTTGAACTCAGCCCACACGGTGCAGTTCAAGACCAGCTTCTCTCCTACTAGCAGCTCCATGGCTTTCTTGGGGTACAGCTGGATGTCATACAGCTCGTTCCCTGATGCAGAAGAGGCAACAAAAAGACATTTCTGATCTATTAACTCTTAGACTCTGCAGTTACAGAAGGCTTGGATTTGACCTCCTGCTGCTTGGTCTATCTCAGTCTGGCACACAGTAGAGGAGATAAGCACCATGCAGAGTTTATGTAGCTAGAGAAGACCATAACAACTCTGTGTTCCACCCTCATGGGCTTCAAGGTCATCCACACTGCCCCCCAAACCCACCTTCCCAAATATTCACCTGCTATATGGATGATGAAGAAACTGGATTTGAAGACCTTCTTGTCGATGACAGTCTCACACAGGACAAACAAGGAGTCCCTGATCAAGCGTGTGGGTACCTGCACCCCCTTCTTGTTGTCCCAGAAAGTGCTTTTCCCGTCAGGGTGGATGAGGGAATTTTGCTGGAAAAATCAACATTTTGGCAACTGAAATGAGAGAGTAACAACATTCCCACCCCACCCCTTCCAGGCTTTACGTTGGCTAACATCCCTTTTGTGGGAAGAAACGATGCAGCCTCATGCTGTGCTGGCCTCCCGTCCTCTCCCCCCGAGGGTTTGTCATCTAGGAATTGCAGCCCCCCCCCATACCCCGAGCAGCCGTATCCTGCACCACAAGGCTCCCTGTCTGCAGAGTGGGCCAGAGACTTCCAGGAATGGAAACTTCTAGTGATAGCTAAGGAAACTGATGCTGATGTCCCAAACATTAGCCCCACCGGGATGAGTGCTGACCTTGGGTAGTGTCCTTCCCGGGCAAGGGAAAGGCCCCTGGCCCCCAGAGTGTCCCTGGAGGCCTTTGTACAATAGTAACACTCATCCTGGAAGGATGTATTTGCATTGTAAAAAAAAAAAGAAAAAAAAAAGAAAAAAAAAAGGCACAAGCAAACTGATAACAGAGTTGTTTTTAGTCATCAGCCCCAGAGCTGCAGCCTCCTCCCTTGTGGGGATGCCGACCACCTAGAGGGTTTGTAGATCACAGAGACCAGAGCAAAGAGGGGATGCTGCGGGGAAATGGGATTAAAACAAAGTCTTGTTTTGTTTCACAGAGCTCCAGGGAAGAGAAGCAAGGTTGGCAGGAAACCCGTGGGGTCTGCCCAAGGGAACTGGACAGCACAGCTTCAACCAGCAAATAAAACGAGGAAGCCAGTGGCTTGTACTTTCCATGGAAAATGTATCCCATGCATTTTCCATTCCTGGCAGTGCCTGTCCCACTTCCACTCAGGCAATTACAAATGCAGAACAAATGCGATACATGTCGGTCCAGAGTCTCCCACTGGCCGAGCTCTCACCGAGATGAGTGTGACGTTAAGATCTGGGATGGACACGAGGCATGGTACCCAAGTGTTCTCTTTCTTGCTGATGAGGAGGGTCTCTGGCTTGTTGATAAATGGCTGTTCAAAATCTGAAGAAGAGATACAAGGAGAAGAACAACTAAAGAGAGGCAAGAAAAGAACTGGGAAGAGGCACAAACCGGAATAAAAGGACATTTTCTGGCTTTCTTTAACACAGCATGAGCTTGCCAGAGGGAGTGGTGTTGAGCTGGACAGCCCCATCTGCAACGTCCGACAGTCGGAGGAGACACCTGGAGCTCAGGAATGCTGAGGGAGCCGCCGAGGTGGCCTCCTCTGCACCAAACACCATACCGACAGAGGGGCACTTGTGTGACATTCAGGTAGTGCTGGAAGTGACCTCCCCTTTCCTGGCTGCCTCAAGGTCTCTGCCTGGGTTTGACCAGGTCTCGTCCTGGGCTCAGCGCCTGCCCAGGTGGTGACTGTGTGTGGTGGTCCCACGGCAGGGACAGCGCAGAGCTGTGTTGCCCTGGTGCAGCAGCAGCGCGACCTTCCAGGGCGAGGAAGTGATCCGCAGCGGAATGGTATGCAGATGTCATCCTGCAGCCACCCCGGCCGGCAGATAAACAGATGAGCTGAGCTTTTTCCAGGGCTGCCACCCCACTGCCTTCCAACTGCTGCAAGCACAAATATTGACAGGAAGAGCAAACCCACCCAAAATTAATCAGTGAAACAACTTTGCAAGGCCAGGGGCGTTACATCAAACTCCACGTGGAGCCAGCACCAAGCAAAGTGTCTGAAGAAGGGACTGTCCCGTCCTGCGTTGCCTGTGTCAAATGAGACAAGCCCAAGCAGGGCTCCACGGTGGAAGGGAGTTGATGGCAGCATATAAAGGACCCATCGTGCCAGGCACCATCCAGACACAGAGCAGAAAGTCCAACCCAGTCCCAAAGAGATGGCAAACTAACACGGCAGCACAGACCCCATTTCTGGTTCTTTCTCAGATACACTGGAAAGAGCTGGTGAGTCCAAGATGCAAAAAATCTTCCAAAAAATTGGAAGAAGAGTCAACAAATTACAAGGCTGCTTGGTGTCCTCTGGCAGTGCCTCACTGATGGATGACCTCTTCTGAAATATCAGCCCCTACCTGCCTATTTCCGCAGGGACACATACCTCACGGGATGCTCTGAATACAAACTCGGCCCTACTGTCTCTGATGCCTCTTCCTGACAACATCTTTCCTCTGTAAGAGTCACATCTCTGGAAACGTCCATCCAGCATGTGGTCTTGATTGGCTTTGTCAATGGAAACTGTCCCCTGGGCGAAAGGGGCTCCATAAAGAGGTGATGGGGCTGTCCCAGGGACCTGCTAAGGGAGATCTTATGGATTCTGGTATGCTGGAATCAGAGCAAATGATCCCAGTGGCCTTAAAGGCTACTCTTTATTCACCTGTATCACAGCAAAACCATTGAGTTAAAGGGACTGTAGCATAAGGATGTCTGTTTGTCCAACCTGAGACTCTTTCCCTCTGCTACTCAACCCCTACAACTGCCCATCTAAAATGACAAGCCAAAGATGAATTTGGTAATAATGCCCATTTGGGGATCCTGCTGTTCAAATCACATTGGGCCCAACTCAATCCAACCCAGTACTCCCATTGTTATGTGCATAAGGAAATTCCTTTAATTTTTGATCTGTAAAGCTGTTGCTTCACTGATAGTCATGCTGCAAAGACCTACTCTGGGTGAAGTGCTTCTTTTTTACAGCTTAGGTGAAACAAGCCATGCACAGAAAATGTGTTGGTCAGCTCTTATGAAAATACGGATTCCCCAGAGAATTCTTATCTTTATTTCCTGGGTGTTGTGCTGCCACAAGATTGCTGTCTTCCAAAATCAAAGATCTGTTTCTGAGTGTGAACATGTTCCTCATTCTCCTCCCGAGCTGTGGGCACGTGAGAGGGAGGAGGCACATAACTACCAGAGGTAAGAAACTATGAGGTCCCCTCCAAGCTTAAATGGCAGCCAAGAACTAACTGATTTACTGGGCTGGTCCTGCTGCCAATGAGCTTGTGATTCATGCACTAACTCCCCTCTCTGACCACATCACATATTTTTCTGTAAGGCTGTCTTAATGGGTCGGATGGGAATAATTTAGCATCTTCTTCATTAATATATGCTAAGCCTTATGAGATGGGGACTGTACGTATCCTATTCCACCCTGAAGAGGCATTCTGTATGTTTACAGTACTATCTGTAGCTGTAATAAAATACACACCTAACCAGACACATGGGAAATGAGACGTATGTGTGGAGAGTTCATTTGAGAACTGAGCTGCAGGTAAAATACATAAGAACCCATTTTTCCAGCCAAGCAGAGATATTTTGTTCCTGGCAATTCCACCAAGCTCTAAACATGAGAAATGAGGTTGATGGATAAATCTGTGGTCTGATCATGCTGCCTCCAAATATCCCCAACACTTACATCAGCCCTTCCAAGCTCTCGAGGGACAGTTTCACATTGCAGCCCAGTTCAGCGGGAACAGCCAGGGCTTTATCTGGATGTTCTGCAATGGCTACGGTTACTGTGTGCCTGGGTTTTCCTGACATGTCCCTTCTCCCGCCTGAAAGCCTGTCCTGTCTGGAAAGGCGGATTCTGAGGTTTTCTGGATGTTTGATAGCCATAACAGGGCACAGCCTGATTGGAACAAGTATGAACTTATGCTGTGTAGCCATGTGCACAGCAACGCTGCGAGGTGTTGGCTGGATTTGTTGCACACACGCTGTCCACAGGCGCGGTGAGTCCCACGGGCTCTGACAGCATGGGATTTATTGCCCCTAAGCTACACCACGCGTGCACGCTTGCTGCTCTCCAGTTTAGGAGAGCCAGTACTGAGCTGCAGGTGAGGCTGGAGGTGAGACAAGGTGGAAAAGGAGGCAAAGGAAGTAGCAGTTGCTGGATCACATGGAAAATGAGGCTCTTGCAACCTTACAAGCCTGTTCGGTTTGACTCATTTTCAGCATGTGTAAAAAGCACTCTGCCTCCATCCCAACACAACATTCTGAAGTGTCTGAACGCCCCTGCCCAAGATGCCAGGGATACAGGGAAGCTCCTTTAGGATGGGCAGCAGAGCCTGTGGGAAGAGGAGGCAATTGCCCAAACAGACCCCAGTTCCTCTCCAGCAGCTGCCCAGCTTTTCTGAGTTGTCCCTGCATTTTTCTCCGCATAGTTGCAGAGGCAAATTTGGCTTTGCCCTGGGACTTCTGAAAAATGCATCTTGTATGTCATGACCTGCCTGGTTCATGACAACTGCACCAACTAATAAATGGGGGCGGAAAGAGAAATAGCTCAGCCAACTGTTTCCAGGGGACAGTGCTCATTTATCTTGCTGGAGAGTGCTGCGAGCAGTGGGGGAGACAGCGGAGGAGGAGCCCCTGGGGTACGGAGAAGCCGAGTATTGGCTGCACAGCCACTTGCTGAGCTGAGGTTCTAGTTGCAAGCCTAGTGGACAGCCCTCCTGCTGCAAAATAAGTCTTATAACCCTGCCTGCGTGGGCAGCCCCTGAACAGGTAGTGAGGAGAGAAGGATCTGGGTCTGCCACGGTGGAGTGGCTTCAGGGCCATCCAGCCTGGGTACAGGAGGAGGCTGCACATGGCATGTTTGTACCACTCCTCCTCTTCCTCTCTCGGTCTCAGCTTTACTGAACGTTATCATCCCTAGCCACTAGCATCTTGGAGAGTCCCCAGCTGCCAGAAGCTAACTCTTGTGCTTTTTTTAGCAGTGGAGCGTCTCTGAGGCCTGGCTCTCACTCCTTAAATTCCTACATTCCAGCCCGGCTGGAGCGATGCCCCCAGGCCGGGACGTAATTGAATCCCAGGCGCTGCCTCCATCCCCCAGAAGTGGACGGATATTGGTTCCCTTGAAGCGCAGGGAGCCAGCACTTGTCCCCCTCCGTGAACTTGCAGCAGCCACGCTCTTCCCTGGGAGGCCGGGGAAGGCACATTGGGCTTTTTAATCTTTCTGATATTATGCTGGTGCACAGTCTGCCCCTGAGCTCCCCTAGCCCGAAGGTGCGCATCGCTGCGTGGCTCTTACCTCTCACAAACACGTAGGCGCTGACTGCTGTGGTGCCCTCGATTTTGGCATCGATGTACTTGTAATAGCAGCGGTAGTAACCCGTGTCGTTCGCCTGGGTCTCTGTCAGCACCAGGACTTTGCAGTACGGCTTCGTGCCAGTCCCCTCGCAGTCTTCTTCTCGGATTGCCCGGCCGCTGCTGGGGGCTGCTGAGGCCACCAACTCGGTCTCCTTCTCCTTCCCAGCAGGGTCCACCTTGCCTCCAGGCCACGACCACTCCAAGGGGTGCTGGCCTCTAGACGTGGGCAAAGAGGAGAGTTAGCTTTGGGCTAAGCGGAGTGAACGTGGTAGGGATTTAATTTACTGAAAATAAAATTGGTTCTGTTTTACCTCAAGCCAGGACAACTGCCCTGTGTGGCTCTGTGCACATCTGCACGTGGCCCAGCCAGCCACCGCTCTTGGGCTGTGGCACAGAGAACAGCTATCCTCCAAGGAGAAAAACAGGCTCGAGGAGATGGCAAACAGCTTGAGTAATTGCTGGGCAAGCACAGGCTCGTTCCCTTCCCCAAGCCACCTCTCCGGCCGTGCTAGGCTCCAAGATATCAGCGCACTCACAAGCAGGTCTCCCCCTCTCATGACTTTGTCCTGCTGGTATTGGACAGGGAGCCACATAGGGCCCTGAAGGAAAGGCTTCATTTATTCTTTATTCTCTATTCCCTCTCGTTATTAAAAGGGTCCAGAGCTATTAAGGAAACACACAGATGTGATGAGTTCCCTTGGCTCAGTGCAGTTCTGGGCTGGGGCTCGTGGTGTGATGAATGGAGTGGGAAGGAGAATGAGGGAAGGAGAGCAGACTGGAAGGAAAACCAGAAAGAGAAAAGCAGGAGGGAGTCAGGGATAAAAGACAGTGAGAAGAAAACAAGAGGAGGCTCAGCTGATCACCTTCTGTCCACCTGCCAGCTCTATTTCCTTCCCTGCTGCTGTGGGAGGGGGTTCCCTTGCTCTGCACAGCACCCTGCAGCCCCTTCAACCCCCCAGCACCCTCCCCTGGCTGGCCCAGGGCTGCTGCCCCTTCCCATCTCTGCGGAGACACTGCGCTACAGATGCCCCTACGAGGGCACGACCGCAGAGACTGCTCCCCAGCAGCCCAAAGGCAAACGGAAAAGTCCAGGAACTTCAAGAAACCCCCAGACAGAGCGTGCACGTGTGCATTTATATATAGCCCAGGATCTCCAGAGCGGGAGGCTTTGCACATGCACATGTACGCACACGCCACCATAGCTTGCTATAACTGTGCTTGTTTACTACAAACAAAACAAGCTTTTATTCCACGCTGGAAGTTTCCTTCTGTGAAATCAGAGCCCCTTTCAGAGGAAGGCCTAGTCCCCGCTTGAAAGTTTGCCAGCGTAGCTGAAAGTCACTTAAGAATGTGCAAAAAAAAAAAGAAATGGAAAAAAAAGAAGACATCGCAAAGAGACAGCTGTGGGGTAAAAAACGGCCTTTTGTCAGCACCGTTTGCTCTATTAGGGGAAACTGGGTTCATCTATTATGCAAGTTGGGAATAGGCATGTTGGCACAAGCAGCTCCTCTGCCAGGGTCCTGCCAGGGCAGCTCTGTGGGCAGATGCTTTTAAGCACAGCCAGACCGTGACCGTCACCAATAGCTGGATCCAGACAGCAAGGGACAGCGAGGAGGAAGCCAGATAAGGTGCCATTGGAGGGCACAATGGCTCAGATGCAATGAGGACAGGATTTCTGTCCAAGTGTGGGGGAAAGACCTGCCCCTTTGTGTTTGTCTTCAGCAGCTGATGTATCTTCCTGCAGAATGTGCTCTCTCCCAGCTCCCGCTGCCCAGCTTGCTGCAGATGAGTTCGGAGACAGTGTGCTGCACTCTCCCCTTATCACCAGGCACAAGGGCAGTGACGTGCCCTTGGGGACAGCCACGCAGCCCCTCTGACCCAGCTTGAACTTCTGCATTCACTAAAAATGCCATTGGTCCCTGAGGCAGGACTAGAAGCCCAGCTCCAGCGGCTTGTGCCCATGTATCATGGCAGGCTTCTCCAAAGGATCGGAATCTCACAAACACTTCAATAAAATAAGACCCTTGAATTTTGGGTTTTTCCTGTCCTATGCATGCACAGAGAAAAATAATAGTAAATCTGATCACCAAAGCGGTAACACTCAGTGGCCTCTGCCATGCCCATCGCTCTGCTGCACTGGGTGCAGCCCGTGAGGCTGGCCCCGCTCTCAACCCAGACCCGAGAGCTTCAGACCCCGCACAGAGGAGCCCCAAAGCTCTTTGTCTTTGCTCAGGCATTTTTGGCACTCCATGTGGAGCAGGGCAATTGTACAAGTCTCCAGCGTTTCCTCTTTCTGTTTGTTTACCTACTGGGATTTTCACGCATTATCAGATCCACTTGTTTTATTAACCATCAAGGCTAGCAGTAGCTGAGTGACACGTATTTATATAAACACGGATGGGCCAGTACAAACAGACCTGCCGACCAGCCTGTGGGCAGCTCTGAACTCAGGCATTCCTTGCATCGTGCACTGCTCCACCAGATTCAGTGGGGACAGAGAAGGTGTACGCATTAGTGCGAGTCCAAGTTAGCATCGTTGAGGCGTTGAGAGGACCAGAAGGCAGCAGGGACGAGGGCATGCCAGGCTCGCTTGGGTTTATTTCTGAATCTACCCTCTGCATTTGGGGAAAGGTCCAGGCAGCAGTTTTGGATGGTTCCCTCCCTCCTATCTGTCACCTTCGATGATTTGTTCCCAAGTTGTTTTCCTTCAGCTCTGTGATAATGTGCCTCTGGGCAATGGAGCCTGCTGATGCCAGCTGGAAACAGATGCACTGTAGGCTTCTCCACAGCTGTTTTCCTAAATCTTTTCAGGACAGATGCTCTTCAAGGGAGATGTTACAATTGGCACCACTTTTCTTCAATCCTCTTTGAAGCTCCCAAGCGTGGTATGATGGGCAAAGCTGGCTGTGGCTTTGTGGCTTAGCTGGGATAAGACAGGTCCTTCCTCAGCACCATGGAGGATGTTCACAGGAGTCACACATGTGTAGGAAAGAGCAGCAGGTGTTGTGTGTCCCCGGACACTGCTCCAGAGCAGTCACGGTGGGGCATTGCCTTATCCTCGTGCTCCTTCAGCCCTGCCACGGTGCTCGTTTCCTCCACAGGAGCCAAGAGGGCTCCGGGGTCAAATACTTCCTCTCTGTCAGAGTAGGGCTTGTGCATCCGCAAGCATCTGCGAGTCAGCTCTCTTAACAAGTCACTGGGCAGCAAAGGACAACCTTGCTCTTTTCCCTTTTTCTAAATAGCACGGCTGGGTGATGCTCCCTCTCCACCTGAGTGCTCAGCACCTGCAGGATGGGACGGGATGGCTGGGCTGGCACAGCCAGGACCAAGTTGATCCCTCCGGAGGTTTCTGCTGTTGTGCAGCCGGCTCCTGTGGGCTCTGCTCCAATATTCATGAGCCGGAAAGCACAAGCTCTCCGCTTTCCCCCAGCGCAGGCTGCCGAGGGCATGAAAGCAGAGATTCACAATATTCTTTTTCCTCCTTGGGATGGAAGCTCATAAAAGATGCACTGTCCATGTGGGCACTAGCCCCTTCGTCCTGCTCTGCCACATGCTTAGATCAAAACATCACTGGGGCTCTCAGCCAGCCCTGGCACGATCTGTATTTTGGGGAATGCTCCTACACTGGTCCCTTGCTCTGTCTGGACCTCTCAAGGGTACATTGCACTGGGTGACAGGGGTAACGTGCCTGTATGTGACACCATTAGCAAAAGCAGAAACTCAACATCTGGTGGCTCCTTGTGGGTGTCCTGTATCTTTGCGTCTCTGTTAAACATGCCCAGCTTCAGAGGCATCGCTTATCCCATGGCCTGGCACAGACTCTGGTCACCGATGAGGCCAGGTGAGCTGTGGAGCAGGAGAGGGGCTGCAGAGCTGTGGGTGTGTGAGATCCAGGCTGCTGCAAGGGAGCCTGAGAGCGCAGTCGGCTGCGGGACTCTCACGCTCAGTGGGTGAAGCTTGAAGGGTCTCCAGGGAGCCTCACGCGGGGGGTTTGGAGCTCAGCTTTCTGCTGCGGCACTGCTTCAAGCAGGCCTGTACTCCTGGCTCCAGGGCAGCTCAAAGAGCAGCCAGAGGACATGGTTCTCAAGGGAAGACCAGGGTCAAACTGAAGCCACCTCCAAACACGATGCTTAGCAGGGATCCCTGGATCCTAGATTTGATTTTGTGTTTGTTTCTGCCCTACCCTGCCCCACCACCCTCTCCTTTGCTTGTTCTCTTGGTGGTCTGCATGTTTTTCCCTTCTGCTCCCATTAACACAAGCCAGGTCTTCCTAGGGTGGGCCATGGTCCAGAGAAGAGGCTGGAGAAGCAGCTGGGTGTAATTAGAGATCCAGGGACCAGGAAAGATTTACTTTTCATTCAAATGAAGTAATAGTGTCCCACAGTCAAAACTCTCTCCTCAAGACATTAGACAAACACAGGCTTGAGAGCTCAGAGGGACAAGGGGAACCTCTGAGCCATGCAGGAGATGCTGAGACTTCTCTACCTGTGGATGGTGTGAAGGACAGTGCATGCTCCCTGAGCAGCACATAGAATCATAGAATCATAGTTCATAGAATCCCACATCTGGGATTGCAGGGGCAGGGGGCAGCCAGGGAGCAACATGGGCAGAGAGCATATGGGTTTTAGTAGTGTTTGCAGGTGGCCTTGCTGCTCTCCAACTGGCTAGTTCAGTCCTGCACAGCACCTGGGAGCCAGGAGTAGGGATGTTCCTTGTCTCAGCACACTGCAGGGATGCTGCCTAGTGAGCCTGAAAGACAGACCTTGGCACTGCAGCAGGAAACGGGGAGCTTGGCTGCCACTTGGAGAGACTCCGTAGCTTGTACGATGCTCCCTGCAAGGGCAGGCCACGCAGAGTCTGCACTAGAAATAAGATCATTTTTTTTCCCAATTTGTATGATTTTCTTTCATATTAATTGATACATAACAAATACACAAGGAAAGGGCAGTCTTGTCCTTCCCAGACCAGGAGGCTTTCCGCTTCATGGTGCTAAGCAGGTATGTTCATGCTTGACTGCAGAAGACACTTTCTTTAACCACACCTCTAACTTCAGTATGTCCTTTAGCCTTGGCTGAATCTGCAAGCCACACAGTCCTGAAAACACTTTCCACGTCCTTCCCTAGGACACTTCTGAGAAAGAGTCCAGCCTGATTTATAAGCTCATTCGGAATAATCTCACCAAATCTCCCCTCTTCCAAGATTTTAGCAGTGAGTGACAGCTCCCACATCCCTCTGTGGAGAGAACTACCACGGCAGAGCACTGGAGTCGCCAGGATTTCCCCTCTCTCCCTCTATGCCCCCCACAGCAGCTACACGGCTGACCACAGTCCTCCAACTCACACATTCCCTACAACCTAGCCCACACCATGGCTCCTCAGGTCACCACACAAACAAGCCCACAACTGCTTAGCTTCCCAGATTGAGTGAAATCAGTTCAGTATGGCCACCAACAACCTCTCCTCTGTCCCTCTCCCCTGCCTATGAACTGATTCACAAAGTAAAAGCAATGCCATCTGTTCCAGGAAAAGTTAAATATGTTTGTGACAAGACACGAACACAATGCCAGCCAAGTGTTTGCAGTAATTGCTCCATGGTTATATATAACACTGAGAAACACCCATCTGAGGCCCACGCTGGATTTATACCCCCATTGGGCCCTCACAATCAGATCCCAAGCATGGATCTGCTTTCAGCTGCTGAAGGGAAACTCCAGCTTTGTCAGGAAAATTGACCTTCGTCAATTCTCCCACTTGGTTGTTGTTTTTTTCTTTCCAAGATAGGGGGTAGTGCTGAGAACATGTACTGAGTTCATGAACGTGTTCCAGTGCTGAGAACATGGGAACTGGAGTGTCCCAGCACGGGACAAATCAGTTCAGGCACATCACCTTCCCGGAGCCACAGTCTCAAAAATGACCAGAGATTCTCCAACTCCTCTCACAGAGTTATTAACCCGGCCTGCCTGGGGCTTTTCTTCACCCTCATGTGTACAAGACAGAACATTAAATCCCAGCATCCTTGAAAAGCTGGAAGCCTCCCGCAGCCACCACTTAGTGCAGCCTTGCCTTCTCCCATGGATGTTTCTCAACGTCCCCCAAAATGACCTGCCAGATTTAGAAACCAGACCTACAACCCTAACAGCCCCTGATGAGGTGAGAAAAAGCAGCGTCAGAGAAAGACAAGGAGAATTAGAAAAGCAGTTTCCCTGAAGAGCTTACAAGGAAGGTATTGGATCACACAAATGTTTATCTTCCTTCTGCCTGCAAGACTACAACAGAGGTTATCACCACCTCCCCTGAGATGTCTCCAGCTTCTTTTTCAATTAATTAATTAGATGAATTCACACTTGGTGAATGTGGCAGACTTCTAGTCAGCCGTGCTAATTTGCAGGTGTACTGCAGCCAAGTGGGCTCTCCCTGCCTGGTCCTCCAACACTTACCGGGTAAGAGCAGTCCGGGCAGAGCCATGCGCCTTACCTGCAGGTGATGGTCAGCGTATCCTTGGCGTCGATGACGTGCTCCTCCTCGGTGATGCTAAGAGTAGGGGGGGTCATAGAATAGCTGCTCACCAGATCTGTGGAGAGAAAGGAGAGAGGGGACGATGCAGACATCTGCCAGTCTGGACCCACTGCTGTGGGTAGCAGCTGGCTCAGCATCATGAGCCTGGAGGGAGGCAAAGCCTCGTGAAGGAAACATCTCGTAGGAGTCTGCTCTTCAGCAACAGCTCTAGGGCTGGGGCCAGAGAGCCCCTGGGCTCAGACAGACAGACTAGCACAGACGAGGGCCAGAAAAAGAATGGAAGACCAGAAATCAGGGAATCCAGGTGTGGCCATTCCACACCAGGTGACTGAGATTTGAGCTCACCTCGACTACTGCTCTGAAACGATCTTATCTGGTAACTGGAGGGAGTCTGGTGGGATTTTCTTTATGTGTGTAGTTTTCTGTAATCAGGGGGACAAATCAGGGGCACCCAGATACCACAAATGCAAAATACTTGTGTTTGTACAGAGATGCTCTCAGGAGCCAGCAGGCGTTCACTGAACGCCCTTCTCCTGACGGGCACTCACTTTGGGTGCGGGCAGTCACCTGAACATGACCACCACAGCCCCTTCCCTGCACCACAACCAGGCAGGCATTCCAGGAGTGAAAATATCCAGGCTCAAGGACGGGCAGTTAAACATTATCACGCAATTCTTCCAGCTTTTGTCTGAGAGAGTCCCACTTCTTGTGTGTCTGCATCTCCGGCATGCCAGACATGCACCCTAAGTGAGCTCCTCATGGACAAAACATCTCGAAGTACCGGTTACCCTCACAGAGGTACCCGTTGTTTTTCATTAGCACCATGTTGCTGACTGTCATTACTTCATGATCTTTATCTTAAAAACTCCAGCTTCTGGAGACGGGAGATAATTCAAAAGAAAAGTCTTGGTGACTGCAAAAAACAAGCAAGTAAACTAACCAGAAATAGAAGACCAAAAAAAAAAAAAGTTGCGAAATGTGAAGCTGTGACTCAGGTAGATGCTAAATGCTAAGGAAGAAAAGCATGCAAAAATATGTTGCTAGCTCAATTTTCTACAGAAACGTGAGGTTTTTGCAGCTGTGTTCTGTGCATGTCTCCTTCCCTTGAAACACTCAAACCCATTTATCAGCTCCAGAGGGATCTGGCAAAGAGGGAGGACGTCTTGAGGACGTGGTGTTTCCACGAGTTTCACAAGCAGCAGGCACGCCATATGCCACCTCTCCTCCATAACCATGGCCTGAGGACAGCTGGCCTCGGAAGCCCTGTGGTAGAGGCATGTGATGAATGTTTCTCTATGGGGAAACCTGCCCCAGGAGACACCAAATGGCCACCCCACCATTCCCTTCAACACAAAACCTCTGTGGGGTGGCATGAGGAGCCAAGACCCCAGGGATGCCGGTGTGCTGAGGGCCCACCGCCATCATGAGGGGCCGCCGAGGGGGACATGGCGGTGGAGGGACGTGCTGAGCGGCACCACCAGCACGGCTAGCCCAGGGCCGCCGGCCTTGTTCTCCCCGATTGTTCTCCACTTCCTTCCCGCCTGCGCGCGGCTCTGAGGCGGCCGTCCCCACGGCTGCCCCCATGGCAACGGCGGGGCCGCCGGCCATCTTCCCCCCCCCGCCATCTCCCACCTCCTCTTCTCTCGCTCTCATGAGGCGGCGTCAGCCCAGGGGCCGCCTTGGCCCACCTCCGTGGGGGTCCCGCTCCCCACAGCCCATCCTACAGACACCTCTCTCCCACCCGCTCCTGGGTGAGGAGTCCACGAAAGCAATGGCAACAACAACAGCAGCCATCGTTCGTCATTCAACACGCGGGTCGGGTTGGCGTCACCGCGGCCCCTGGGACCAGGCAGCGCTCGGCCCCCATGGAGGACACCCTCCCTCGCGCCTCCAGCCTCCCCTTCCCTGAGGGAGGGGACGTCAGATGTCACACACAAAAATGCGCCCTGGGGCTGTGAAAATAAATGAACGCATTTTTGGTAAAATCCCTTCAAAATGCAACAGGGTTTATTAAAAAAAAGGGGTGGGGGGAAGGAATCTGACCGCTAAGCTGCATTTCCTATTAACGCCGGACATGCTTATCCCAGTGCAAACACCGCTCTCCAGATGGCCACAGCCTGCCAGTCCTTTGCCCTGGCGAGTGACTGGAGGTGCCCACCGCCCCCAGAGTGCTCAGCCCAAAATGTGAAAGATCACAGCTCGCCATGGGGCTGGCTGGGGCCAGCAGACCCTCTCATCCTGCTGCTGCCCCGGGCAGTGAGCAGAAACCTAACCCCCAAAACCCTGGCACAGCCATTCCTAGGGCTGGCTGCGACAGGGGCTGAAGTAGGTCTCACACCGGAGACATCCTCCTTGCTTGAACCACTAAAAAAAGCAGTCCAGGGTGGCAGGAGGCTCTCAGCCGATGCTGTGCACCACGTCTGCCCCATCGCTGGGCTTGGGAGGAACAGGACGGCCACAGAAATAACCCCCTGCCGCCCTTCATGTGCCGCCTGGTGACCTGTTAGCAAACAACGCCGGGGGGGTGGAGGGGAAGAAAGAAAAAGTACGATCTGTGCAGGTTGAGGCTGTGGGATTCCTGCAGATGCATCCTGTCCATGGCCCTCCGCGAGTACAACAGGAAAAGGAACCACTGCTCCCTCCGAAAGCACCACCGTGTGGGGCTGGGGACATTCCCGCTGCTGGAATGGCCCTTGTGCCCATCCAGCCACCTCGACGGCCCCGGGCCGATGGAGTTTTGGGGACTCCCTGCATCAGGCACTGGCTCATGCTGGGGACCCATGGCTCACCCTGATGCCCCATTCCAGGGCTGGCACCTCAGGGTGCTGGTGCCCACAGCCTCTTGTGGCTTTCAGGACAGTCACGAGCCATTCCCAGCCTGAAAAAGCATCTTCAAGGCCATCAGCTTTCCCCAGAAAAAGTCTCCATCCCTCTCCGTGCCAGCCAGCCGGATCCACCCCATTGCTGCCCCTGCCTTTTCCTTCACCGAGGGAGCATGTGCCTTGTTATGGGTCCCTCCTGCGTCTCACTCTCCCCAGCACTGAACTCGGTGCTGGGTTTGGCCATAAAATCTCCGCTAACCGACATACAGATGGTTTGTGTCTCTGGCAAATCCCAGGGTGCGAGGGAGATGTCTACAGAGCATGGAGCATCTCCTCTCCTCCGAGTCCCTCCTTCCCCACCTCCAACCCCAGCAGTGCTTTATCTCCTCAGCCCTCCGAGCAGACCCCGCTCTCTCGTGCACACCAAATCGTGCCCTTGCACGGGGAGAGCATTAATGTAATTAAAAAGGCATGCAGCAGCCCCGGCGAGCTTTGTTTTTTCAAGATGGTTTCCAAGCAAGTTGGCAGCGGGATATTAAAATAAACAGAGGAGGATTGATGGGTTGCGGGGAGAGGAAGCAGGATCCCACAGCCACTCACACCTTGTCTATTTTCAGCGGAGTGTGCTTCCCAGCAGTTCTCCTAGCCTTGATCTCTCTGCGCGTGGCTCTGAAAGGGGCCAGGCTGCACCGAGGGCCTTTTCCTTACTGAGGGCAGCTCCTTTATTTTCTCCGGCCCCCTCTACCTCTCTCTGCACCCCAAGATCACTGCTGCTCTCAGCACGGCGGGGCTGCCCGCCGGGGTCCTGCCTCCCAGGGCTCTCCCTGGAAAGTGCTACCCACCCCAGGGTGTCTCGCAGAGACCAAGGAGCCCACAGGCTCCAGCCTTGTGCCTGACCTCGAGCACATTGTGGGAAAGCCTTGCCGGGGGCTCGGTTTCCCCTTGTGATGGCTGCAGACAGCTAAATAACTGCAGAGCAACATCTGTGCCAGAGCCAGCACCGCCACAGCGAGAGATGGCTTTGGAAACCTGCGCAAAGGTGGCGTGTGGGGTGGAGGTGCTGGCATGGCATGGCACAGCACGGCATGGCACGGCATGGCATAGCTCCTGCTCTCTGTCTGCTTTCACCCGCAGGAAGCCCTGCACCGGATCCTCCCTCCGAGCCCCCGCACACCCCCTCAGCCCCTCTCCGCTTCCCCTTCCCTCCCTCTCTGCTGAGTCGGCCCCGCTGACTGATTAACGGGGCGCCTTTCCGGAGAGGGATTTTTGTTCACACTCTGTCCTTCTCGCTGACTTCCTTCCCCGGTGCTCCCCTCGATCGCTCTGGCCATGGCCACCGTGTGTCCCCAGCTAACCGGCACAGCTCACGCTCCTGCCACCAAACTTACTGCTTCGGGGTTTTGTGATAAAATAACAAAATAATGCGCACAGAGCAAAGCTGGTCCAGATGAGGCTGCGTGCTCCTGCTCATCTCCCTGCACCTCACATACGCAGCCCAACCCAGCCTGCCTACCCCAGTGCTGTAATGGGGCAAAAGATAGGCTGGAAAGGAAAAAAAGAGTGTCCCTCCCCCAGCAAAGCTACCCTGACCCTGTTACTGCCCCATCTCTACTTTGCTGTATTCAGGCAAAAAATCCCAGCCAATGAGCATCCTGACAAAGCAAGGCAGGAACTTGAGATTTGGACACTTTCTACAAAAGAGATTCCTGGCAGGTTTGTACCAGGTAACCAAATCCCCAGTTGGAGCCCCTGAATTTACCCCATACCCAGTTCAAAGCACCGTGGATGAGCCTCTTTCGACTCTCCTCCGGCCTGTCCCTGGCCAGGGCTCAACAGCACCCTGAACGCCCTGGGATTGTTCAGAGCCCGGTGCTACCAGAGAGCCCAATGTGGCTCATCTTGCGAAGTGTCTCCCCTTTCTTTCGGGTTTTACCCCCAGCCTAAAGCTTTGGCTGCCCTGAGCTGCCCCTGCAGTCTGCAAAGCTGCTGGTAGGGCTCTTCCCTTGCAGACAGGGCAAGGCGAGCACTCAGACATGCAATCATGCACCGTAGTTACTATGTGAGAGCAAAGACCTGGTCCTGGAGAGCCAACAATAAAATTCCAGTACCTCGCTGGCAACTGGGCAAACAAAGACCGAACTGTCTTCTGCATTTTTGATGCAGAAGAGCAGAAATATCTGATTCTGGGGCAGAGGGAGGAGAAACCTTGCTCTGCCCTTTCTGCAGACCTCTCCTCCTGCTTTCCAGGCTGGGCTTGCAAATTAGCAGCATTTGCTGGCGAAACTCCATGTGCACCATTTCCCCTCACCCTGTAGGAACTAACCCCAGCGTTGCAGGTGCAATCTTCCCCCTCTGCTCCAGTTAACTTCTTCCCCACCTGCCCCATGCTGGTATAACTGGCTGCCCTGCTGCTTGGTGCTGGGGTTCCTGTAGATGCCTGCGGACCACACGGGAAATCCACGTGCCGGAGGCAGAGCGGGGCCAACTTCCCGCCTACGGGGCTGAAGTTCCCCCATGGAGAAGACTCCTCACGCATGGGGCAAGCATCCAGCTGCGGGTCATGAGTGTCACGTCACGCAAGGAGGAGGCAGCTGGCAGAGCAGCAGGGGGAATTTGGACGTAGGGCTGTCAGCTCCTCCTCTTCCTCCTCCAAGTGCTCGCCAGCACGGAGGAAGGCTTGTTTTGCAGAGAGGTGAGATATCGCACGAGGCTGAGAAATGAATGGCAGGCTGCAGCTGACGTGGGGATGAAGCATCAGGTGTTTTCTCTCCAGACTGACAGTGGGGCAGGGAGAGCCCCTAACCGTGGCAGGAATTCACACCAAAATGGAGCAGGTTCTGCTTGGCAGCCCGCACCGGGGGAAAAATGGAGAGGTGGTGTGCTAAAGGGCTCTGTGGCAAGATGGAAACAGGCTGGAGGAATGAATAAATTAAAAATTATAATGATTGAAATCCCCCAAAACCATGCACTTGCACAAAGGGCAAAGGAAACGGGTCCCTTCTTTTATGGGGTTCCTTTGCGGTTGCCCACAACCACAAATCACTTCAAACACAGGGGCTGTGCTCCTCTGCGCCGGATCAGCCCCTCTGCACCCTGTGTTGTGCTACAGCAGCATCACTGTCCCAGCCATGCACCGCCACACACCAACAGCTTATTTGGGTCCGAGGAAACATGTTTCCCCCTCTCACAGTGGGCATCGCCAGTGATGAGACAACACTCCCCACCTGGTCTGGAGATTTTCAGCACCTCAAACCCCTGTGATGTCATAAAATCGAAGTGTGGTGGATCTGTGCCCTCACCATTTTGTGAGGGTGTTCCCAAAGCGTCAGATGTTCCTTTGCTCCAGCCAGGGCAGGCAACCTCTTTCAGGGGACACAGGGACTAATAATGATAGGAACTCAGCCAATACTCGCAGACACAGAGGTGATCATCATTATTGGGTGTCTGATCCCTCCTGTCCAACACCAAAAGTATAACAAGACATTAACTTTGCCCCGAAACACCTGTGGGTAAGTCAGGAGCCCCCGAGCAGGGTCCAATATGAGGGCTGAGGAGTGGGCCGTTACAGCTGGTGGAAGTCCTTTTTTCTTGGCACCAGCCTCAGAGATGCCCCAAGCAGCACGTGTCTGCAGCGATGCCATGTGAGGAGGAAGGATGTGTGTCCAAAGGGACAGGGCATTTGGGAGGGATGCAAAAATCAGGGCTCTCCTCCAGCTCAGCACCTGTGGTCACAGGAGACCCCAGGCAAAGCAATTCCCTGCGCGGCAGCCAAGCGGGGAGCGGGATGGGGTGGGCAGAGACACGAGCAGCGCATCCTGCAACAGCAGCATGGTCCTGACATGAGCAGAAGAAGCCACAGCCAGATCAGCCACACCACAAAGCTGGGTATTCTCCTTTGCTCCCCCCTGTCCCTGGCTCTCCACGGCAGCACAGCCGCACATCCAGCACTCACGGGTCCAGCCAAACAGCCCTGCAACCTCCAAAAGGCTGCTCTGACCTCAATGCAGGCACTCCAACAGGTCCATTTAGCACCTCAGTGCTCATAAACTTTAATTAATTGGTTCTTTTCTGGCAAGGTACAAAAATATTACAATCACCCGCACTGATGGGGAATGAGGCAAAGAAAATCATGAGACCTCTGGGCTCCTTCAGCTTTTGGACTTCCCAGCCAGCAGCCTCATCAAGGGACAGAAAAAGAGAAGCTCAAAAGGAGGAGACACTTTCAAGAGAGCTGGGCTGTCCTGAGCGGCAAAGTGACCCTTGTGTCCTTCAGTCCTGGTCCTTTGGTGCCTCCAGGTAGGGATTTAAATCAGGGTATTTCACAAGCCAGCTGCCCCGAGGCAGCACGGCTACATCCAACACCCCACCATGCTGCCACCTGCTTTGGGGACTCTGGTCTGCACGGGCACAGCCACCCATGCCCTTGGGACCTGCCACCACGTCATCCCAAAGCATCCCAAAGAGGGGTCAACAAGCGCCTGTCTGGGAGTGTTTATCTGTCTGCCTTTCTCCCTCCGCAGGAAGCACTATCTCACCATCGCCCTGCCTCGCTCCAGCCCGGTTTCCTGCTCCATCCTGCCAGGTTTACCCTGCTTTTTCCTCCTCCCCTCCCCCTGCCTCACCACTGTCAGGCCATGTTTGCATTTCTGTCTCCTGCCTTCTTTCCTCTCCCTACACCCCCCCCGCGCTCGCTCCCTACTCCATCCTCCCCGAGAGGCTACGTCCTGAGCCAAAGTTAGCCTCTGTCAGGTAGCCACATGTCCGGCCTGGGGCAGCGGGTCAGCCGGGGCCACCCTGCAGACCTCCTCCAGGATCTCTGCTGTCAGCAGCCTCCCCGGGCCCCGGGGGAGCCGGCTGTTTGCTGCTCTCGCCCGGGCGAGGGATGCTCCCGCACATCAGAGAGCTCGTTTCCCCTTCGGCGGGCTGCCGGCCCACCCTTTCTGCTGCTGGCCAGGGGCTGGCCAGACGCCGCTTTGTTTGGTGTCCCCCCCCTCCATTCCCTGAATCGCTCTGGGTTTGTTGGCTGCCTGCTCCTGCCCGGAGAATCCTTTTCCTGCCTTTGAGATAGAGGATGCTCGAGCCATCTGTGTGTTTTATTTCCTTATAGAAACTAACAAGCCAAGGATTGCTTCCTCTCCCTGACATTTCAGAGGGCAGCTCCGGCTCAGCGGGACGCGCAGGGAGGGGTGGGGGAGCCCAGCGCCTTCAGACAGGAACAGGACCTATTCTGTCCGCAGGATTCACTCCCCAAGGGGCAGAAATCCTCAGACCTGCCAAAATGCCTGTGGCGGCTCCCACTGCCACGGCTCTGCAGGAGCCCGGGCCGAGCCGCCCTGCTTAGCATACACAGCCACCCCTCTTCCAGTGGCCCCTATTAACTGCACGGCTAAACCCTTGCAAAACTCAATTAAAATTATCCTCCCACATCTTAAGGACTGTCAGGTTGCTTCTTTTCCTGTTTTAATTTACTTCATTCAAAATCTTGCCCTGCTCACATTCTCTGCCCCCGCAGGACGTGATTAACGTGGCGTAGAAAGAGCGGAGGGATCGGATGGCTTTAGGGGACCGGTAACAGAAATTAGCACCGTTCATTACATCCCTGACCTGAAGGAACGCAATCACCGATGAACGGTCCACAGCTCGTGTGAAATGAGCGTTGGTACCACATCTGGTACCTGGCACACAGGCACTGCCAGCACAAATGAATGGCCAGGAATGGGCCAGGGATATCCCCCCGTGGGCCCTGGGGGTCTGGGATCTCTGGGCAAGAAGCTTGGGAAAAGCTTCTACTGCTGCTACCTCCTGTTTACCTATTTGGGGCTGCTCAGGAGTTGCCTCACCACTGCAGGATTCAGAGTTTAATTCCACCCCGTGTCTATCCAGGGGCTTTACTGGGCTGAAGCACCTCTGGCAGCAGTGGGTACAAACCCATGGGACACTAAAGAGACATCTTCAGCCACTGAGAAGGAATGATAGAAATAAATGACTGAAGGAAGTTATTATTCACTGTTTCTCATGCTGTACCTGATGCAGCTACGAGGCAAACAACAAAGTACCTTTTCACGCAACTCAGCTAAACTGTGGATTTTGCCACTGTGGGATACCCACAGAGAGATTCCCAAAGAGAGGGGTAAGCTCACGGAGGACAAGCCACCACCAGCTCTCACACACATTGATCCAGGTGAGACATCCAGGTCTAGGAGTCTCTAAACCACCCATTGCCAAAAGAATGGATGCACCAGTGCAGGGTCCCCCTGCCCACGCCAGGGCACTGTCCCCTTTCTCGGAGCCCCAGCTGCCCACGCTGAGGCTAGTGACAGCCCAGGCAGAGCCAGGACCAGCTCCAGTGCCTGTGCAGGGACTTCACACATAACACCAGGGCTTTGCTGCATGGACACGGAGGAAGGGAAAAGCCTGAGAAGCAGCAGAGAGGAGACCCTCAGTTTGGACATCATTAACTACAGCTCCATCCTAAGCCGTTCCCACAGGCTCAAGTGAAGCTTTCATCAAAGCAAGCCGCGATGTGCTGTTGGAGGAAGATGGAGTTCAAGCTAAGTGAGGCCTCAGCATCCAACTCTCGCTGGGAGATGAGGAGGCAGAGGCAGCTGACTGGGAAGACAGACAGAGCTCGAGGGTCAGCACTGAGCATGGAGAGAAAAGGGCGGCATCATTTGGAAAGGCAAAAGCAAATCGCAGGTTTGCTTTTTCCTTGATGTGTGTGGGCTTAATTGCTGGCCTTTGAAGTTTAGCTCTTCCCAAGACCATTGGCTTTTGGACAGGCTGAGCAGGACACTGAAGAAATCCCCATGTCCCACTCAGGGCAGGTTTCCCCCACGCAAGCAAAGCCTGCAGACCCTGCCTGCCCCCTGCCCAGGCTGCTGCGGACAGGCTGGCCATGCCAGGGATCTGCCAGCCAAGCAGCTGGACTGGGGGGCACTGTGCCAAGCGGAAAAGACTTGCTCCTCCATCTTCATGTCCCTGGAGTTTGCATCCACGTGTTTGCTACCTAGCTGTGAACTGAAATCAACTCAGAGCCCTCAAACCAAACGGCTGCCCTGGAGCTGGCAGTGCCTGTTCTCCTCGGCAGCACAGCCCATCCTCAAGTTGCTCTCTAGCTGCTGAGTGCCAGAGAAGCTGATGAACAGGGTTAGTGGGGAAAAAACAGTTTTGCAATTAGATGATTATCTTGGCCTCAGAAAACCTGGATTCAGTTCCCCATCTGCTCCAGGCTCCCTGCGAGCCCAAGCAGCCCCTTTGTATCTCTCCATCCCTGCCTGAGCCACAGAGGGTAGGGCAGAAGGAACTGGGCTGCTTTGGCTTGGAAAAAAAATACTCAAGCAAGAAAGGAGGAGTCCTTATTCCTTCTAATGAAAGATAACAGGGAAGAAAGAAAATGAATTTATTCCAGAGCCAACATGACATGAAAAAAAGCTACATTAAATGAGGATGGGTCCAGAAAGTAGGAAGCAGAAGCACAGTGCAGGAGGAATTTAAACTTCCTGATCATCAAAGCGTCAAACATAACCTAAAAATAATAATAATTTAAAAAAAAAAAAAAAGCAAAGGGAAGAGTGATCATGGGCATGAGCGAGAGCTGGTGCCTGGGGAGCGGGAGAGCACGGACCCTCCTCCACGGCGCAGCTTCTCGCATGCACACCCGCACGTGCGCATCTGCACGGCCCCTTCTGCCGCCTCCGACGGGGTGGGCACCAGGGGAGGCAGGAAGATCACAGGCACAGGCTCTTCAAAGCAGAATTAGTCATCAGAGGTAGCGGCAGAGGAAGGAAACCTCAGGTACGGGGTCAGACGTGCGCAAGCAGACAGGGCTGCTGGAGGAGCTCTGAGCGCTCGCTGCAGATCTAAGAGCCCTCCTGGCACCCGCGCGAGCAGGACAAGAGGTGCCATTCCCTGGGGTAAACGCATCTACAGCAACGCAGGAGATGAGAAATTTCAAGCCTCCTGGAAAACACTACACAACTTGGCTTTCTGCCATCCGTGAAAGCAGCCGGAGCTGGCCAAAGCCAGAGCCTCCCCTGATGTGGTTAATAAAAGTCTGACTCTGCTCTCTGCAGGATGCCCAAGAGGGATGGGCTCCAGAGAGCTCAGCAAAGCTCTCCCCCCACACAGGGCTTCTCTGGGTTGCTCCTCACTCCCAGGTCAGTGATCCCATCTGCTCCCTGCTGGGCAAAGAGACTTGAAGATGGAGAGACTGGGGGCACTGGGAGGAAAGCTGGCCCCACGGGGCTGCCTGGGGCATCGATGGCAAGTTACAAATGCACACGTTCTCGGTTTCTCTTGGCACAGAGCTGTGACCACAAGCCAGGACCCGCTGCAGCAGGAGATGATAATCATCATCTCCGAGAGCCAAAGTGTATCAGGGCATTCGCGTCACTTGAGATTAGCTGGCTGTTTAACATCTGCACAGATTTCGCTCTCCACCTCCACATAACACCCCTCACCCAGCTATGAAACTCATTTAATTCCCTTCCAAGAAAGGCTGAGTTGGAAATGTCACACTTTGTATATCATAGCACAATTCCCACGATGAAACACCCAGCCTAAATGGCAGTATCGGACTCTGGTGCGGTTTGAAGGCCAGTCAGCTAAACACCTTATGCTGCTTTTTAAAAATAGCTTACAAGAGTGTTACCAAGTTTCATAAACACGCAGTTACTCTCTTGTTAATACTCAGAAGTTGTTGTTTTCCCGTTCAAAGGTGCTTCCCTTGCCACGCAGCTCAGCGGGGAGAGCACGCAAGCAGACGCAAGGGGAAGGAAGCGTTTACACATGCTAATGACTTCCACCAAAGGAGCACAAGTACTAACGGGGAAATTGTGCTAAAAAGACAACACACCACTTCCTTGGCTGTCCCTTGTTTGGTCACCGCAAGGTACTTGGTGCTCAGAGCCGTGGGTGAGGCTGGGGATGGTCTTCCCAGCCCCATGGGAAAGCCAAGGCATGAACGAAGGGAAGATGCGTTGTCTTGGATGGCAAAGGCAGGAGAAGCCGTTTGGCAGCGAGGCCTTTTTGGCACCACACTGGACCAAGGGGCCAAGGACAGACACAGGCCCTTTCCCATTCCCAGCAACGTGGGTCAGAGCCCTTCAAGGTGCTGTTGAGGCCATTTCCCCACGCGCATCTCTCTTCATGCCAGCACAGGTTTCCTAAGTTCACATGGGGCCCTGTTTATTTTTCTTTTCTTTCTTTTTTTTTTTTAAATCCACTATTGTATTAAGAAGTGTTTTTCTTTTGGCAAAGGTTACCTTGGGGCCAATGCTGAGCGGAGTCTCCTGCCTTCCATCACCACTATAACCTCTGAGCAGGAGCTTAGCCCGGCCAACACCGCTTATCTTCAATGAAGGCAGGTTTGTATTTCCACCACCGTATAAAAGAGAGATCCCAGTGCCCCTCCTCTCCCCCAGAGCATTCTTTGAAATGCCACCCAGGCCTTGTTATTACTGGGAGGCTGGAGAGCCAGGGATTAACCGCCTCAGGCTGCATTAGGCTTTATTTGTCTAAGCAGCCAAGGGTGAGGAACGGCCATAAATATTGTGAAACGCCGCGCGTTGTGGAGGGGCAACACCGGGTAACACAGGCACCGTGGTGGTGGGCGTCTTGGGCTGGTGTGACCGATGTTGTTAGAAAGGTTCCTGCCCTGTACAACACAGGAGGTTCGGGGGACATCGAAACCCATCCTCACGTGTTCGAACGGGGGACATCAAGCTACCGTCTATGCTTTCTGGTTGCCTCCGTTAGGCCTTGGAGCACACGAGCAAGCAAATGTGGTGGATCTACCTGACCAAATGGGAAAGTGCCACTGCCACACTGTCACCCAAGGGGACACATACTGGGGCAGTATGGGATACGCTGTGGCTCCCCTTCACTTGCACACCGGGACGTCACGGCACAGGGAAGAGAAGAAGAACAGGGTATGCCCCGATCCCATGCCAGCACTGGTGGTACAGCCAGGGCCAGCAGTTACAGACAGCAGCCCGGGACCTGCTGAATCTGATAGTCTGGCACCAGCCAACAAACCAAATGAGGAGTCATCAGGCCCAGATGCACGCTCCATTAGCTAAATTGCTTTACAAAGGCATCACTGGGTAACTCTGTTGGCAGACAAGGCTGTTGCTTCCCCCATGTTTCATTCCAGCACAAGGACGATGCATCGCTGCCCACCAGCACGGGGAGTTTCTTGGTGTCTATACACGTATCTCCCACGGGAGCATCCCTCATCGCAGCCGGCCCCCACGCTTCAGGGACATGCTGTTAAACTTCTGCCCTTTGCTTCCCGAGGGCTGAGCACTGCAGCATGATGAAGCGATGATGGCCACTTAGACCAAATTATGCCCCACTGGGGACTCTGCTCAGGCTGGGGCAACCCAGCATGTGAGTGATGGATTTCTCTGGACACTGGATGCCGTCACCTCTGCGGGATGAGATTTTGCTTGCTGCCATCACTTTGAGCTGGCAATTTCCAAATCTGAGTATAAGCCACAATTCGTGCCCAACCTTCTTTCCTTAGTGAATACCAAGATTTACTGTCGTCCATGGAAACTATTGACTTGACCCTCACTTTTATCAGTATTTATTTTCTTAGGTCACTAGATCTAAGATCCATCTCAGCAGACACCAGTCTTTCAGAAATGGGGAAAGCAAGTCACAGACAGAGAACCAAGCCTGAAGCCAAAACCTCACTGTCAGCACACACGTGTGTGTCTGTGCAGACACGTACACACTTCCCCCAGCCAACGCAGGACCTTCCACATGCGGGGAAGCCGATGGAGGGTCTTCCAGGCTCTGCTACAGAGCCCTGTGCTTTTTGTAGCTCTCTGGGGGGCACACATGAAACCAGTAAACCTTTTACAGACCTCCCTGCCGCATGAAGAACCCACGTGCATCCGTAACTCAGAAAGCTGGTGGAGGACCCCAAAACCCTCTGTGGGTCTCCTGAACACACAGGCAGACCTTTCACCAACCTGTGGAGCCACCACCCAACTCAGGGCACTCGGTTGGGCCCCGCAGGGTCTACCAAGCCCTGTTAAGCCCTGAGAGCAGCCAAAATGGTGAACCCACTGCAGGATGGGTGCTTTGTGTCTCCAGAGAGGAAGGGGACGGTGACCCAGGCAGGGGGGCCAGCTGCCAGGGGCCCCTGCTGCTGGCTAGCGCTGGAAAAGCCACCATGAGCTTGCAAATTCTTTATAAGCTTCCCACGTGACACAATTACCCGGGGGCCAGATCCTGAAGCCCTTTCTTCTCCCTTTACTCCGATCAGTCTCCACTGAAGTCATTGAGGCATTGGCCTAAACACAACTGAAGGACTTCAGGATTTGGCCCAGTAATAAAAACTTCCTTCCTTTGTCTACTGCTCACTCCGCATGATCCCACTGCCTCCCGGCCTCCTCCTTCTGGCCACGTCTCCCGAGACTGGAGGCATCAGTTGTTTTGGTTGATGCTGCTCTTTCGTTTTACCCTTTGCCGCACCGTGCCCGTCCCCTCGTGCAGCCACAAGCTGCCACAGTGCAGGGAGCCAGGGTGGCCAGCGAGGAAGAGGGTGGACTGTGGGGTGAAATGGAAGCCAGCAGAGAGGCAATGACAGTCCTGGGGACACACGTGCCTGCAGACACTGTGCAGGCTGGGAGCAGTTCTCAGCCATCGCTCAGGGACCTTCCCAAAGGCAATTCCTTCAACGCCTCTTTGAGGATGGGATGGAGCACCTCCAAAAAAAAAACAGAAAAAAAAAAAAAAAGCCTTTCTCCCCTCTTTCTCCCACTGACTGTAGAGCAAGTGCCTTGGGCTACTCACTAGATTTTTATGTGAGGGGACTGGGTGAGACGGGTCCTGCCCAGGAAGGTACAGCAGGAAGTTAACTCACCTCGCTGCAACGGCGACTATGCATCACGCTAGGAAGTGACACCATAAGAAACATGCATAATTTTAAACAAATAACTTGTGCTACGAATTTTCCTGCTTTTTCTCTCTCAGAATAACCACGAGGATGCAAACCCTGTTATCCCTCATGGGTACCCCACCCCAGCAGTCATCCAAAATGCGCACTAAAGTTTGGGCCAGGAGCTCCTGCTTCTTTCCCGTGTCCATCAGCTCTGCACCCCGCTGTGGCACTGATAGAGCAATGTATAGACACTAATACAGCGATTCCCTCCACACCCATCTCCCTGCCTCTGCTGATTGATGACAGAAAGCAAAAGCAAAAGGAGTTAGAACTTAGCTGAAGTGAGAAGCATTTGGTCCTGGGCTACCAGGAGAGCTTGATGACCTCAACCTCAACCCCGCAACTCATGGGTGCTCAGGTAGGTGACCTGGTCATAGAAAGCACAGAAACAGCCCCTGCGAGTTCCTCCTGAGGTCTCCAGCCTTGCAGGGAGATTTTTAATATTGCTCAGCTAAAGCTGAAGTGGTCAGGCATGGATCTTGGAGCCCACAGCTCTAACCACCCCAGGGAACACGAAACTCTCAGAGCGGCAGAGGACCGGCGATCTCGGGGCTGCGGGGCTGCAGCGTGGCCTTTGCAGCCCAACACAAAGCACAGAGCACCACTACGTGCCCAACGTCCAGTCCCGTGGCAGGGGCTGCCTCACTTAGGGCTTGCTCTTTAAAAAAAATAAAGTCTTGCTGTACATTCTGCCCTTTTTAAATACATTAATTGCCATGGAAACAATGCTCTTATTGGCATGGGAGCAGCCTGGTGGCCTCCACAGATGCGAGATAAAAATCAATGGATATATTGAAATAGAGGTTGTATTTCAGGACCTTTTGTGGTTTTGGGGCTGGTCACCATGGGCACACACATGGGAATGGCTCAGACGCCAGCAAGATGCCACCTTCTATGGAGACAAAGCCGAGGACAATAAAACACGCAGTAACATCCCTTTTGCAGTATTTATCTGCACGGTCTGAGCATCCTTGTACAGAAACCGGTCCCAGTACCGATGTGTGTGCTCAGGTCCCGGCACTGGCCATCACCCCCAGCTCCTGCTGACGCACCCGAGTCCCAGCCACCCTTCATGTCCTCATTGCCAGCGAGTAGAAAGCCTCACCTGGCCTCAGACCTCGGCAGGGCAGCTTTGCTCCACGCCTCCCCTCTCCCCATCCATGGCCCTTCCCACCAGCCTCACCAAAAAGAAGAAAAAAAAAAAAAAAGAAAAAAAAAGCCAATATAATATACACACGCCAACACTTCTTGGCCTTGAGAGTCTTTCAAATAGCAGTGAGGGGGTTTGTACACAAACCAGCACAAAGGGAAGGGCCAGTGCTATTCCCTCCCTACTCGCAGCCGCCTCCGAAAAGCCGGTGCAAAGGGCAGCCCCGGCCGCCCCGCTCTCCCCTCCCGGCGAGGAGCAGCGCTGCCCTGTTCCCTGCCGTGCCGCCCATCATAAAGGGGTCCCTGAGCTGTTATCAGGCAGTGACAGTTTCCGCCATCAGATTCCTCCTGTCCGTCAGGAAAGCTAAATAAGGAACGTCGTTCAGGCGGCTGCAGGAAGAGGGGAAATGCAGGGACATCCGGCCCAGCTGCCAATTTTTCCTTTCCCATGAACCACCGCTGACCTCCGCCAAGGGAGAACCTGGACACCCAGCCTGGCATCGGCACCGCTCCTCTTCGCTTAACCCTTCCCCAGGGGGATGCCCCGGCCCCCGCAGCCTGCCACCGGGAGGGTGGCCTCGCCACGCGGTGCAGTGTGGCCGCGGCGGGGTGGCACACGGGCACGGCGTCACCGGCGCGAGCACCACAGACCGAGGCGGGCAGACTCGGAGCACCGGCTGGCATTCGCCCAGCCAACTGAAGCCACGGCCAGGAGAAGGCTTAACCCCTCCATGCCCGCATGCGGGTGGATGGCTACACCTCACACGGCAGAAAAGGGTCCCGAAAGCATCATTGAGCTACTCTAGCCATAGAATCATTCAGGTTGGAAAAGACCCTTGGGATCATCGAGTCCAACCATCTACCCTACTCTACAAAGTTCTCCC
>JAOXJK010000051.1:46614454-46636852 GCA_025774025.1 Xenus cinereus
TTTGACATCTCACTGTCATTGAAACTTCTGGGTTGGTAGTTTTAGAAAGCTTCCCATCTCAGCCGCGCTGTATTACAAGTTTGAACTTGAAATTAAATGGTGCATGCAAACAGCATTATACATGATAAATACAGCAGGTACGCATACACCAACTCCTACCCTGTCCAGCAGCATGGCCAGGGAGAGCAGCTCCCATGGCAAACTGGTAAATCACCCTCCAAACTGCAAATGGGGTGATTTATTTCCAGCTCTGCCACAACTGTGAATATATAATTTGCCATGTCTGGCTCACAGTCAGTGTAAGTACCGTCTTCACTCAACAGCACGTTACAAGTGAAAAGATGTTTAATGTGTCTGAGATCTCATCACATTGAAATATGATTAGCTCAGACCAGAAACCGAAGACTCAAAATGCCTGAAATACCTCCGTTTCCTGCAAAGCACTGCTACTACCTTCTGGGCTAGCCAAGCTGGTAGCCAGTGCTGGGCTGGGGTATGCCTGAAGTTGTGAAATCTCTCTTCCTGATAGCATTCAATTTACTCTTTTCAGTTACTTCTTTGAATGAGAGCTCTTTTTTTTTTTCCTTCTTCTTTTTCCCTAAAAATACGACCTGAAGTTTTATCAAATGGGCAGATTTAACGCAAGCTCTTTCTCAGAGAGGCACCTTCATCAATAAGGGGGTGGCTTTGAGGAACACCTCAATCAGGAAACATGCTCACACGCCCACATTCTCATGCGCTACTTTTTTTGACGTGGGGCAAGCAACCAGATCTTCTGCTGCAGGGGGACCACGGCACAGAGAACACAACAGCAGAAAAAAGCTGCTGAGAAGCTGCTGGAACCCAGAGGCAAGGATTGACGGGCCCACATCCCATGTCAGATGATACTCAGAGTGCTAATGGGAGCAGTGAAGTCTGGATAACAGGACCTGTCCCAGGAGAACAGGAAAAGATGCCAGAAGGAGGCAAAAGAGAAGAGGCAGAGCAAACCCCTTGCTCACAGGCCCCAGGGCCACACAGAGCAGGGGTGCAGCAGCCACTGCCAGGTAAGGTGCAGGAAAAAACGTGCAGAAGAAACACGCAAGCTGCCAGAGGCTGGGAAATGAGTCTGGGGTTGTCAAGAGCTGATGAAGACGAGATGGGAACTGTTGGGATCACCTCAGCTAAGGGGAGCTGTGGAGTTTCTCTGTACCAAGATGAAGTTCAGAGTGTAGGGATGGACCATGAAAGGTGATGGTGGAAGACAGAGCGCAGCATGCTGAGCTCGCGGGACAAGAAAGGACAAGATGATGTCTTCCCCAGAGCTTGATACAGCTGCAATGGGATGAGGATGGAAAGAGGCTGCAGAGTGGTACAGCCTCTGTCCATCACTTCACAACATATCTGGTGGTACCCAATCAGCAAGCCCATGGACCTCTTGGGCACACCCCAGTTTATTGGCCAGCCTGGGCTGGGACTAGACAGCAGGGAGAGCAGATCCACCACCACAATGGTGTCACAACGAAGTCATGCTGAACAACACGGCTCAGACATAACCCTTCTGCTGTGCACCCGCCGCGCCTTCATCGTGATGCAGCCAGCGTGGCACAAAGGATGACCATACCTCTCTTTTCACCCGTGAAAGGAACCAAGTCTTCTCTGTCTTTAACGTCCTTTGCCTGCTTTTCCAGGTGGGCCATGAGTTCCTCCCTTTTGAACGGGCCGGTTGGTGGCTTTTGCGTCTGATCCCGCTGCCTGAGCCCTGCCGGCAGCAATGCGTTCTAGGCACGGAGGGGAGAAACGCGGGTTATCTCTGCAGGCCACAATCCCCGTCCATCAAACGCTCTCCCCTCTCCGCTTTCCTCAATGCACTATCTTTCTTCCACATTGCTGGGTAATTTGCTTCTCCTTGTGTCCAAGGTTACCTCCATCCAACCCCACTGATTCCCATGTCATCTAAGACACATAATGTTCCTTCCTCCCTCCTATTTCAAATGCTGTCTCCACTACAAGATCTCCATGCTGCCAACTGGATGTTTCTCTACAACAGCAGCTCCAGTCCTTTCTCTGGGGGCTCTCAGCCATCCCCTCCTGTTCCTCCTAGCCCCTTCCCAATTCTGCTGCCTCTTTGCAACAGTCGCAGTGCCAGAATCAACGCTGCTAAACTCAGCTGGTCTTCTCCTCCCTGTACGTGTCTGTCCGAGTGCCCACACGCCCCACGTGTCCCAGCAAGAATCAGCTCAGGGAAATCCCGTGGTCTTTCCCAGAGCAGACCAGAGAGATGCGGTGGTCTCTTCTGCCCTTCATGATCCATCACAAAATTACAGGCAGGGCCTCACAGAGAAGGTCACTCTGTTGCAGAACAAAACCCCTGCGGGCCTCAGGCCTTTTTCAAACTGCCTCCTTGTTATTCAGTCACATTAGCCACCACGGGAAGTTGCTTTGTGCCTGACACATATGGCACGTAAGCACCTGCTTATATTTAAATATAGAACAGCCTTAATGCAGTAAGTAAGACTATTCCCAGATTTGACGCTAAGCATGTTCTTTAAAGCTTTGCTGGATAGAAGTCAACATTTACTTTTTAAGACATCCAGGCTGATTTTGAACAACACGCTGATTTTTCCAAGCCTGCCTAATGAAAGTAATTAATTATAACTTAAATCTGCATCAGTGAAAAGCCTGGGAAGGAAAATGACTGATAGGAAACAATTAGACTTGGGCAACCTTGGAGGGGAACTCTGGAGACCTGTGCTAAGACACAAGCAGGGAGGAAGAGGAAGCAGCTTGCTTCCTCAGGCTTCATGCTGTGAGAGCGACCAGGCAGCCTTCATGCTTTACCTCCTGGATGCAGGCTACACCTGTACTGACAGATGTTCATGATTATTTTACTTTTCTGCATCTTTCACAGAATGCTGCCTGGCTCTGTGTCTTCTGAGGCAGCTGTAACCAGCCCAGCAGCCCATACACTTAAACCCAGGAGCGAGCCTGCCACCTCTTAATTATTTTCCTGTGCTGCAATTAAAAATACTGATGATGCAATCTACACTGCCCATCATTTCCCCACCAGAAACACTAACTGCATGTTGCAGGAACAATTTCTCACTTGGCAGTGCCCAGCCTCATCATCTAAGGTGTCCGGAGCCCAGGGGCCTGCCAGTTGGCTCTGCACAGCCCCTGCTGGGGCCACAGGACAACGTTGCCTCCAGAAAGCTTTCATTGCTTGGCACCAGCAGGACCAGTGTTTGCGTGTGAGCAGCTCTGACTGATGTTGGGAGGCTGCTAAAAAGCAATTGTCCCATCTTGAAAAACTCCGGGGTTTGGATTTCTGCCTAAATGGAGGGAAACTGAGACCATTTGAAGTCTCTATTGAAAAAAAAAACCCACCCAAACAAGCCACAAAACCCTCAAAATTTACCTCTAAGGTGGCCTGATGGGAAGCAGAGAACCAGTTTCCACAGGTTTACTGCCCTGCACCAGCACTGGCTGACATTGGTGCTGCAAACCACAGTGCTCGCCACGCTCCCCGGGGCAAGGGCAGGGGAATATCACAGAAACCAAGTCCCACTTGGAGCTTCTGATGGCAACACTGCTTCTGTGGACAGCCTCTTCCACCCTTGCACTGAGCACAGGCTCTGCAAAGGGTCCCACTTAAATACAGATTGCCAGTGCAGCCCGTTCTCCCCCCCCGCCCCCAACTACTGAGATTTACCACCCGGCAAATCTCGTGTGGAAACGACTTACATCAGGATCCAGCTCTTCCAGTTCATTCTCTAACTTCCTGAGCTCCTCCTCTGTCAGAGCCCCAAGGATCTTGTCTTCATCCAGGTCTCGGTATTTCTCTAGCTCCTTTCGGTAAGACATCTTAGAGGAGTCTCGTGAACCTCACTTTTATGCCGAAACAGGACCTGAAAGGAAAACGAGCGGTGTTAACACTGCATACGTGAAAGGTGAGGCTGCTGCCCGGCTGGCCGGGGGGCGCCGGGCACTGCCGAGCCACAGAAGGTTTATGCTTCAAGGCATGTCTGACTTCAAAGGCAGGCCGGATCGCTCGGGGCCTTCCCCCCCCATACCCCACATGCACGTCACGGCCCGTGGTGATGAGAGGGGCACACCTTCAGTGGCACATCGCTCCCTCACCGGCTCACAGGGCAGCGCCGGGGAAGCGCCTCGTATAGGACCCCCAGCTAGAGATGTCTTTCTCCAAGCAACGCTGGACGCTAACGAAGTGTCCCTAGGCATCTACTCCCTTGAAGGACCATAAACCACAAATCATGAAGTCTCTCATGCCCTTACATGCTCCCAGTAACGCAACGTGGCACTCCAGATAATGTCATCACCAGGTGGGAAAACAGATTTGTAGCACCACTGAGAACCTCTGAGCCCTCAAAACCTCCACGAGGCTGCAGTGGGCGGCCCTCCTTCCCGTGTTTCAAAGCCATGAGGAGATCAGGAAGTATTATCCACTCGTGTCCAGAAGGCTGCCAGTTAAACGTGCCGTTCAGTGACCCACCTTCCCTGCCACAACACGTGCCTGCACAGCTAAGCAGCTGGTCCCCGCACGCCTGAACCAGCCCTTGGAGAAGAGCGGTGGGAGTAACCCACTAGATGACCTATCCGGATAATCCCTGCTGAACCGGGGGTCTGCGCCACGTCTCCTAATGTAAAGTGCCATACACAATCGCACACACGTAACTGGAACCTCTGCCAGCTCTAGGAGGCTGTAGTAGACCTTCTACAAAGGTCAACTTGCCTAAAATATGCAGGTGGGCTAAAAAAACACTCACCGCAACGCACAGGAGTGCATCCCACTCTGCTTTTTTGCTGGAAGTTTCTTTCTGCTCCATAGCACTGTATATTTGTACATATATATTTGCATATATGTACACACATATATTTGTATATATATTTGTAAATATATGTGTATTTATATTTTTTGGCTCAGTTTTTGTGGAGAATATTGAACTCTAGATGATTTAAACAGACTTCTCTTACAGTTTAAAAAGTTTTGCTGATCCCTCAAGGCGTATTTACACTAAAATAACAGCAAGGCCAAACATCTTTTGAGTTTCTATAAATGGCCTCTTTTCAGCTCCTGTGGAGTATCAGAAGCCCTACCCCGGGTGACATCTCTCCAGCTCTACCCATCCTCTCGGGGCAGATCACGCTCTCGTGATGGCTTTTCACTAGCGGAGAGGACGCCTCCTTACACAACTTGCAGCGCAGCTGCCATTCCAGATAGATAGGAAAAATTATCTTTAGCTTGGTCGCAAAAGGGCACGTTAACGCACACACGGCCCCCGACAGCAAGCCCTTAAATTTAGAGCCATCAATCTGGTGGGACGTTCGGTTCCCCCGCTGGCGCGACGGCAATCCCCGCATGGCTGGCATTCCTGACACTCGCCACCCGGGAGGTGGAGCGCGGGGAGACAGCACAGCTCCTCCTCGACGGCAGACCAGGGGGTGATAAACCACCTTTTTCCACCTTATATTGAAGTGCATGAGAAGAGCCACGACTAGTCTGTATTTCCATATTCAATTTTTAGTTTTGACTGTTCTGCTGTGGAAGGAGCTGGGGCTTAAGAGGAGGCAGGAAGGCAGAGGGTAACACACCCCAGGGTGCTAAATTCCCTAAAATGGCTTAAAATACCCACACCTGCCACGCACATGGCAACCTCTGTCCTGGCTATGAGGGGACGGGTACCCCCAGAGGCACCGGAGATGGCCGGGCTGGGACGGGAGCCCCCGCAGGGCTGACCTTGTCCCCTACCACCAGAAGGACGGAGACTGTCAGCACCGGGGGGTGAAAGGCAGGAGAGACGTGGGGTGTCAGCACCCACGGATGACGCTTCTGGAAAGCGCTCCGGGTCTCCAGGCCTCCTGCAGAGAGATATAAAGCCAGGGCTGCATGGAATCACGGAACTGTTGGAATTGGAAGGGACCTTCTAGAGATCATCTAGTCCACCTCCCCTGCCAAAGCAGGATTGCCCAGAGCACATTAGAATCACAAAATCATCTGGAAGGGACCTTTCAGATCATCAAGTCCAATGATCAACCCAACACTGACAGGACTGCATCCAGGTGGATCCTGAAAACCTCCAGAGAAGGGGACTCCACGACCTCCCTGGGCAGCCTGTTCCAGGGCTCTGCCACCCTCACCAGAAAGAAGTTCTTCCTCATATTTGAGTGGAACTTCCCATGTTCCAGCTTGTGCCTGTTGCCCCTCGTCCTGTCACTGGAAACTACTGAAAAGAGTCTGGCTCCATCCTCCTTCAACCCACTCTTTAGGTACTTGTAAAGGTAGATAAGGTCTCCCCTCAGCCTTCTCCTCTCCAGGCTAAAGAGCCCCAGCTCTTTGAGCCTTCCTTCGTAAGGGAGATGCTCCAGTCCCTTAATCATCTTTGTTGCCTACGCTGGACTCTCTCCAGCAGTTCCCTGTCTCTCTTGAACTGGGGAACCCAGAACTGGACGCAGTATTCCAGTTGTGGCCTCACCAGTGCAGAGCAGAGGGGGAGAATGACCTCCCCCAACCTGCTGGCCACACTCTTCCCTATGCAGCCCAGGGTTCCATTGGCCCTCTTGGCAACAAGGGCACATCGCTGGCTCAGATAACTGAAGCTTCACCCTTAAACAGCAGAATTTGGGGTGGCTCAGCTGATGTCGAGCTCCCCCATCAGCTCCTTTCTTAGCCCCAGCTGGAACCTGGTCCTGGGCACCGCAGGAGCATCCCCCCACTGCAGCACCGGGGCGCCTCGCCAGCAGATACCCTGCTTCTGGGGCTGGCACGGGGCTACGGGATGCTGCTCTCATGGGAGCCATGATCTGCACCAGGGCACGGCACTGCCAGCTGGGTCCCGGTGTTGCAGGACACCCTGCAGCACCCAAGGGAGTCCTGGAGCCCCTGATGTCTTGACTCAACTTTCCCAAATAACTCCCCTTGGTGCCGACAGGACCCATCGCCCACGTAAAATTGCTCGTCTCCATCTTTGCAGGTTTCAGCTGCAAACGCAGGTTTTGGAGCCAAAGGAGGAGAGGCACCATTTTAACACGTACTGCGCCAACCCATCAATCCAAGAAGAAAGTTCTGATACAGGCGGGGACGTCCTCGTCAAGGCCATTTAACTTTCTGGGACATCAGCTACGAGGTCTAAAGCTAACAGTGAGTGGCAGTCACCTCCCAATGAACACGTCTTCAGGATTGAAAACACACGCCCGAGCGTCCCCCGGTCTCGAATTCTTGTTTAAGTGCTCCTGGCATCTCCTTCCTTTCAGCACTCGCTTCACTTGGCAATGTAATGTTTTTCTTTCTTTTTTTAGCATATTCCTCTTGGGAGGCTCCAAGCTCTGGGCTGGGACCGGAGAACGCCCTGTTTGGAGAGTCTGATTATGCACTGGGGAAATGAAGGATAACGTGGATCGGGAAAGGTCTGGCCAAAAGCGCATGGATAAGGTCCAAACCCCTTCATGGTTCTCTGTTTCGTGCAATAAACATGTATTCTTGGAGACAGGTGTCAGGGGCACAGTTTGGCCTCAGAGAAGGTGGGGGATGAAGTGGGGAGCGCGGTGGGTCCGGCTGCTGGAGGGCTTCACCGGGCTCCCAGCGATACATGGGGAGAAGGGGAAGAAGCTGCTGATCCACAGCATCAGTCCCTCGTGTCGGCTCCCCGAACGCAGGCAGGAAAGCTCGACAGGGGCTGAGATGCTTTGCGTTTTGATTTCCCCGTTCCACTTTGTTTTGAGTACAAACAAACACCGAGGACTTGGGTTCCTCTGGATCCCGCTCTCCCCGGCATGGCTCTGCCTGAGCGGTGCCCGGCGCGGGGCAGGGGAGGGGGCAGAGGGGTAAATTGGGGCTGGAGCCCCGGGGTCCCGCAATGGGGAGGTGCTGGGCAGCCCCTCAGAGGGTGAGTCCAGTGCCTGGCAGTTCCCAGCTCAGCCGATTACTAGGGTGTGAGAGCCCACATGTGGGAGCGTGTTTTAAACACAGCCGAGAGACTTGTCAGTCTGATCCTCTGCCCTTACCCTGGGACCCTTCAGCCGTCGTTATTTCCACGTTTCAGACACTGAGCTGAATTAAATCTGGGCTTTTCCACATGCTGACCCAGACAAGCCCCAGGGGAAGGGCTCTGCGGGGGTGAGGATGGAGCAGCCTGGAGCCAGCCCTTCCCGCTGCCCATGGCATCCCTGGCCAGGAGGGAGTGTGCTGCTGCTGGTCCAGGAGGAATCCCCAGAGCCCCAAAAAGCCCCCCAAAAGAGGCTGCACCCCAGGAGGCTCCACTTCGGTGGGCTCCTGACAGCTCCCTCCTGCACTGAGACCAGGAGGGAGGAAGAAATGGGAAGGGAAAGCAGCAAACAGAAAGGAAAAAAGTGAAAGGAGGAAGGGATGAGGTGAATCAAGGTAAGAGCTGCATCACCGTTAATGAATATTACGCATCTCTCCGTGACCTCAGCTGCAGGGACATGATTTAAAGGCCTCGGTTAGAAAAGCGAGCAGGAAATGAAGCAATGCTCCGAGATATGGTATCTTTGGATAAATAGCTGGAGGAGGAAGGTGACCAAAGGGTAGGCCTTTATTTGCCAATATTTTCTTCCCAGGCCCAAAAGACACCCCTGTTTTGCTAAGGCCAGAGCCTCATGCTCTGAAGGCATCCAACTGGCCCTGAGTACCCCCATGAACTGGCAACCATGGTCCAGATGAGAGCCAGATGGAGATGGTGAGAGGTGTTGAGCAGGTTCAAACCATCCCAAACATGCCATGAAAGGACCCAGGTCAAGTAAAGCCAGTGGTCTGAAGGTCTGTGTCATTTCGTCCCTCCAGCGTCCAGGAGCTTGTGGAGAAGGGGTGGGGATCAGCATGGATGAATCCAACTCCGACCACATGGAGAGAGGGAGTTTGCACCATGGGACTGGGGCTCTTCTGGGCCCTTGGGTGCTGCGCGGCTCTGGGGACACTGGGGCTGTGGGAGGTTTCACCCACAGCCCACTGGTCCTGGAGCAGGCACGGGAGGATCAACACTGCTTGATCATGGCTTTTTTTTTTTTTTTTTCCAGGGATGCTCAATTAGCTCAATTTCTAGGGACCAGATTCACATGGCTGCTGAGCTTCTCAGCCCAGCCTCCCCACCCCAGAACTCCTCGTGTAAACCAGCACGAGCCGTCCCGCCAGGCGGGCTGTCACGCCGGGATGTGAGATTCCCCATGCCCCTACTCCGGGCAGCCAGGAATCCATGTTCGCATTCCACCAGCGTCCTTCGGCTCCCCACACCCAGGCGCCAAAACCAGGAGATTTCTGCAAATATTAGCATTTCTGGCTGCCGCTGGTTTGCCTGTTTATTCTGAGCTACGCATGAAACCCCTCTGATATTCCACACGCAGGGCTCGGCCAGAACAGCTTTGTCCTCTCAGTGTTCCCTGCGATGGGTCACGCTTCAGCTCCCCAGCCAGGCCATTACCCAGTCCCCGGGTGAAGGATGCCCTGTAACGTTCCTCTGCTGCACTTGGATTTTCACGGTGAGGCTGTCGAGCGTTCACAGACGTGTCGAGCTATCTCTGCAGGGCCTGAAGTATGTAGATTTTAGGTGTTTTGAGGTTTCTGACCTCAGCTCTATACAGCAAGGATGTGGGAAAGGTCTTCGGGAGCTCACCCTACAAAAAGGGGCTGGAGAGGCTTGGCTGCTCAAGGTACTCGAGTTTTTTGTGGGTTATCAGCCATTTCGGAACACAGTAGCTGTGAAATCCAGCCCTGTGGCCCCATCTCCTCCCCAGATGGCTTTCCCCTGGCTGGTCTGAGGCTGTTTGCTATATTCATTACTTGCACTAAAGGCGGCCACCGAGCCCAGTTCTCTGCAGCACCCCCTGATGTCACATAGGAAAATCTTCAGCCCGTTCAGTGGGGGTGGAGAGAATTAATTTACCATCATGGATCATTCAAAAGCCAAGGGATGTTTCTGGAGAAGACCCCACAAGAACAATATCTCTCAGTGCAGCATTTCCTGCAAAACACAGGTTATTGGGCATAAATGTTCCCCCTTGCTATTTACTTTGGACTTTGCTATCCGAGAAGGATGTGGACGTGCTCCAAAATCTCACTCATTTTGGAGAAACTTAGACTCAGCCTGGAGGCACCGTCCTGTGACCCCCAGCAGGATTTAAAAGCAGCTCTTAGCACTTGGCTCTGCCTTTCCCCCTTCCATTTTCTTACCGCCACACAGTGAAAGCCAGAGCCCAAGCACTATCAAAGTGGTCGCCAGAAAAGAAATGAAAGACATTCAGTAGCCATTGACTGAGATAACCATCTCCTTTAAGGAGAACAATTAAAGTGCTTATATCTTTGTTAGAAAAATCTGGAAGATCCTCAAAAAGATTTTCCTTTTGGAGCTGTCGCCATAACAACGGATGTTTGTAAAGGATGTGACAGGGAGAGAGACTTGCCCTCCGTAAGCACACGGTGCCATGTCTGGACATGCAGCTGGTGGCCGCAGGTGATGCCGAGGATGAGGGGCAGGCCAGCTGAGAAGTAGGGATGCACGGGTATTATGGTTGGAGGAACCCACGACCATTTATTGTCATTTAGACAGTTATTCTATCACCTGATGACCCCTTTCCACCCGTGAAAGGTAATCGGGGAAAAACAAGGAAACCTGGGGGTTTTATACAAGTAGATTTAATAGAATAAGAATAAATTATTATTATTAACATTAATAACACTAAAGAGCCAATACTGATCCCGATACCAATATAAAATATATAAGGATTACACTCAGTGAGTTCTATCCACAGGAAGCCAAGCACTCCCAGCAGGGACAGCAAATGTGGGACACTGTGAGTGCTGTGGCTTCAGGAGGAAAGAAAAGGCTCAGGGCTCCAGCACCGGGGCACGGAGTTCTCTGGACCACTGCTGGCAAGAAGAGAGAAACTCCTCAGCAAAGTTTCTAATTTATATTGAATGTGACATTCATGGTATGAAATAATCCTGTTGGCAGCTTGGATCGAGTGCCTGGGTCTCGCTCCTCCTCATCCCTGCACCTGCTTAACTCAAAAACACTGAGACTTTGAAACCCAGGTACCATAGCTGGCTATAAAGTAAATATTTTCACAAATTCAGACACTAGAGTCTTCTGTAAGTGCAGTTTTCCCAGGCATTAGAGGAGAAATTAGTCCTGTGTCGCTCAAACCAGGACAATGGGCATGATGCTGGTGATGGGGAGGAGGAGTCGTCCTTTGGTCCTGAGGAGAGGAAAAGATGGGTGCTCAAAGCAGTGTGGTCCTGGGAATATTGCACACATCTTCCATCCCATTCCTAGCGTCTGTACTGGTGATGCTGTGGCAGTGCTGGAGCCGTCCCAAACAGGGGACAGCCAAGCTGAAGCCGAGGCTGGAGGCAGGCGGTGGCCTTCGGGAGGCTGCATCTTCTGCCTCCGACTGTGACAGCACAGTAAACACCAAGAGTGATGATCTTACCATGGGGATGAATCGATCTTTTCAGTGCCCTGCTCTTTTGCTCCCCATTCGAAGTTCACAGACTGATTTAGCTGTAACAGGAGCTCGGCAGGCTCCTTCCCCCTCCTTTTCCAGGTGCTGCCTTGCCCAGGACAGCTGTCAGAACAGGGAATAACCCACCCCAGAGACGTGGCACCAAGGCCCCTGCCACCTCTCCCCCTTCTCCGGCTACCAGGGCTGGCTGTGCTTCTCTGCTTTGCCCTGCAAGATGACGATGCCCAGTGCTGTGGTCCTCAAACCAGGGCGTCATGGGAGGCTGCCCACCTTCTCCCCAGAGTGAATATCATCCTGAAAGAATGTGGTTTTCTCTGTGGGAAGCTGAGCACCACCAGCTGCAGGATTTGGAAGCCCTGAGCGCTTGCAGGGGTAACGCTGTGCAAAGCCACATTTCCCCTGGCACCTTAAATACCTTTAACACCTGAGGAGAAATAAGTCTCTTCTCCCTCCAGCAGGAAACGGCTTTCGAAGTGGATTTGCAGGCTCCAGACTCACCTCCCTCATGCGTCTGGTCCGAGTTCTTCAGTGGAGGCAGAGGGGAAATGCTGCTCATCGAATAATAAATTGCAGGCACGCGCTCCCCTGAGCAGTCGTTTGGAAAGTGTCCCACACGCCTCGTGCCAAATTTGCTGGCCAGGGAAGCTCAGTGGTATTAGCATGTTCCAGTTAATTAGGGTTGTGAGCCGTCCTTTTCATCACCTGGAAGAGCTGAAAGAAGGACAAACCCCGAGCTCTGCCTTTATAAGGCTTCGTGCTTTCCAGCATGGCTTGTGCGTGCTCTGCTCATACCCTGGGGACGCTGCTCCTTCTCCTGGGGGGCTCGGTGTCATACCTATCGCTCAGTGCCAGACGGAGGCTTCTGGGCCACATTTCTGGGGAACACGGAGCCAAATGGATCCCCAGTCAAATCCCTGAGTCGGTATCAGGAGTGGATCTGACTCGGTGTGCACCGACACTGCCGCTGGCCCGGCACTGCGGAGCTGAACCCGGTGGGGATAAATTGCTCCTTGCTGACAGCTAATGGGGGTCCTCAAAGGACTGGGAAAGATGGAAAGAGGTAGGGAAGAAGCAAATGCAATCCTGGTGCTCCTTGAGGGTGCTGGACACTGGAGCTCAGCTCCTCGTGACCTGGTGCCTTTCGGCAGCACCAAGCCTGTAGAAAAGATGCCCTGCTGTCAGCTTTTCCCAGGCACTTGTGTTACCTTCAGTCTTGACACTTGGGGAGGGTTTAGGTTGGGGCTGCCATCAGAGCATCCAGCTCTGCCCGCTCTCATTGCCACAACCCAGCGTTTGTAGCCCTGGTTGGCATCGTGAGAGTGCCAGACTAAGCACAGGCTTGTAACTTCATTGTGGGACTATGGAGCAGGAGCATCCAGGGCAGAACACGCTGGCTAAATGAGATGGGCAGCTTAGAAAGAAACCCCACGGGGCAGAAGTGCCACCCCTCTGTCCTAGCTGGGCTGCCACAGCACCCGTTCCCCCGTACGCACATGTTGCCCACTGCTCCAGTCCTGCGTGTGCCAGAATGAAGCATTTTTATCACCTCTTTAAGGACAGGGAACTGCGACACATCAAGTGGTTTGCCCAAAGGCAGACAGGGAGTCTGTGACAGGCCAGGAAACACGCTCCTACCCAAAAACTCAGCCAGATTTCTCGTTTATCCAGGCAAATGCTAGTGTACAATATATCATATTTTTGCAATCCGTGCTCTGAAGAGCTTATCTGACTGCAATTATCCTCTTCTGCAGAAGCTGTTTTCTAGCTGGCTCGGTACACAAACAACAAGCAACAACCCTCTAATAAATTAGCAAAGCTTTGAGTGCGGTGACTTGCAGAAACAGCAGCTGAATGCGGGGGCCAGTTCTGGGCTAAGAGGCGATGGTGTCACGCTGAGGAACCCTGCTGAGCTCCCCAGAGTCCTTCTGCCCCGACGTGAGGATGATCAAGGGGATATTGTGTGTTGGAGGGAGATCCAAGGGTGGGAAGGGAGTGGAAGAGGTAAACCCCCCTCAGCATTAACCAATTTAATCATACGAGCCCTATCCCTGTCTGCTCCCAGCTCTGCCAGGAGCCGAAGCGTGGTGATGTCTGTCCTTTTTGGTAGGACACGAAGTCCATTAATCTCTTTCCATACAATCTCCTCTTCCCTGGCTCATTGACCCTCATCCTGAAGCTCAGCATCCCCATGTTCTGCCTGTCCTGAAGGAGAGAAGAGCCCTGGCAGTCCCAGGCTGACCCACACGGCTCATCTCTTCTCCGGCTTCTCCTTCAGATCACTCAGGTGTTTCAGCAAAACCTTGCTCCTGATGCTATCTCTGCTCCTCCACTAATTCCAGAAATGTTCATATGGGGACAAAAAGCAGTTATGAAATGAGAACCTGCTTTTAAATTCAGAGAGGGTGTGCAGACAGCGTTCTATCCTCCCTCCCACCTCTGAGCAGCTTTGTGGTTAATTTAGTCCCCAAATGCATCACAGACTCCAAAATCCACTGCATCCGTGAACTCTGGGGCTCAAATGGAAAAGGGGCTTTTGAGTTACCACAACATGCTGATGCTGCTGAGGCTGCTCAGCAAAGCACAGGCTTGGCACCGCGGGAAGGAGCAGTGGAAATATTTTAGTTACATGCAGGTGGAATTAAACAGATGTTTGAAAAATGAAAAGCTCCTTTTTTCAAAGTATGTCAGTGTTGCTGCTCCAGCTGAAGCAGGATGAACTGGAGCATCTGGAAGCCTTGGTAACAGATTTCTTAGTGATTTCTCTCAGGGAGCGATCAGATAATATGCCTTTCTTTTATGACAGAAGTTGAGCGGCAGAGTACGGCTTACAGCTGCAAGGTGTTCAGATCGAGGACCTGCCTGCTCTCTGAGGCAGAGCAGATTATGGGCTGATGAAAAGGCAACCCTCTCCTCTGCCCCATTTCTCAGCTTTCTTATATCATTTTTGCTCCCTGGAGCATAAAATTCATTGTTGTATTCTCAGAAGAGCAGGCTGGCAGGCTCGCTTTTGCCTAATCAAAGCCCAACCACCAGGAAAGGCTTTTGGGTTGCAAAGATCCTTTGAAGGATCCCATCGTGTTTGAAAGGACACAGGGCTCCCGGCACACCCGTGGGTTTGAGGTTACAATAGTGCATGCACTGGGTCCTGGCACCTCTGCTGGGGGCTGCACAGCCTTCCACACCCCAGGACAATGCCAGGCACCATTTTTACATCTCCCCATCCTCGTACTTCAGGGTGTAGCTGCTGGCTGAAGCTAGGAAGACCCTCCAGCTGCTTCGGGACCTGTTAGCTGAAGGGGGAGGTCTTTATGCACCTCCGTGTTCAGCTTGCTCCTCTCCACCGAGAGGGTGAGCAGACCCTGGCTGTCCCTTAGCTGTCCCTTAGAGCAGCTGAGGGCTGGGCAGCATCAGGGTTATGCTGCCGGCAGTAATGATGTTGTAGCTGGGTGAGATGAGGCAGGCTGGCAGGCAGCCCATGCCTGCGGTGCCATGAGAAGAGCCTGGCTCCTGGGGAGAGAGCTGGGGAGATCAGGGACCAAACCTTGGCTCAGTAGCTGCCAGTTGGGGTGACAGTCCAGGTGTGCTGAGAGCTCGACCTTCCTGTGCTGCATTGCTCCGTGTCGCAGGAGGATGGCTCGCAGGGGATGATTCATGACCACGGGCACCACCGTGGACCACGGGCAGCTCTCCCTTCCCAGGCTCTGTCTGTTTGGGGCTCTTCAGCTCAGTTATCTGGTCAAAGAGGTGAGCTGATGTTTGGCAGCATCGCAGGTTGTGGTGCTAACCTCTCTGCTGGGCCCCTGAGACCGTGGGAGAGGACTGTCTTGGGGACTTGCACTGACTAATCCATGATTTAAGAGTTTGGATTTGCTGTCATCCAGCAAACACCACGTGCCAAAAATGACTGGAATTCACCCCATAGTTCTGATGAAGGTTCAGAGCTTCAGGCTGCAGCAAGTTTCCCTCCTGTCAATCACCGCCTTTTCCCCAGGCCTCTCATTCCACCCAGGGGAAGAGAGGAATGGGGAGCTGTAGCAAAGGACTCTGGGGAATGGGCAAGAAAAATCTTACACCAGAAGATAAAGGAGGGAAAAAATATCCCTCTCAAGCAGAAATCAACTATCCACTGCTGAGGACCCTGGAGAGGAGGAGTATCCATCCACCAGGAACACAGGGAATAGCATGCACCACTCCCCATTAGCCGCTCTTTGTCTCTCCCTGAGGACCACTGGGAGACAGCAACAGCCCCTTCCAATCAGGTTTGTCTTGTCCTGCTCCCCTCTGCTCTCAGCTTTCCAGAACAGCTAAATCAACAGCCTCAGGCAAAACGAAGGGGAAGAAGACCCAGAACTCCCACAAAAATCCAGCTGGTGCAGCTGGATTGTCAGTGCCTGGCTGTCAGCACCCGTGTGTGGAGAGCCCTTTCCTTCCCGACACAGGGAGATGAGGAGAGGGGGGGGAAGAATAGGACTCATGAGGACCCTTGTCTGAGTCTTGCATTCAAGTGCCACTTTCTGCATGAATTACTTCAGGAATGTTCTCACTTTCTGTTTTCTGCCGAGCCATTGGAGCATTTTCTTTTTCCTGGTGTATCGCGACTTTTGTGGCACAGAAAGTTGGCTGAAAACCCTCCCTGTTTCCGTTCTCACAAAGAAAAGGAAACCAAAGCCCACTGTGGGGGTGAAGAGCAAGACTCCTCTGATAAACTTCTAGTTGTAGGTGCTTGAAGCCGAAGAGAAGTGTCTTCCTCCCTAACCTCTGGGAGCATCTCCTGGCGCAGGTGAGCTGCAAACTTGTATGTTGCCTGTGGTGGAAATTCTATGCCAGGAACACACCTGTCTTCTCTTCAAAGGCAAAACCTTTGGCCAGGTAGGGAGCTGTGCTTCTCCTGCTTCCCTGTGCTGCCCTCAGGGTGCTTTCCCGGGCTCCACTGAGCTTGAATTTTGTGGATTTGGACAAGAGGATGCTGCTTTTGTGCCTCTCCCTCCCTCTTGCTCCAGGTGTATGGGCAGTGCTGAGCACCCTAAAATAGAAACTCATGTGAGTTCCTAACTCCACACTGAATCTGGCTCTGTAACAGACCAAGCCATTGCCAAGTGGCTAAATCTTCTCAACATTACTTTTATTTGCATCCCAAGAGTACCCGGAGGCCTGTCCCGTGGAAGCAGCCTGCTCTGTGCAAGCACGGAAGCAGAGAAGGATGGGATGAGGTCTGTGAAGGCTCTGCTGAGTTGCAGAACCTGCAGACCTCTTGCTGCAGGGTGGATCCACCCCTGGACAAGACCATGCCAGTCCCAAACGAGTTTAAAGTCTGAGCAGGTGGGAGAGCTGCAGAGTGAGGGTGGATGGATACTTGCCCAGGTCGGTGTCACAGACGAGGAGCCTGCAGACCTCCAGCTCCCACCAATTCTCCCCGGAGAGGGAACTGGATGTGATGGAAAAGCTTCTCTCTCCTCGATGCAAGAAGCCCCTCAGTGGCTGAACACTGTATAAACAGCAGCAGCAGGCTCCCTCCCCCTTTCCATTTCTGTTTGTTAAACACACGCTCCCTGCCTTTCTCTCATTCAGGAGCTAACACAGCATCCAGCTTTGTGAGACGGGGGCTGTCAGTCACCCTGCGAGAGGCTGCTCTCCGGATGCTCAGGGTGGGGTACCGAAGCTGCCCCCGGCAATGAAGCACCCTCCGGCAGCCCAGATCCTCGCCTGACTTCCTCGCTTTTTTGAGGACAGTTGGAGAAAAGTGCTTTTCACCCCTTTGCCACAGGTTGACTCCCAGAGAGTGGAGAGGACCAAGCGCTCCATCCTGGCCAGCAATGAGACGATAACTCGAGGAGAGCGGCTCGGTTCCTGCAGGAGGAGGACGCTCTGGCCTTTGCAGGTGGGTCGGGGAGGGCTTGTCCGAGCGGCGGGGCTGAGGTGGGGCCAGATCTTGGCCATGCCACATGGTTCAAGCAAAAAAGGTTCCGAGCATCTTTTGGGAAAACGAATTTGGGGACTGACAGCCCTGAGAGCTGGAATAGGGAGAAAGTGAACAAGAAATACCGGCAGGAGGGTTTTGAACGGTTCCGAGCAGGGAGTCTGGGAAGCAGGATGCTGAGCCAGAGCAGTCAGGAGAGCAGGTTGTTCCGGGGAGGTGCAGGAACTGGGCACGTAGAGCTAGAGAGCAGCGTGTTGCAGGTGTGGGGTTGAGGTGTGCGGCTGTCTGAGAAATCCTGATCTCTCCCGCAATCTGCCTCCTCGTGGCTTGGTCCAAACCTCCCATCGGCTCCTCCACGCTGGGACTCTGCACACTCGCTGGCACTCGGCTCGCTGCCAGAGATCGGTGCCCTCAAAGAGAGAGATGCAAAGGGAGATAGGCGACTGTCTGCAGGAAGAAAATTGGTGCTTGCTTTCTTTCTGCACTCGTTGCATGTTAATTGTTGAACGGAGCGAGCCACTTATAATCCTGTTGCAGCCTGCGTTTCACCTACAGTTTCTGGTCTGTCCCAAAGCAGGATACTGGGTTTGCTCCCTGGTTGTCCTGTTAGTGGGGTTGTTATTTTCCTCCCCTCCCTGGCCTCATCTATCCCAGACTCCCTAAATTTCAGGAGGCAACAGGCTGCCCAGGTTAACCAGGGTCCTTCTACTGGCCTGTCTTCTGCAGCCCCAACAACTGGTGTGTCTCTATCGCAGCGACACCCACTGAGCTCTGTCTTCCAGCCAGCATTGCCCTGCTCCCATGGTGTGTCCCGCAGGGCCCTGCACTCTTCTGCCCTGCTTTCTGCAGGGAAAACTTCCAGGAGAAAGTGTGCATCCCTGCCAAATGGGTCTCTTCTCATCACCTCCTTTTTCATCCTGCTCTGACCTGAGTGACTCAGGTGTCTTCCTTGCCCCGTGCCCTTCCAAGTCTTTTGCAGCTCCAGCCTAGGCAGGGCTGTGCAGTTGTTTAGAGAGAGGAACTGCAAGAAATCCCCGGGGTACCATCTCCTCTTCCTCGCACTTTGTCTCCCAGTGCCAGTTCTACCCTGGGGTCCCTCAGGAGCAGCTCCGTGGCCCTGGAGCTTTGCAAACGCAGGGGTGGCAGCGCGTGTCTGATGCCATTAGGTTTCTGCACCAATGGGCCTGATCTGGATTGATCATTTCCCAAGCTGCAGCAGATCATGGGCAGGTCAGAGAGCCTTCCCTTCTGCCATATTGTCATAGTGGGGCAATTACTCCATCACTGGAGATGGAAGGACCTGCGGTAACTTCTATCTGCTCTTTGGCTTCAGGAAATCATCCCAGAGCTGCTGTTTGTCCTGAAACCAGCCCATTGCACAGAAAAGACAAACCCCTCTCCCCTCCATCGCTCATATTTTACATTTTCATGCAGTTCCTGAAATCTACTTTCAGGTTCTATCCTGAGAGAAGCAGAGTTCTCTCTGGTGGTGAATGTAGGAGGCTGGAGTTGGCAAACTTGGGCTCTGCTCCCAGCCCTGCTGTGGACATGCTGTGTGGCCTCTGGCAAGCTGATTAACCTCCGTATCTCAGTTTATTGTGTTCTCCTCCATTAAGTGCTGGGCCGTGGGGTGCAGGGCGAAACACTGCTGCCTCTCGAGTGCTGCAGGGAAACATGAAGGTGGTAGAAGGTGGCTTGCCCCAGGGTGACAACCGGGTTCTGGTGATAAGGGATGGTCTCAGACCTCCTTGCCACAGACACCTGACTCCTGCCACGTATGGGGCTGGGGATGAGGCGAGTCAGTGCTCCAGACTGGGATGCTGGAGATGAAGGGGTTTCATGGAATTGAACTGTTTTGGAGGAAGGACACAGCATGGAATAAATCAGTGAGACAAGCCATGAAAGTATCCATCAGCCTCAGCCCTCACACCCCAGCGTTGCAGTACAAAGAGATTGTGGCTGTCATTAGCCAGGGAGCAGAGGTTGGCCCAAATCCCTCCACTCCCTCCTTTTGAATCAGTGACAACTGTAATAGAATTGTAATTCCCGGCCGTGCTCTGAACAATCTTTGTCCTTACCTCCCTCTTTTCCGCACCCCTTGTCCCCACGCTGCGTGTCTGCCTGTTGCAGCCACCCCAGTTTTGCTGCTAGGGACAAAAAGAGGAATTTTAATTAACATGGTCTGTTTTCTCCAGCCCTCTGCCCATCCCTCCAGCCATGCTTTCTGAACCCTGCCAGGCTCTGCAGCTGGCTCTTCCAGGTCTGGATGTGTTCTGACAGATCTGGACCAGGCTGGCTGGGCTGCAGCAGGGACATGCAGGGAGCCAAGGTGTCCCCAGGATGCAGAGGTGCATGTGAGTCCCAGGGCACCTCATCCAGACCCACGCTGCCTCAGGCTTAACCCCAGCTGGAGGAGAGGGTGAGGGCAGGATCCAGGCAACGCTCTGTTTCTGCATCACTTCGTGGCAGCCCAGCACCGACGAAAGGGCGTAGGGTAGTATTTCTGCCTCCTCCTGGTCTGCCCTGCTGTTTTGTTCTCCCCAAAGCGGTTCAGCTCCAAGGATTTTTCCATCTAGCCTGGCAGGCCCGCTGGGCACGGGAGCGTGTGCCTGGCAGCAGCCTACACATATGCCAGCACTTCCATTACTTGCTGGAACGGACCTCGGTCCACTCCTAGCAGCATCCCTGTGATCTCCAGGCAGCCCCTGGCGTGGGAACATTTATTATGACCATTTTGTCTCTTAATTAAAATGCCTTAATTGATTTTTAATGGTTCCCCTTTGGAAAAAAACAAAGCAAACCAAATCAAATAATAACTCCATTAAGGCCATTTTGTTAGGAAGTGAAACAGCTCCAATAACCACGATGTTCCTGGCTCCTCTCAGATGGTGGGGAGCTGCCAGTCTCCAGTGAAAGGAAATAGCCTGAGATGTGAACAGGGGAACTGGCAGCCAGTTGGTGGGTGAGATGGGGAAAAAGGGAAGGGAGCATCCACTGGTGTCAGGCCAGGACTTGGGTACTGAAGATAAATGGGACAGGCAAGCCACAGAAAAAGGGATAATAAGTGATAGTGATAAAGTAATGCTAGACGATCTGAAAGGTATAAAAGCCCAGGCAGAGAGCAAGAAGGAGAAGCACAGCCACTGACAGTGTGTCTAGCTCTTGAACTGTTCCCTGCACTGACCTTGCTCCTCTGGCAGGGAGGTTTTGGGGCCAGCTGGGTGTCTGAGTGCTGCTGCTGCCTATGGGTTGGGTCTGCCCAAGAGGCTGAGGCTGTGCCATTCCGGGGCTTCTTTCCCCACTGCATCAGATGCATGGGGCAGCTCTGACCTCCTCTCTCCTGCCTTTAGAAGCTGGGGCCTCCCTTTTAGCTTTAGGGTTACCTTTGCAGGGCTGGGGGCAGCTGTGTCATGGAGGTCTGAGATCACCTTTAAGCAAACCCTCACCCCAGCAAATCCACCCATTTTTCCCTCCTGCCTCCCTCCTCAGCTACCTTTCTACCCTCTCAGCAGGAGCCATATGGTCTCTGCTATCATGGCATCTGAGCCCACCAACTTCATTTACAGGAATCATTGGCATAAATTGGCCTAAATTAGACAACTCACACAAGCCAATAGGCATGGAGAGGGCAGGAGAAAGCAAGCGTGCAGGCAGGGACGGTCTATGGCAGGCAGCTCCATTGCTAGCTCTCCGCAGGGGCACGGGTTTGCAGCTCCCAAGGGGGAATCACAGCCGTTGCTCTGAGGAGCGATGAAAGAACAATCAGCCATTTATTATTTATTGCAATGTAATTGCTGTCACCTCTACCACCTTGCCACCATTATTTTATGCTATTTGTTTAAGGAACTAGCGAAAATGAAGGTGCTCTGCTCAGAAAGCACTCTCCCTTCCCAAAGACAGACTGTCCTTAAATATTTGGCTTGCAGGGCATGGACCTGCGAAAGCCCACAGGCACCCAGTCAGCAGTGCTCCCATCTCACCTGGTACAAACCCAGAGCTTTGTACTCAGAGGTTTGTACTCTACCTTCCTCAAGGAGGTTGAGAAGGACCCCAGCTGCCTCTCATTCCCAGCTTCATTTAAGCCCTGTACCTCCCTCCCTTGGTGGCAGGGCATTCTCTCCTCTCTCTGCAGGTCAGAGAAAACTTGATGCTCTGCAGACCACCTTGTTCGGGCAGAGCGATGGCTTTTGCTTACTTTTGATCAAGCATGTGGTGGGAATAGGGGCTCCACACCCAGTGCTGGGGAGAGGGGATATGTGGGGGGCCATGTCCACCCCTCTCTGCATTCCGTGGCAGCAACACTGAGACACAGAGGCTGAGGAGGAGCCAGAAACAGAGCTGGCTTTTCTCCCGCTGTGTTTGGACTGAATGGAAACCCTGCCGTGACAACACTCTGCTGTAACAACGGCACCAAACGCCAGCCACGGGTTCCAGGCTGAGTCAGTTCTGGCTCCTCAGTTGGGCTCCCCGCTCCCAAAGCCGTATTCATGCAGAGGTTTGAGCATCCTGGGGCAGGAGGTGTCACTGATGCTGGGGCCTTGGCTCTTGGGCCTCTCTGTGCCTGGATGCTCAGCAGCAGCTCTGTGGGAGGCTTGTTCACAGCTTCAGCATCTGTCCCCTGCACATGCACAGCCCTGCAGGAGCTCCCTCCGGGTGCCTGGGTGTCACCGACACCAAGGGGACAGACAGCTTCCTTTAGGGATCCTTGGCAGAATGATGATGGCACTAAATTGTAATTACAGTTAAAGCTATATTTTCTTAACAGGATATTATAATTAGTATAGCAGAGAATTTATCACTAGGATGGCACCGGATTTCTACAAGCAGAATCAATGTAGTACAATCTGTAAGTAGCATAATACAGAATTTATAATACAACTTAACTTAAAATTTCTAATCATCTGGACCCTCTGCAGATTGGGTCAAACCATGGAATCATAGAATGGTTTGGGTTGGAAGGGACCTTAAAGATCATCGAGTTCCAACCCCCTGCCCTGGGCAGGGACACC
>JAOXJK010000051.1:46636963-46658055 GCA_025774025.1 Xenus cinereus
CCATCCAGCCTGGTCTTGAACCCCTCCAGGGATGGGGCAGCCACAGCTTCTCTGGGAAACCTGGGCCAGTGTCTCACTTCCCTCACAGGAAAGAATTTCTTCCTTATGTCTAATCTAAATCTACCCTCTTCCAGTTTAAAACCATTACCCCTTGTTCTATCACTACGCTCTTAATACAAGGTTTGCTGTATCAATATAACTATCACAACCGAGACTCGAAAACCATAGAAAAGAAGACGAGTCACTCACTCCATCCTCGGAGGAAGCAGAGGACAGTGGGGGCATCCCTGGCCATGGAGGGTCACGGGTCACTGTCCAACAGTTTCCACTTAGGACTTGTAACTCTTTGTTTTTATGGGGAGTGCTGTGTGTGCTGTTACGCTTCCCTGTTCTGTGACGGGGTCATCAACAACACCTGGCTGGGTGCCTGGGACCTTCAAGGCTGGCAAGGAGGGGAGTAACCAGCCTGGCGCCCAGGAACCTTGAAGCTGGCAGGGAGGGGAAGAAAAAAACTGTCTGATTTGTCTACTTGGTTCACAGGACCTTCAGGGCCTGATAGTGAGGGAAAGGGAATGAATATGTGACCCACTCAGTCACAGAGTATGGCTGTTTGCCTCATAAAATGTTAATAGTTGTGCTAAACACATTACAAGGGGTGGGGAACAGGGGGCACCGGTCTTAGGGGGCAGCATCACTAGCAGGAGCAGTGGCAGAGACTCATGCAGAGACAGGGTGACAGATGTTTTCCCCTGGAGAGGTGAGAAATAAGAAACTGTAAAAAAAAAGCAAACTGGGTGCACAATCTGGAAATAAATTGTTATGGGGAAGTGGGGAAAAGCACCTTGAATGTGAGAGTGTCCTGTTGTTTTTCTCCATTCCTAGTTCTTAAGTAGGACTCAGGGCACTTTTGTAGGCAAGTAAATCTCATCAAAGATGATTGACACCATCATCGATTCCTTCTGTCAGCCCCAAGAGGTCCCAAATTTTGGGCTCGTTTGAAGTAGCTTTCCTGTTTTGCAAAGCCTAGTCTGAAGAAGCAGGAGAGGCAGTGTGTGAAGGGGCTCTGTGGCCCAGGAGGTCTTTTCAGGACCTGCCAGCCTGGCCCTGACTGGTAGAGGGGTTTTTCCATGTTCAAGTCAAATAAACAGGATCTCACAAACTCATGTGAAAAGTTGCATTTTCCCCTGACCTTTCCGTGGGGATTTGGGGTTCAACTGATCCTAAACTCTAAGAGGAAGTGTAAGAGAGTGAAAGACCATTCAGTGTGAGGAAGGATGGGAGGTAAGGGAGTCTCAGTCCTTGTAGATGCTCTGCTGTCTCCTGTCCTCTCACTTCTGTTGTGTCTGTGTTCCAGACTTTCTCCTCCTGACGGAAAGTCTCAGGCCAGGCATGGGACCCTTGGAAGGAGCCAACAGCACCCTCACTGTGGAGAAGACAGCATTAGATGAGAAGCTGCCTCAGGGCTGGCATGCCAAGGACTTTGTCACTCCTAGCCAGGATCTCTCTGGGTCCCGCAATGTTATGATGGACAGCACCAAGATCCTGGGGGTCCAAGTTGTCCTGATTGCTGCCTACTCCCTCATCATTCTGCTGGGGTTCATCGGCAACTCCTTGGTCATCTACATCATAGTGAAGTACAAGACCATGAGGACCGTCACCAACTTCTTCATAGCTAACCTGGCCCTGGCAGATCTGATGGTGGACACGCTCTGTCTGCCTTTCACCCTAGTGTACACGCTGCTGGACGAGTGGAAGTTCGGAGCTGTTCTTTGTCATCTGGTCCCTTATGCTCAAGCTCTGAGTGTCCATGTGTCCACTCTCACCTTAACTGTGATTGCCCTGGATAGGTACCGGTGTATTGTTTTCCACTTGGACAGCAGGATTTCCAAGAGGCTCAGCTTCACCATCATAGCTGTGATGTGGCTAGCAGCAGCTGTCCTAGCAGGTCCTCTGGCCATCTTCAGAGAGTACCGGTATGAGGAAATCCCATCCATTAACCTCAAAATGGCTGTCTGCTCAGAAAAATGGCCTTCTGGAAATAACAGAGACGCCACTATCTACAGCCTGTCCATGCTCCTCCTGCAGTATGTTTTTCCTCTTGCAATTATTTGTTATGCCTATACCAGGATCTGGTTCAAGCTGAAAAACCATGTCAGTCCCACTTCTAGGAATGAAAACCAGTGCCGGAGGAGGAAGACAACCAAAATGCTAGTGATGGTAGTTGTGGTATTTGCAGTCTGTTGGCTCCCCTTCCACATATTCCAGCTTGCCATTGATCTGGATCTGGTTCTTATCTTCCACGAGTACAAACTCCTGTACACTGTCTTCCATGTCGGAGCCATGTGCTCTACATTTGTCAACCCCCTGCTCTATGGATGGATGAACAAGAACTACCGGAACGGCTTCCTTATGTTCTTCCGTTGCCAGAACAAGCCAGAAAGCATCCACACTGAAGGCTCAGTTAGAGGGAGGTCGTACATCTTCAGGGCCAACACCCTAAATGGGAGCATCAAACAGACTCCTGGCAATGGACCACTGCCCACAGAGGTTTAGGGATGGGACATCCATCTCCCGGACTGAGGCTGACTGAGCCCAGAGACATTCTTGGGTAAATGCCTTTTTTTGGTGGGACATTGTGTTGTCAAAACATTATACCTACCGCAGCCACGTAGAAATACTCCCCTGTATCTCTCAAAACAATAAATCTGGTGTATTTCTGTCTAACCAAACAAATGAATTTTTCCTTTCTCTGCGTTCAAGTTATGCATGCAAAGAGTGAAAAATCACACACAGAGAAAGCTTTCATTTAGCCAGCAAAATACACCCTTTTTGCTATTTCCATTTGCCAAAGTGGGTTGCTCAACCTTTTACCCCCTGACATATTACACATTACAAATGCGGATGCGTTATTGTGTATGCTTGTTCATCTGTACGTCTCCTACTCAAAAGCCTTAATGATCCATCTTTAGCTAATGCCTCCAGGGGGAGGGAGACCTGCTGTCTCCTGCAAACATGGGTTGGTTAGTGCCATCACTCTGCAGGCCTGGGAAGGGAGCAGGCTGGTGCAGGTTGAAGCTGGGCAATCCACAATCTCTTGCAAAGCGTTTGCATGAATCTGCATTTGCAGCCCATGGGATGAGCTCTCACCCTCAGAAAGCCCAGGAGGTGGCAGTGACACTATTTACCACGGTTTCCTTTCCAAGTGCCAAAGCAAGGCTTTGGGGGACACCTCACGAGCTAGGGAGCTTGTAAGCCGTGCTCTGGATTTAACAAGGAGGAGAGCAGGCAGAGAAGCAGATAGGAAGGGAAAGAGTTGGAAGAGCTGATCAAGAGGACTGAAACTGGGGGGCTGGCAAAGGTGATTTCCTCCAAACCCTAAGATGTGGCTCCTACCATGCAATAACTTGATGGGTGTGAGCATGACCAGAGAGGCAAAACTGCGAACACCACCATTCTCCAAGGCACTCAGAGGGTTTTAAGGCCTAATCCTTTCCGGTGTTGGAGGTAGAATGGGTCTGTACATGGGTGCTTCAGTTCAGAAGACAGATGTAACCTGCTTGCATGGTTACCACAGATGTGGTGTCCTCTGGCAGAAGAAGACATGGAGACAAAGGAAGACGTATTCTTTCAAACCACACTACATGTTCTCCTCCCTAAAGCTCTGTCAGCTGGGGAGCGTATTTTTAGCTCTGCCATCAAAGGAGGCTTGATTACTACTGTGATCTCAGCAGCTCGTCATTGGTGGTGTCTCTAAAAGTCAGTGTTCATCAGATTGGAAAGTAATTCCCAGATGCAGGGAAGAGACTCAACAGACCTCCTCATTAAAAATAAAAAGAAAAGAAAAACTTTGATTTGTAGGTCTTCACTGGAGCAAGGACAAGAGGTAAGAGGACTTGCAGTACTGGATCAGGCTGCTGGGCTGTCTCATCTGGAGTCCTCAAGAGATGAACTGTCAAAGGGCTTATTTGAAAATCCGTCTCTCCTGCCTCCTCCCCAGCTTGACCTGCCTCTGGCCCTTGTTCTCCAGCTCAGCTTCCGACTGCCACACCAGATTTTAATCTCTCTGTTTATTTCTTTCTCTGATGCCCTCCTTCATTTTCCTAAACGTATACAAGAAAGTGGTCTCTGGTTCCTCCCCAAAAGACATCACTGCAGGGGTCATGGACCACACTCCACACTTGGGAGCACGGACATGCTGATGCCTAATAACCTTGCCAGCACCTGATTCTGCAGATCACAGCTTGTTTTAGTTTTCAGGGAGCTTCAGGATCTATGAAAAACCTGTGAGAAAGTCATTGATGTTCCAGTAAAAGGGTCATCTCCTTCCTGACAGTCCAAGACATGATGGGAGAACCAGGACATGATGGGAGAACAAAGACACAAGTAAATCTTCCCCATGTGAACTGCTATGGCATGATGGTGAGAGTTTGCTGTTTCATCCTCATGTAAGCAGGAGGATATTCTCCTCCACAGCACACGTAAATTCCGTCCCTACCTAATGAACCAGTCATTTCTACAGTCCATCCTCCCAAGGAACTCTCCCCATGTTTCCACCAAAATCCAAGATACAAGGAAATGTTTATGTTTCAAAAGCAGTTTAAATGAGTGGAAAGAATTCAACTATTACCAATAAACACTTCAGAAAGTGATTTAACACTCAATAATATATGTCAGAGTAAAATAACACATTCAGCAATGCAAGCTTGGAAGCCAATCACGCTGCCAGCTGAGATGGATGAGGAGCTAAATTGCTCTTCTAGAGCCCTTGCCAAAGGTTTTATCCTGTGACACCACACACAGTATCTGACTGTGGAGCAAGGCAGATAATGACATTATGAATGGCTGTTTAATTTTGAGCCCAGACTTTTAAACTAAATATGGATAAATAAATAAATAGACCCCAGATCTTCACAAATGAATACTGGCAATGGCATTTATAGGCCACAGGGATTTTTGTGCTGGAGCAAACTGAGAAGGAAAAACTATTTACTTGAAGTGTAACAGCAAAGTTCTGTTTGCTTTATTTAATACACTTGTGCAGCTTTTCTGATGGATTTCTGCCTGTGTGCTTGCTGCTTTTTCCTTGCCGCTGGAAATAGTTACGACCTTCCACACCTACTGCAAGCAGGAAAATCTGCTCTCCGTTGTGTATACATGTGCCTTTGGAAAACTATGACGCCGCTATTGATGGAAAGTGGCCCTGGTGTCCACTGCCAAACAGAACAAGAGAAGGTGGAGAACAAGGATGCAAGCTTCTTATCAAAGGTTGATTTGGGCAAATAAATAGTATGTTATAGACTGCCGTGACTTCACAGAAGACAGGAATGAATTTGTTTCCATAAAACAGAAATCTGTTGGACATGATGGTTCCCCATATATTAACACTCTGCTAAAGATGGCCCTATGATCAGTTCCATGAAACCAAAGACCAGAAGGATTTTAAGCTTGTGAACTGTTTTAGAGCTCAAAACAGGATACGGCCCTTCTCTGTTGGGGTCAAGGGTAGATCCTCTAGCAGTTTCAGATATTCTTGGAGCCAAAGGCATCTTCTCACTGCCTGCTCCTTGCCAAAGGTGCATCAGTGAAGGCCCACCAAGCCAGGCTCCTCTCTGCAGAGCTGGCCCTGGTGTTACTGACATGGGACGGAATGACTCATGTCAATGGCGCAACAGCTGATAGGGATAACGGATTTCATTACAGAGATAGAAACATGTTGACAAAAATGAAAATGAGTAAGTGTTTCATCAAAGCTTGTCTGGAAGACATTGTTGTTCCTGGTGACCAAGCAAATTTCCTCTAGGGCTTCTCCTGACTCTTGCTGACGTCCTTCTCAACATGCTGCTTCACTGAACTGACCTGAGGATATTTCACAGCTTTTAGGCGAGAGGTTCTGAATTCCCCGAGAAACACCATATTTCTCATGCTAGGACACTCTGGTCACATCACACAAATCTTGTATTATTAAAAGTACCACTGAACAGTTCTTAATTGCCAAGCGACCCATAGCAGATGGTTAACTTTGAGCAGACACCACAAGTGGGGATGCCTCTAACTATCCCGTGCAACCATTACTCACACGCCAGACAAATACAAGAAGAGCTGAGACATGGCAACATCATCATTTAAAAATAGCAGCATCAATAACTGTTGTTCCCTATTACTCTAAGAGGTCTTAGAGTCCCAGGGTCTCTTATCAAACTTCCAAGCTTGACAAAGTACATTGAAATTTGCAGAGCAAAGGCTGTGCTTTGGACACAGGAGGCTCTCCGAGCACTTGAAATTTTGCCTCTAAAGCACTTAGTTTGCTCTGAAAAAACCTTTTCCATTTGATTTCGAAAGCATATACGTCTGTAACAAGTTAATGCGCATAAAGAGAGCAAAGGTTTGGGCTTTTTACTTTTCCTTGGCTTAAGGCAACATATACAGCTGGTATTTAGATCAATGCAGGGTGAGCCGGGTCCTTCGGTCAGGTCCCTGTTAGAATCAAAGACGTGACACACTCCTGCACATGCCTGTGCTTCATCCTGCTCCTCTAAAGGCCAGACCCATCCCTTCGTGGCTCTCTGCCCTGCAGTAACGTGTGCCCTCTCCCGTTACCCACAGCAGCCCAAGTGAACAATGTCAAATGGCACATGTTTTATTCAATATGCTCACAAATGTATCGGCAGAAACACTGCTCTGAGCTTTTCACAGAGGCTCTGTAGGGAAATACATACTAGACCAGGAGAGAAGCAGTTCCTCTAACATATGCTAATACGAGAGGGGCTGGAGAGCTATTCTGCTGAAGGAGGTCACAGACAGCTCAGCATTTCCCTTGATATCAGGTGTTAATCTTATCATTGTTACAGCTAACACGGCCCGAAACCAAATTAGCCTTTGTTTGGGCAGGAGCTGTGGACTTGGTGCTTTCTTTGGATGTCTTTGTCTTTCGGCTCTGTTTTTGTGTGATTTCACCAGGGTCTCCGAATGTGCTTGGTTTTAAATAAGGCCTCAGGATCAGCTGACCTGGTGTAAATAAGGAATTACTGCAATAATCCAGAGAAAAAGAAAGGATTCTGGGTTCATATCAGTGAGCAGAATTTGGTCCCTTGCATTTGAAAACAACTGAGCTTTGTCTTCCTTTCAGTTTTCCCTTATCTAGCTTGAGATTCTTCAAGTGCCAAAAATAATATTGCATATTACTGCCAGAACATTTATCTTCTCTTTGAGCTCATTTCAGAGAAGGGATTTGTTCAGGAGGGCCTGAGAGGGGAAGAAGGCTATGTTTTTAAAGCTCATCGTTATCTCTAGTCTCAGTGTTTTGTAAGTTAAAAGACTAATCAGAAAAAGACAAAGTCACTCACACACACCAAGGGAGGTACCAATTTATCTTCAGACAACACAACCTCTATTTAATTTTCTATCCAGACACCCCAGCACCCTTTGCCAAAGTGTTGCATGTATATGGGGCTGAATGAGGTTGTGGGAGGAAAGCATTTTTCTGCTGCTAATAGCAATACCTTAGTGTCACTCATGATTTATAGCCAGCAAAGAATGCTTTTTCTGATCTGTGTTCTGCTCAGTGTAATGAGTACAGAAGGAATAGTGCGGATGCCTCATGGAGCTCACAGGAGGAGATCTTCATTAGTTCAGTCCTCTCCAGTGTGGTAGCAAAGACTGTGAACATTAGAGAAGAAACCCTTTAGTTTATAACCAGCTTATTGAAGTGCACGAGCATGGAGTTGTGACCGTGTCACTCTGCTAATGTGTCACAAACCTTCAGACACTGTTTGTCCTTAGGATGTGCAGACACCTCAGCCACAAGGTGCTTCTCCTTGCTGCTGTGTGGAAGGAAGAAGGAAAACACGTTACAGCACAAGACTTGAAGATATTCAGGAGAGGATGATGAAACTTGGAGGTTAATACGGTTCTTTATGGAACGTGGGGTAGATTGTTGGCTCTATTTGGACCAAGATGAGTAACGTCAAAAGGGGAATGAACTCTACCATTTTACAGGAAGAACAGAGCCTCCATCAAAGTAGAGACAAGTAAGAAATAACAGTGAATCTGGATCCATCATGTCCACTATTCTGTCTTAGATCAAAGCAATAAAGATGCTGTTTAGTGAAATCATGCTGACGTGACACTTTAATGGTCCATTCCCCTTATGCCTCCTGCAGCATCCACAACTATTGTATCAGAAATGTTAGAGGAGACATCCCTGTCTAGACTGTTCAGTATCCATTTCTAGACTTTTTGTTTGTGATTTGGTCTAATCCCTCTCTGACTGACAATTCTGTGGGCTTCCACAGCCTCCTGTGGAAGCCAGAAGTTCACTTCCTGTGGTACTTTCTTTTATCTGTTAAAACCAATCCAGTACTGTGGGACCTGCTGAATACCAGCTGAACCAGTGCTTATCCGGTGCTTTCTTCATTTTGTAAATCCTTCTCCAGCTTTCTCCTCTCCCAGCTCAAGTCACACCTCCTAAGGCAGCTTCTTCACCCCTGATCATCTTACTTGCTCTTCTGTGGACCTCCTCTAGTTCCACAAATATCACAACGAGCTGAATTTTGCCCATAATTCCTGTGAAGGAGAGGGATCTATCAGCTTTGTTCTAACCTTACTTGAGATCAGCCATATGAGTGCTTTTATGTATGTGTGGGGAAAGGACACCTCTTCACAAAATGTCAGGCTGCCTCTCCCTGGCTGCACCATCCCTGTATTCTCAATGAAATCTCATTACACCGGTCACTGAGTCAGTTCAGTGAATCACGACATGCATCCCCAGTTTTGTTTTGGAAGATGAGAGATGCAAGGGCAGTCCGATCCCTACCTCACCTTGAACTCTGTCTCCAATAGATTTATCCAGAGGCATGACTGGAGTTCAAATGATCCTGATGCCACACCACTGTCCTAAATCACAGCTTCATCTGTCCATTCTACAAAACAGAAAAAAGAGGAATTGTGCATTTCTAGGAAAAGAGTGATGAGTTTTTGTTACTTGGCAACTGTCGCTCCCACATATTTTGGAAGAATTTGAGAACATCCTGCACCTCAGAGAAATCAACCAGCTTAGGTGAGGAGGAAGAGAACTGGCAGCAGATCCCCAAAACTTTGAGCTGGAAAGATCTCTTGAGGCTCGTGGAAGCAAAAAGTGCTTTATGTCTGCATGCTCCTCAGCTTGTCTCCGCAACGTGACTGTCTGCATCAGTTTCTGGGCTCTTCATGGTGAAATAATCCGTTGTTCTGCCATTTCTGTCTCGCAGAGGCATTTCACAGCCATCTGAATGTGCTCTAATCCACCTGCCAGCTGCAATCAGCACACAGCACGGCTGCACTCCTGTCAGCCAAGATTTGAGCACCAGAGACAAAAACCTTCAAAAGAGGAATCAGCAAGAGATCTACATGTAAAAACTGGGGAGGGGGCAGTCAAACCTGAGGGCTTGGTGAATGTATGCACAGTGATAGCAAACCCAGGCTATGAGGCCAGAGTAAAATTTGACTTGCTTTCTGCAGTGGCAGTTGACTTCAGACAGGAATTCAGACATGATTATTAAAACAATAATTTAGGGCTTCAGTTGCTGAGAGCTAATCTCCAAGGTTGAACTCAGCAGATGGCTACATAAGTGGACCTCAGCTAATGCATTTATGCAGTGGTTCAGCATTTTTGGTCCAGTTTTGTTACCGACAACTTTGCTATGTGAAATCCCATTTCTCTTTCCTAGGTTAGATAAAAGAATCTAGTGGTTTCAAAGTGCAGATCTCAACTCTCCGAGACAACCCTGCAGTACCCAATTAAGTAAAGCTAAGATAGCAAAACTAGCATGGCAAGAACTGATTGAAATTGTCTGTTGCTTCAAGGAGTGCAATAACATGAGATTGCTACGGTGGCGAAGACGTCTGCTAAAGCATAGTGTTCATTGGTTTCTGTAAGGTCTGCCTGGCACTGCAGTCCTTTGTTGTGTGAAATTCCAATTGGCTTCATGCTAAATCAGTGAGAGTTGGGTCGTTAATACCCAATCGTTTGTTTGGAATCTTGGTCTTTGTAATTATGTCATTAAAAGGACATGAGCTAATCTCACCGCAGCCCAAGCAGCTAGAACAGCCTGACAAGAACTTCTGTCTCTGAAATGCAGCTATTAAAACAATTCTCATAGGTTTGTCAGACAGCGAAGAGATTTTCTGGGGTATTTTAATCACGTACATACTATAATGGATTGGGAATGGATTGTGAACAGCCCCAAGGAGAAGGACTTTGGGGTGTTGGTTGATAAGAAGCTCAACATGAGCCGGCAATGTGTGTGTGCAGCCCAGAAGGCCAACCGTATCCTGGGCTGCATTAAAAGAAGTGTGGCCAGCAGGGCAAGGGAGGTGATTCTGCCCCTCTACTCTGGTCTGGTGGAGCACATCTCTTATGAAGACAGGCTGAGAGAGTTGGGGTTGTTCAGCCTGGAGAAGAGAAGACTCTGGGGTGACCCTTTCAGTATCTAAAGTATCTACAAGAAAGATGGAGAGGGACTTTTTACAAGGGCATGTAGCAGTAGGATGAGAGGTAATGGCTTCAAACTGGAAGAGGGGAGATTTACATTAGATATTAGGAAGAAATTTTTCACTCTGAGGGTGGTGAGACACTGGCCCAGGTTGCCCAGAGAAGTTGTGGATGCCCCATTCCTGGAGGTGTTCAAGGCCAGGCTGGATGGGTCTTTAAGCAACCTGGTCTGGTGGGAGGTGTCCCTGCCCGTGGCAGGGGATTGGAACTCGATGGATCTTTAAGGTCCCTTCCAACCCAAACCATTCTGTGATTCTATGGTTCTATAAGAATAGTATAAGAAAAGATCATAGGAAATAAAAGGAAGGGAGTTGGAACGCCTTTGGCTAAACCATTTCTGATGGAAGGGTGTCTCACTTCTTCCAAGGCTCTGTGATGGAGATTTCATGCACTCCCTGCACAGTCTATTCTAAGCCCTTCCTAATGTCTAGCCAATAAATCTCCCGTACTGCAATCTATTACTTCTTGTCTCCTGGCAGACAGAGATAATAGTTTATTACCTTCTATACCACACCTTTACATATTTAAAGGGTATTATCATGCATCTCTTCCACCCCCTCCAGACTGCACAAAGTAATCTTTTTTCTGTCCTTCCTCACAGGGCTCATTTGCTGTACCTCTGTTTGTTCTTGCTGCTGTCCTCTGGACTTTCTGTGTTCCACAGCCAGTAGTTTTGCAGGTGAACAAAAGGACTGAGGGAGGTAAAAAGGTTCTGCAGAAATGTTAGCTTCTCTGAGCAATCACTCTGTCTACTGGAATGCATAATTGGGAACTGCTCTATTCCAAACACAGTGACTGCCTCTACACTATGGCAGGAGACCGGGCTCTTTGTTTCGCTGTCAGCAGAGCTATTTCCATGTTCTGACTCATCAACGGCTGTTTCTACACAGTAAAAGCAGCAGCACTTTGCAGCATTATTCAAGCCCTCACAGGTGAAAACAACTGTGAGGCAAAAGTTTCCCTGCAAGTTGCATCAGTCTTCGGGAGTTTTGCACCTTGTGGGTATTGGCTCCCGTGTGCAGCTCTGGGTATGTCCATAGCGTGAGCAGACATCGTCCTGTTCTCTAGGACACAAGTGGCAGGAGGCCACACTCATCATGTCCAAACTTGCCTTTCCCAAGGAACCTGGTGCCTTGCAAATGAGTCTCTCTCAGTGTCAACCTCAGGCCTATTTCTTGTGCAGCTTTCTGCACTGCCCATCCCCGCTGTGAGCGCAGCTGTCATGTCCTCACCCTCTTTCATTTACAAACCGGCCCAAGGAACCTTCCGGCTGTAGCTGGACCTCCACTCTTGTCTCCAGTGGCACTGGTGGAAGAGGCTGCAGTCCCCAGCTCCACAGAGGTGTCTGAGCTAACAGCTCTGCCAGCAGACCAGCAACACAAGGCCAGTGCTTGACTTCTCACTGTCCCTGCTATGCCCTGGTCAGGGGACCTTTAATTGCTGCTACTTCCACTTTGCCCTGAAGAACAGCAATTATATTGTACTTCCTTGTATAGTGGATAGAAAGTAAAATCCCTTTCAGCTAATTCTTTCTTCCAGCTTTGTCAAATCCTAGATGAGCTGATCTTAAACTGCTGAGCCTTGCTTTCCTCTTCTGTGAAACAGGACAAGTGCAGCACCCAGAGGCTTGTAAAACATGTCGTATTTGCCAGCTGAATAGTGCAACTGCAGTAAAAAGCATTATAATTGTGCTCATCTTACAATAATTATGTTTCCATCGGTTGTGTATTAAGGAGGCAGACCTTACTTGGAAAGTGCTGTTAAATACTCAGAGAAAAGCAAATTTTGAATTCTCAGGGGTAAATATTTATTCCAGACTCTCAAAGAAGTAATCACTTCTGAATCCAGGTGTGGGAGGGTTTTTAATGGTGACAGTGCCTGGATTTTTTCAGCAGCATCTACTGCTTTCAATGTAGGGTACGAGTATTGACTGAAGGATGACTGCAAGCTTTGCTCCACTGGTCATAAGCATTTCTGAATTGTTTGGACAAGAATGATTCTAAAGAAATACTGACACAGATGTTTTCTGTTCCAAGGAAGCTAATTTAAAAAAAGCAATTTCGAGCCAATTCTTACTGCTGTCTGTGTGCTGTGTACTGTTGTGCTGTCTTGTGCTTCCTTCCTTGATGATTGCTCAGATGTGCAACTGGAAGAAGGATCTTCCCCCTGAAACCAGTTTGGAATATGACAAGCTCTGGGCTGCAGCATCAGTAAACAGCCTGAAGAGAAGGAAGGGGCTACAAAACAAATTTACAATGTTGTATGCATACCCCAGGAATCAGCAAGACAAAAAATTAAATTTAGGAACAGCGTGGAGGTGACCTCCTGAGGCAGAACATCTATCACAGACAGATTAGGATGCCAGAAAGCAACCTGCTGTCATGGCTTTTATGGTCAGGTCATGTCTTCACTAATCTGTGGTCTGCGTTGCATCAATTATTATTAGAGATATTTATTTATCTTTTTTTTTTTTTAACAAAACACTTTCTGTTCACACACACACACACACTTGCGACCCTTTTATTCAAGGGTCTTGAAGTGGCTCACGTTCCCCAGAGCTTGGAGTCCACCCTGAGAAGTGTTTGAGCTGCTCCTTGTGGAATTGTGACTTGCAACTCATAACAAATATATTTGCAAATAGTTCAGTGAGCCCCAGAATGAGGGAAGCCGGGTTTCCTAATGGCCTTACGCCTGCTGCCTGTCTCTCTGGTGTCAGCTCACACAAGTGGTACTCTTTACCTGCTGTGTTCTTGCACAAAACTTTTCAAGTACAACTTCATGGAAACCTTGACCGTTGTGTCAATTTTTGTTGAAATTCATCAAGTGGCTTAAAAGTTCAATGGGGCTTTCTACCCCACTGGGACTTCATGAATTTTGGAACCACGGGGCACGAGGGTAATTGGCTTTCTAGGAAAATGCATCTTAAAGTTACCCTTCACCACAGGACACCCCAAAAGATGTCAGCTGTTATGTGCATGCTAGCAGCCCCTTCTTCTCTTTTTCCTTAGAGGCTCTAGTGTGTCCCCCCTGGAATTTTTAACCTACTTTTTCACTATTAAAGACAAATCACAAGTCTGAGCTCTGGCTGAGACTTCTCATTAACAGGCACTAATGGGCATGGCACCAGCCACACAAGAGTCCTGTAAAACAGAAGAGCCGGGGCAGAATCTCCTTGTTCCCTCCAGTGCACTCGTTACTGTTTTGTCTCTTCAAGTTCTGTTTCAAGTCATGAGTTCCCCTTGACTCCTTACAGGGCCATTCCACAGATGAATGGATCCTCCTCTGAGAAGCTGCTTTCTGTTTCTCAGCACATATTTCCCCTTTGTTACAGCCTCCTCAGCAGGTCTGGTCGTGCCCCCATGTATTTTGGTATTTCTGATACCCTGCATCGTCTTAGGAGAAAGAAACTAATAATCTCCTTCTTGACATGCACACCCTTCACTATGCGCACTCAAAAACTGGAATGCCAGTACTGTGGTGAAAAAATCTTCAGTTCTGCATTCAGATGACCGGTGAATTATACAAGCAAGTTAAAAATGAGTTTCCTAAACAGAATTTAATATATCCTTGTTGTTGCAGTGGTCGTAACTCAGTGCAGATTTGATGATTTCAATCCAGAGTTGCAAGGATATGTGCTCTTCTATCAGTCTATCTTGGTTTTAAAATTCTTATCTTTATTGTACTGTAGGCATTAGATTAGCTCAACCTGATGTATTAATAAACTGTCTCTCGGATGTTTGTAGCCCTTTTATAATAGCCAGGACTTCTAAAGTTTCATGGTTAGCGCAACGCCATAACGAGCTTGTTCCTTCTATTCCTGTTGTGCTGATGAATATGAGATAGACGTATTTTGGCATTAACAAACAGGTGCAGCTCCTACAGTGCAACACAGAAATTATTTTGGCTGGGATTTTCCAGCGGTATATTATCAGAGGGATCGTATAAACAAGCCAGTGCTTGTTAGAAGGAAGCATGGGGATATGACTTCATTCCCAGATATCAAACTACTTTATACTCCACAAAACCTCTATAAAATGCTGGAGCAGCTCGACTGTGAACTTTCCTGTGAAGGGTCTGCTCAGGCACCCTCCACAGTGACAAAAATGCCAAGTCACTCCCAGATATTATATGAAAAGAGAACCTTTTCACCCAGTTCCGCCAGAGACTTGCAGACATTCAAAAATGCTCTGTCCTGCAAGCCAAGCCACAGCCCTAAGCTATTTTAATTCTTGTAATCAACAGAAAACCGCTGAATGTGATTAGGCAAGGGTTTCAGCTCAAAATGGACTAGGGAACAGGAAGGGGAGAGGAGAGCGACAGTAGAGAGATACCAGGTAGGAGGTACAGATGTTAAAGCTTTGATATTCTTCCCTTCAGTGGAAAGAGACAAGATTAACAGCATTGCACTCAGTAATGGTATTATCCTCCTCAAAACACCAGGATATGCAGTTGTTCTGAATGTCACTGTAAAAACATGTCAGGGTACTTGCTTCTCCACTCGGTTGCTCTGTTTGAAACCAGATTAACATCCCAGTGACCAGGATCGCACCTTTTGTATTTGACAGTTGGAGCTGCTTTTTGTATTCAAGAAAAGTGCCTCCTTGCTGGGCACTGCAGCACTTGTCACAGAGCACCCGTGTGGTGTAAGCCACCACTCAGGGGGAAGCTGGAGGATTTCTTTCCAGGCCATGCTACTGAAGGTCCTGCAGTTGTACACACTGTCAGCATCTCAGATGTACCTCAGACGTGACATCCGAGAGATCAAACCAGAGCCTTGTTGTTTTCGTACACACTGCAGGGCAGGAGAATGAGCAAGACTCTGGAGGGATTCATATGGACTCAATATATCCCAGAGGAGCTGTACCAGTATCTGAACTCTTTCCAACATAGCACTACATGATTCATATCTCTCCTGTGGTTCATTCTCCCATTGTATCTCCAGGGGAAGATGTAAATGCAAGGAGTGGCTTGTTCTGGTGGCTATCTTTTTTTAAAAAAAATGTATTTAATTATCTTCCAGGAGGCAAGATTAAAAAAGCAGAGTCTCACTGCTTTGGGACCAGAAATTAGTGGAGTTTATTCCTAAGGGAGCTCATTTTCCAGTCCCAGCTCAGCTCTGAGAAGGCTCTGCTGTCTCCCACCCAGTCAAGCTTTACCCTTTCTTGCAGGCAGCCAGCTGTGCCGTGCCAAGTGAGAAGCTGTTGGTTCTTGCTTTCACTCCTGGCATTGGGCTGCCTTTTACTCTACAGCCACGCTGCAGTGAAAAGCGTGGCTATGTCTTCTGTCCACCTTTCTGAGTCAGCTTTAACCTAGCAGGGGGGAGGACCAGCTCTGCTGTGACATAGAGAAGCTCAGTCTTCCTGAGGATCCTCCCCAGCTCCTTCAGAGGAACTTGCTGCTGCAGCCACACAGCTACCAAATCCCTACCCGTGATGTCTAATTTATAGCTGTATGGGCTATAAACACGGGTCTTTTGTCTGCCTTGTAGACAAAGCCTTTAGATAGTCTCAGCCAGAAAATAGGGGCCAAGACCTTGACTTGAAGATTCTCTTTCCTCGCTGGCTGTGCCTTTCTGAGAAAGAATTACATTACAGTACAGGGCCACCCTGGAGTCCTGCTGTTTCGGTGGCAGCTATGGCTGGGGGCAGCCATGCTGAAAGGTGCTGTTTCATGGGGATGGGAATAGATGTTTAGTTGGATCCAGCTCACCAGTCTTGGGTTGAGAATATTTTAGGGTATCCCAAAAGTCATGCATCACTGTTCTGAATCTCTCAGGGATGCAGGTTTACAGAAAGCTGTAGGATATGGCTGGAGAAAGCCTTTACAAATTTCATTACTGTATGGTCACTCCCCGTTTGTTAACCTGGGACTGCTTTTTTTTTTTTTTTCCCCAAAACTGACAAAGGCGAGGTTAGAATCAACAACCTGTGTCAAACAGTGACTTCACTGGGTCTGTGAGATATCAATCTTCAGGTATGCTTTTTCATCTCTCTGCCCTTCAGTTTTTTCATCATTAAAATCGAGGACAAGAAGCAGTGTTTACCCGCCTCACATCACATACCTAATTGCTGCTGCTGAGTAGGTTTCACTACTGCTGCTGGTAAAGTGTTATATTTGAGCTGCAACCCCAAATTGCAAGGCTTTGAGTAGCTTTTCCTTCACGAACCGCATAGACCAAGTCAAGCTTGTCATATTTAACAGGCTCGGCACAAAAGACACCCTAATTTCATAAGGTGATGGCTTCATAAGGGGCAGCTCCTTACTAATGAATGTATTTACCATTCAGTGACACACATTTCTGTACTTCACAAGCTGTGAAAGGATCTGAGTAAACGCACTGCTTTGGGAACAACAGAAAAGAACCCAATACGGATCAAAATCATTAACGTGTTCATTAAATAAATGAGGCAGTTATCGTGATTGACTTCAGGAAAATGTTACAAGCTACTTAACAAAACCGTAATGAAATAAAGCAATACGTCCTGTCAGAGAGAGCAGCACAGCACGAGCACTGGAAAATAATAACACTTCTGCAGCTGCGATCGGCAGGATCGACAGGCGCTGGCTCCAGCTCATATTCTCATTTACTACCCCAAAGATAATGATTCCCTCCTCGCATGCAGGCGCTGCTCTCGTCAGAGCTCAGAGCTCGGGTACCGGCACGGCCTGTCCCTGTGCTGGCTGGCAGAGAATGCTCTGGAAGGGACTGCGGAGCCGCTGCACTGGCAGGTACGCCTGATTTCTGCTGCCTGCTTTCTGCAGGACTGATCCCTCCGCAGCTGCCTTAGGGCCTGGGTGCTCTCACGAGTGTGACACAGAAAGACCAGGCAGCAGCACCTCAGGGCTCCCAAACTTACAGACAGCGGGAGAAAGCACAACTTACAGATGGTGGGAGAAAGCTCTGTTTCTTGAGGCTCTCTGGGGAGAACTCCAGCTAAAACAGGGACGACGATGCATTATTCCTGATGTTCCTGGGGAAAGAAAAACATTTATTTAAAGAAAAATGTTTATTTAATGAAAATATATTCAGAACTCTAGTCAAGACTCTGCCTTTAATAGCTACCAGCACTGTATTCAACCCTCTCTAATAGACTATAAAGTTCCTCAGGGAACTTTTCCTAGTCCTTTAGCTGGTGATGAGTTTGTTCTTTAAACAGGAAGTCATTTAGCTCCTATTTCTTTATCCTGATGCAGTTTTTTATCCGGGTGCATTACCCGTGGGAAGTCTTAGTGGTTTTGGACACTGGCTGATAGACTGGGCTGCTCTGTGATAAACTGGCAGCAAAGCTGGAGGTATTCCTTCCCGCGAGTGTTGAATGGTTATGCTGCAATTTCACTTTCCAAATCTGAAGGAAATTAGAATTTTCAATTTCAAAAGCTATTCCCTTTCCTTTATTGGCAATAAAGAAGGAATGGGAACGCTTGCCTAGCCTGTTCTGCACTGTTCATTATTTTACATAAATGTATCACTAGGTATCTCTTAGCCTTCATAAACTCTCTACAGACAGTCTTTTTAACTGTGCCTCTTTTCATAGCTTTCATTATTTTCATCACCTAATATATAATACTTTTATACCTCACTTAGTTGAAGCCGTGTAGAGATTAAATTTAGTTTAAAATATGGTCACCTCTAAGCCTTGCTAACAATTCTATTGAAATAACTAGAACAGAGAAGAAATGTGAATCATTCCTCCTATTTTATTGTTTAGGAAAAATTGAAAAAATATCTTGAAAATGTTTTATGTAGCCTTTTTGAAAGGAACTTATTTCACGTACTGTAAAATACATGCTAGTTTGACTGCTGTGGAATAGATTTGGCTAGATGGCGAGTCAGAAACCAAAGCGATTTCAAAGAAGAGAGGCGGGTTCTGTTTTAAAAACACAGAAACCCCAAGTACTACGTGCGGGTAGAGCAGCCTCACGTAGAAACTGAAATTTTTATGATCCTGGAAGATTAAATGAGAGGTTGGTACAATAACTCTCTCAGATTAATGTCTGCTTTGGTTTGGATAAAACAAGAAGACGCCTTTTGGTACCTAAGTCAAATATATCACTTTTGGTCCCTTTTCTTTGTTCAATAATCGTGTGCTGCAACTTACCTGGGCAATAAATACAGTCGCATTTAAGAGCCAAAGTTTTGTTGTTTTGTAACCCCCACCTCTCCCCAAACCTGTGTATATAATTAGAAACATTGAAAATGTTAACATTTCTGAGATCCCTGATGTTTGTTCTTGCAAACAGCTCCCAAACATAACAGAATTCATCAGAAATATAACAAATCCTGTTTTTTTTCTTTTCCGCTGGTGCCATTTTAAAAATAGTAACATCTTTATTGCAACATTTCTGAGGGAAAAGGGGCTCCTTTACCCTTCTACAGACAGACCGATGCTGCTTCTTTGTCTCCAGTCCTCCGATGGCTGCTATATCACGCTGCTGCGGTTATTATCAGCAGAAAGACCACGGGCGGCGGGGGTGAAACGGGAGCTGTAGCAGATGCCTGCAGAGCCACAGAGGAACGACTTCAGTCTGCTTTTTACTCTCAAAGGAAGGCATGACCCCACGGTCACCAGTGTAGCGTCCTAGAGAACCTCAGGGAGCTTTAAAATGACATAGAAGGACAAATGAAAACTATTCCTGGTGACTAGAGGTGACAACAGGTCCACCTGACCGCTCCTAAATCCCCTGCACACCTCCCTCACCATCGACGAGGCTCGGAGTAGGTCCCATTGAGGTTTTAAGCCCTCCACTTCCACCGTGGAGACGACCCTCCCAAGTTCTTGGCAGTGTCCTCCTCCTCGCTGCCGCGCTGTCTCAGTCTCACGCAGCTTTTGTTTCAGGGGCTGGTGCCATCAAAGCCTCTTGGAAGCTGGTGCTGTTGGAAAGCTGACACAGGGATGATGTCAAATCACACTGGGAAAAGACGCCGCAGCCCCACATCACTCGCGTGACAACGTTATGTTGAGCCCTGGAAGGCTTTGCAGATGAGGGAGCTGGAGATGGATGAAACCAATAACAATCTGCTGTGATTTCTCATTTATTTAAGCAGACTTTGAAGTCAGCTCTACAAAACCAAACGCTGGTACCTGTGGTAGTTCAAGTGTGCCTGGCTGCCTTTTGAACTCCTTCAAAGGGGCCCCTGTATCTTATCAGGGAAACGAAGAGGGAGATCCCTGTGTCATCTCCATCTTTTCCTTTCATTTCTTGAGGTAATGATGCATAAAGTGTCCTGGGGAAGAGTGCCTTTCCCCTCCTGACACAGCAGGTACTCCTTTGTAAAGACCGATACCGCTACAGAGCAGCTTCCCCTCTTCCCCAGATTACTGTTACAGCATAGTTAAAATAATCTACATGCTGTGAATAATCAGTTTTCCGAGATAAAGCCGTATGTCCATGAAAGAGTCAAAATGCCCAATGGAGGATTGGGTGTGAGTTTCTAACACCATCCACAGCATGAACACTGGGAAAACTCCTCCATGAACAACGAGAGAAATGGCTGCTTTTCTTCCAGGTTTTTTTTCTCTAAAATTATTTTTTTTTTCAGTTGTTCATTAGTCCTCTAAAGCAAATCAGTCTTTTTCTTTTTTCCCCCCAAATATTTGGCTAGGTAATAATCCCAACAAAATTCTAGCAGTTGTATATTAACCCGGATAAAAGTGAGGAGCTTCGGAAAAGTACACGGGTTGGATGAAGCCGTGCAGTGCTTGATGCAGAACAGACACTTTGCCACCAATTATTACACATAAACTCTAGCCGAGCACATAAACGCCTTCAGGAGAATAAATAACTGGTTACAGATTTAAAACTGGCTGCCATATCGCTGCTTGTTGGTTTTTATTAATGACTTACTAGGGAAGAGGAGCCCTTATTCTGCTCCTCCGAGATCTGAAAAGACATGAGATGGATGTGGTTTACATTTCTCTAAAGTTAGAAGTCATGATGTCAAACACAGAAATAGACATGGATAGAAAAAAAAAAAAGCCAAAATGTGTAATTTGAAAAACGTGTTAGCGATAGCTGCACAATATCCCACTTTCCAAAAGGTTCAAAGGAAGAGGGTTATGGATAGAGCCCTATAAGGCGAGAAAACAATTACTTTGTCATGTATGGAAACTTTCCTTCTTCAAAGCTGAGTGAGAAATGTGGGTAAGCAAACTCCAGGACCCAAAGATCCCATGAGTATTTGGAGTGGTTATGTCAGCCGGGTCAATAGCCTGCTGCCTGACAGGAGGATCTCTGGTGGCTCTCACGCCGAGGCGGTGTCACGGTGCTGGCCTTGCAACCAGCTGGAACAACCACCACCTTAATCCAGCAGCACCCTGATTTCTTGGATTTTCAGCTGGCTCTGAACTTCAGGTTGCCACTTCATCTGCCTCATCACTGGGACTGGCAGTGTCAGTGGGCTGGCATTACTGGAGCCAAGGAGCAGAGCTTTGCCCGCCTCATGAGGAGAATCATAGAATGGTTTGGGTTGGAAGGGACCTTAAAGATCATCGAATTCCAACCCCCCTGCCCTGGGCAGGGACACCTCCCACCAGACCAGGTTGCTCAAAGCCCCATCCAGCCT
>JAOXJK010000051.1:46658643-46677033 GCA_025774025.1 Xenus cinereus
CAGGGCTGCTTTCTAATACCTCATCCCCTAGTCTGTATTGATACCGAGGATTGTTCCGGCCCAGGTGCAGAACCCTGCACTTGCTCTTGTTGAACCTCTTGTTGAGGTTCACCAGGCCTTATCTCTCGAGGCTTCTCCCGCCCTCTCTGCCTCCCAGCGCTGAGGAGGCTGGAGCTGTCATTGGTGTTAAGCGAGGAGCCCTGGAGATCTTCTGGTCGGTAAGAAGATTATGAGGCTTCCCTCCTTATTCAGCCACTGGCCTTGCTTTTCTGGCTGTGATGTCTTATGGCCGGGCACCCACTTGCTGGGCGGGAGGCTCATTCTAGACTACCTAATTTACCCAAGAGGTTCTGGGGGAAATGCAGCTTTTAAGTGCAGACGGAGTGTGTCTGCCCTGAACTGATGGTATTGAGGTCATAGTAATAAATGGTGTTTTCTTCTAAAAATAGATAAATAGCTAACACCTAGTTATCTTGGTTAATAAAAGTCAGTCTTACGCGCCAGTGATGCTGTCAGTTTACAAAGGTGATTAAGAGCAGCCTTTGTTGGGAGAAATGTTGCATAACTTGGCGGGTGTGTAACATGAAACGTGTTTTTTTAGCAATGGAGGCTCCATATGACGGCACTGAAGTGACTGTGGTGATGGAGGAAATAGAGGGCACTTACACTTACGCATCACCGGTGCCCTCTAAGAAGAAAAAGAAATATAAAAGTACTGGTGATCATGGAGAAAAAGCCAAAAAGCCTAGGTAAGTTCTTTCTGTCTTCATTTAGTGCCTGGCTAGGATATGGCAGGAGTTTTTCTTGTTTCTGATAAGAGTGAACTTTACAGTGTGCTTGGAACACTTCATAGTGTAAAACTTCATGTATAAAAAAATTAGCTTGACCTTTGGGCCTGCCCTGACATCCTTGCCTTTATATGTGCTATCATTGCTCGATCTAAAGTTTGTGTACCCCAGAATAATTTGCCTTAGGCTCTTTCTCCTTACCTCAGAGCTTCTCTCAGAATCATAGTTTTCATTTGATTAACAAATACATTTAGAAGAAGAATTGAATGTAATGTGCTTGTCACTTGACCTTGAGACAACCATAAACCTTGTGGATTTCTTTTTGCAAAGGAATTTATGTGGAATGATGTTAATGTTTCAGTCTCTGTTCCCGTTTCAGATCTGCTTACCTCCTCTACTATTATGACATTTACTTGAAAGTACAGCAAGAGCTCCCCCACCTCCCTCAATCTGAAATCAACAAAAAAATCAGCGAGAGCTGGAGGTTGCTCAGTGTGGCTGAAAAAAGCTATTACTTGGAGAAAGCCAAGCTAGAGAAAGAGGGATTGGACCCGGTAAGTCATCTTTGTGGCAGTTCTTTGCCATGTGAAGAGAGGTGCTTAGCTCTTTTGTGGGGGGACTTAACTGTAGATTCCAGTTGTATTTCTGCTTAGGACAGAAGAAGCAACGCGTGAGGCCACTGCCTCTTAATTTTGCCTTCTGTTCGCTCAAGAGATGATGTTTAGAAATTCAAGAAGGGTATGTCTAGTACCTGCTGATGGGGATGGTAGTTATTTTTGTGTCATGTCATCAGGGTGATTGATGGTAAAGTGGATGATAAAGCCAGGGCTGGCTGAGAGGGATTCTCTGGGCTCTGTCACAGGGAGAAATTCCCAGCAGACTACTTCAGAAAACCAGTTGAGCTTTGGATACTAAAATAGCAGGATTGAGAACTGAATTTCTTCCTTTTCTCATATCCATTTATTCCTTACTCTGTTTTTGCCAGCAGAACTCCAAGGTGTCCACTCGAACTGCAGTAGTTCCAGACATTCCAGGATTCCGTAAGATTCTTCCTCGCTCAGATTATATAATTATCCCCAAAACCACTCTTCAGGAGGACAGGAGCAGGCAGTCGCTGGAACTGTGTGTGACACAAGGTCAGGCAGCATCGGAAGGGTTAGCAGCTTCCACCAATGTCACAAATGTCTCCCGTGATGCTGTGCAAAACATCCTTTCTGTGGACTCGAGCCACGTTGGCATTTCTGAGCAGTGCATTGCCATCGAAGGACTCGCAGAAGAGGCTGCTTCCTTTGGTCAGCCAGATGCTGTGGAAGAAGTGGTTGCATCAGAGGTTCTCTCACACTATGTTGGGCCCGTGACAGAGAAAGTGGCTGGAGATATCCTCTTGGATGAGGCTTCCTTGGAAATAGAAGGGCAACCGTATCAGACAGCCCGGGTAGTTATTGAAGAGACTCTGGTCAGCAGCTCCACGGACATCTCCAATGGGAGCATTGCCATGGGCCGTCCTCAGGTTTCAGATGGTGTGTCCGTGGTGACCGTGGTGACGGGGAGGGTAAGTTATTCTTGTGACACTCAGCCTCCTGTCAGTGTCTCGCCTGAAGTGTCCAAGTGCTGTTTAACACATTTTCCATGAGATCTTTGGTGGCTGCAGGAGATCGGTGTTGCCCAGCGTGCTTACCCCTAGGGTGAGGGAAAAGGTGACTTCTGTAACTCAGTGATTGCAGTGTCTCTGATGCAGATTGGTTCTGCCAAATGCTGATATCACTTGTGTTTTTAAGTGTCTTAAGGAGTTTTTAAAAATTATTTCTTATAACAGTACTTGGGGTGGGTTCCACAGTCGGACTACAAGATTTTGGGGAGAAAAAATGTTATCTCTGTGCTTCTGATAGTTGTTTTCTTGGTTGCAGAGAGGTAGAATGGTGTCCTTTTAAGGTGTGTTAGGGATAGGTTATAGAAAACCTTATTCTGTGAAGAATTGCATCTGCTGTTTTCAATTTCAAGTTGTAGACAGTTTGTTAATTTCTAGAGTAGACCTGGTAAGGCCGTTGCTTTTGAAATGATCGGTCTTCTTTCTGCTTTTTAATCTCATTAGTCCTCAAGACATATGTTCAATGGTAATGTTCATGAGAGGGTGGGACACAGGTCACCAGGTCTCTTATTTTCTGCACTTATTTTCCCTTTGGCTTCATTTTAGGATACTGAAGAGAGTAGCTCCTCGACACCCGCTACACAGTTTATTATGTTACCTTTGCCAGCTCATTCCGTTGTGGAGAACCCAGCATCAATCAAACTGGTAAGACATTTAGAGTCTTGAGTGATCTTTTAAGGTATTGGATGTATTACCATAGGTTTGTCTTAAAGATGTTAGCGTAGGAAAGGTTTGATCATGGTCTGGTTCTTAATCCAGTTTGGAGTCATCATGTCAGTTGATATATTTCTTGTCCCTGGTTTTATGCCTCGTGTGTGCTCATGAGGGTCTGTGACTTTTTCTAGAGTGTCTTGAACGGGCCTGTTCCTGCTGCCTTCATCCTCAAGGAGTTCTTGGAAACTGATGAAGTAGATAGTGCTATCACAACACATCTGGCAAACAGCAGTTCCTGTGTTGCCCTTTTCAGGATCTGTGTAGCCATCTACATTCTCTACTTGGATGCATATTTGTCTTCATAAAATGCCAGTGTCCATTCCTTTAAGGGCAAAAATCTGCTCTTGTGAGAGGAACACATGAGCCCCCCAGCCTCGTGGGTGGCTGTTGCTTTGGCCAAGTGACAGGAGAAGAGCCGCGACCTAATGTTTTGTGAACCCACAAAAGGGTTGTGTGGCCTGTTGCATGAGGAACAATAGTATTGTTTCTCTAATCTAACCACTCCAGCCACCTGTATTTCTACAGCCATTGTAGGACTTCATTGTGCAGTCAGCCCTGCAGCTCCCAGCGTTGTATAAGCTGGCATCAAATCCTGTTTTCCATGTCCTCTATGCTTCCAGCTGGTGGGACACTGCAGATATTTATAGTGGCGCATAGCGTGATATTCTTCCAGGTGTCTTAGGGAGAATGGAATTACCTCAGGTTTGTGTTCCTGAGAAGTGCCTAGCTTAAATTGTCCCATTTCTGTGACAGCAGCACTTGCATTTCTAGAAAAAAAACGTATCCAGTTAGAGACTTACGGCACAACAGCTCCCTCAGGAGTGTCAAGTACAGAATATCGAGAAGTGCTGCACTGACAAAAACTCAATGTGTTGATGCAGTTGCCCTGGCAGAGATGATGGGTTCTGCTTTAGTTGTCTTTATAAATAGCACCTGGTGGTGTTGGCTGCAGTAGTTTATAGCAAGTTACGCTAAAGCACTAGGGAGTATTTGACCATTGCACACAACAACAAATTACTTATGAAAACTGCCTCTGTGTCATGAGAGCTTGTCTTCAAGTCTTGTCGCCCCATTGACATGAATGTTCGTCACATCTTGCCTCACTGTGGACTGTTGTTTGAATCATTTTTATACTATCTTATTCATAACCATATTCATATTTATAATCACATTCATAATCGAACTGTTACATTACCGTAAATGCAAGGTTAGCTTCTCCAGTAGGTTATATGCATCGTTCATCTCTGCTTTGCAATTTGAGCTAAATTCTAGTAATACTGAAGGCTCTTATACAGATTGAATGTTTAGACTCAGAGTAGTTAGGGTGCTGACTCACACTGATCCAACTCTGCAGTGGCTGATCGGTAAAAGGAATAATAGTGGAGGGCTGGTGGTTCGCTGAATAACATTTGTGAAGGGCTTGCGAGGAAGAAGGCAGTGATGAGAACAGCTTTGTATTTTTCAGCTCTGTAGAGAAATTCTTGACGACTCTCGTTTCAGACAACTACCTATACTCGCAGGGGACATGGAAATTGCACCAATCCTGGCTGTTCTTTCACTTACGTCACCAGGCATAAGCCACCAAAATGCCCGACATGTGGGAACTTCCTGGGAGGGAAGTGGATCCCAAAGGTAAATATGCCTGTCCTTCCCTGATTTTCAGACAAAAAGTACTGTTTTTGTGAATGCCCGTGATATTTCTAGGCCTGTTGATCTAGCACAGGTGGTCAAATATGCCAGAATTGATCCCTGTGCTTGCGCTGGAGCAAGTCACCATTGCAGAGGAAGGTTGGCTGAGGTGACACAGACCCAAGATCACCACACCTTGGGTAAAGATGCCACTTGTAATGGCAGTATCGGAATAGGTGGGGCTGCATTTGGTAACTCTTTCTTATTGAGAGGGCAGGCATTTTTCTGGCCCTCTGCCTGCATTATAGTTCCTGTCACTGGAAGGCATTGCTTGTTCTTCCTTCGACAGCCCTAGCTGGGTGCAGGGATTTGGTCAAACCATTTGTTTTGCGGTAATTTATCTGCGTTTGAAGTTCTTCTACAAATTGATGCTTTCTGTGGTCTTTCACCATCGTTTTTTCAACAGAAGGGGGGAACAATTCTCTGCTATAGTAGGTATATAATCCTTTGGGAGCTTGCTAATAAAGTTGATCTTATGGAAACTGAAGTTCTGTTGGGTAATGTTGCCATGTGTCTGGTTGTTCCTGATGTTCTGACCTTTGCCTGGAAGGAAATTCTCAGATGTTGGTGGAATTGTGAAGTTTGTTTGAATGGAAAGGTCTTTCTCCACATGATACCTACTCTGCTTAAGTTATTAGCATCTCTACTAGCTGTATACAGCAAAACCCCACTTGGTCCTTAAGCCTTGGCAATGTCATGGTAATTAGTCAGCTCTGAATAGATGTGTGTTCGTTAAATTTCTGTCTGAAACAAGGCTCCTCAGGCACAAGTTAAAGGATGTTCTCTGGGAAAATTTGCATTGACATTGAGTGGCTTTATGTGGATTTTTTCCGAACCTCCTTTGTTTCGTGTCTAGATCCATTAAGCATTTAGGGGGAAGAACTTTTTTAGGCAGCATACAAACTCTGTAGTGGTAGTGTCTGAGCTGATGGCTGAGCTTCCTACATGATAGGATACAAATAGTGATGATGGCTTCTTAGCTTTTGTTCTCTAAACCTGCTGAAGTGGATAGACAGCTAACTGCAAAAACATGTTTCTGTCTGACTATGGCATGCCTGCTCCTGTTAAATCCTTTATTGATTAGACCTGAAAGGTTTTAGAGGAAGTTTTCTTTCTGGCTTTCGGAACACATTTGCATAAACAGTTCTACTTGTTTTTATGGTGTCATGCCTTGGGAAAAACATGCAGCAGCAGTTTTTTTTTAACTGCTAATAACATCAGTAAAACTGAAAATAAATATATGTGTACCTTCCTGTTCCTTAAAAAGAAAAGGGTCTAGGTTAGAAATTGTCTGTTTTTAAAAACCTGGGTTATCCTTCTGAGTATGAACTCTGTCGAGAGCTTAGCATTCTGTTTATCATACCAGAAACTCCTGATTCCATTTCTGATATCTCTGCATATTACTGATTCAGTGTTCATCATATCTTCATTGACCCCAATACATGGGCTCTGTAGCCTTAGTCTTGAAAGTAACATTTTTCTTAAAGTCAAAAAACCTTCCTGAGTGATTCTGTTTCCTGACTCACACAATAGTGTGTCAGAACAGACAGTGTCAGAGCTGAAGCTCTGAAAGGGGAGCGTAGGAGATGGGTCCTTCTCACAGAGAGTGGTGGGTGAGTTTGTGATGTTGAGGCTAATGGTGTTATTTGAGGGAGTTTAAGAAAGACTGATTCTTCAAAGTAAACAGTGTCTAAAAATAATACATGAAGGGCCAGGAGGCTACATGAAATGTTAACAGGGACTTTGCTGTCGTAGGAGATGATGTCTTTGTGCTCTTGTACAATTCACTGCTTAAATAGGCCATGGCAAACCTGACATATGTGAAGGGAACTTACTTATCTGGGAAAGCCTAAAGCTCTGAAATGTGTCTATCTCTTTATTTCCAGGAAAAGCAACCAAAAAGCAAATCTGAGCCAAATTCAGGCACCTCTCTTAAAACCCCGGCAGCTAAAAGAGGTCAGCAGTCAGCATTCACAGAACCGGCAGCTGCTAGCGAGAGCACCTCCAAGTCTGCCTTGGAAAGCTCTGAAGCTGTCAGCCAGCTGCTGAACGCTGTGCCTGTTGGAGGGCAAGTGCAGGAGAGGGAGTGGGAGGAAGTGATCATCTCCGAGGCTCACATTCTGGCCAACAACGTGCTTGCTGAAGACAGAGGGAGTGCTGTTGGAGCGATGCTGGGTCAAGAGAGCCAACGGCAAGGAGGCTCATCTTCGGAGCAGGCAGAAAAAGATAGCTTAGGGCTGGGGATGCCACCCTCTTCCGAGGTGCCAAGTCCAAATGCCTCTGCAAAAAAGCCAGTGGGGTGAGTCAGTTTTCCATATGTCATGGGAGCGTATGATGTCTGTTGTGTGCTGATGGGACTAATCCAAGAAATTGAAGGCTGTTGGCAGTGCTTCCTGTAAGACCTGTTCTGTTCACTGTCTGTTTTCTGCCAGTTCAGAATCGTTCCTTTGAGATTGTTTTGTCCATTAGAGCTAATTTTTTTTTTTTTAAGTGACAAATTGCAGTCACAGGGCAGGTGTATCCTTAGCACTATTTCTCCTTTCTACTGCAATAGCTGTAATTATTGTACTAGTAAAACACAGTTCAGGGAAGAGAAGAAAATTGAGGCTGAGGGGGAAACCATGGAATTTTTTTCCGATCGCAGGTCTTGTCTTTCAGAATCGACACTCCAGCTGCTACACACAAAGGACAAGAAGTAAAGAGTAAACCAAGACCTAAGCCCTCCTTGCTGGCTGCAGCAAGACCCATGCGAGCCATTCTGCCTGCACCAGCCAGTGTGGGGAGAGAAGCTAGCACGGAGCAGCCAAGCAACAGACAGGCTTTTGCAAATACTGGTAAAAGCAGTCTTCTCTGGTGTGCTTTGGGAGTGGTTGTGTTTCCTTACCACATTGATATGGTCTCTGTCAAATAACAAGATATGTCTGAAGGGAGATAGTGACCTACCCTAGGAAAAAAACCCACTCTCTTTCTCTCTGAGAGTGCAGGTGAATGGGCTGTGAAACACCTGCTTGGGTTGTTTCAGGTTCAGAGGAAAAATCTCACAAGACTATGGTGGCACATAGTAAAGATGTCAGAATGAAACAGGACCCGTTTTCTCATATCTAACCTGCTGCTTCTTTTTCCTCCTTCAAGACAAGCATTCCCCTGTGAGAACATCAGGCTTGAAGCCCAGTACGCTGAAACAGTTAGGCCAATCGATTCTGCAGCCACCAAGTGCCGAGGAGCGAAAGGTACCTATGGTTTGTTCTTCAAATCCATGCTATTTTCCTGTGGGATATTTTTCCCCAGATGAGGGATATGACCTAGCTGGTGAGAAATAGCATGTAAAAATGTAGCAACCTTATGATGATGAGATCTGTGACTGACAGTTTTTTTGGGATGGCTCGGAAGCAGCACGAATGGTAGATGGCTGAGTGTAGGACCTGAACTGAGAGACGCTGTTGGCTGCTTTGAGAACCTCCAAGCTACTTCCAGAAAATGTTTTGAGGATCTGCTGGTGCTTTGATAACCTGACATGCAATACTGAGACTTTCACCTGTGAAGTATGACTGGATATGCCAAGATGCTGGAATACCTCTATTTGAATCGTAATGCCTTAGTATGCAAAACAGTGTGTTGTAGTCCTCTGATATTAAATTAACAGTAATTGATTTCTCTGGGGCAAAAAATGCTAATAGGTATTGCTTACAGGATGTATGTATCCATTAGTATGTGTCTCATGGGTGCTGTTTTTATTGCTTTCAATCTTTAGCTCCACAGTGCTTTGACCAGCAGGGCGTCTCAGGTTAAAGTCGTGGAGGTCAAACCAGACATATTCCCTTCCTACAAGTACAGCTGCACCGTAACTTTGGTGAGATTTTTTCAGATGGTCTGACTTAAGCCATGGGGAGTGTCATCTCTGGGACGAGACCGTTCTGTGACTTTTGTTTTACTGACTTGCAGAAATGTATCTCATAGTTAACGTGAGACAATCTGTACTCTGTGTGTCTTCTGCTGACCTAGTCCAGGGTGACTGTACCCTGTTGCAGTCATGTTTGGGACCTTGTTGAGAGCTGGATTTTTCTTCATGTCCCAGCATAATCCCCATCCTTTCCTTGAGTTCAGTGGGATTGAGTGGTTTCTGAATGAGTTTAATGTGTGAGTGTTTGTGGTCTCTGGAACTGATGCCAAAACGCTTGAGTGCCAGTTAAAATATTCTGTGCCAAGTGACAGGGCCTGCTATTTGACCTTTAAATGAGGTGTTATAAAGTGGTGAAAAAACACGTGATATTCAAGCAGACTTTTCTAGAATCTTGTTGGAGTCTAAAAGTCAAGGTCAGCAAACATCTCCTTTTTGTATCGTTCAGGATTTGGGATTGGCAACATCGCGTGGCAGAGGGAAATGCAAGAACCCCTCTTGTAGTTATGTGTATACAAATAGGCACAAGCCACGGATCTGTCCAAGCTGTGGATACAACCTTGCCAAAGACAGAGCTGAGAAAACAGCAAAATCCCTGGTAAGGTTCAGAATAGTTTGTTTTATCAAATGGCTATTGTGGAGTGGGTGGGGAGGTACCTTAAATTGTGAGTTCCCATGGGAACATGTTAATTACTTTTCATTGTGTAAAGCTTTTCTAACAGATTAATGTACTGTTGAAAATACTTGTGATGGTGTTTGTATTGTCCAGCCTCTTGCATTAGTGGTGCTTCAGGCTGAGAATGAGACTGAGTGAACTCAGTGCTACCACTGGATGTCTCTGTAGCTTAAAAATGCTTAGGATGTGTCGGTACATGCTGGGGAAATCACCCCTAAAGTCACATTTGTTGTGTCAGCTTTGTTCAACTTGAGACTTCATCAAGAAACTCCCAAGTATGCTCTGCTTTGTGACCAGTTTGTGGCTAATGTCTATTGAGTTAGTACATCTTGTATTAGAGCTTCCTATTTTTAGGGGTTTGTAGTGCAACTTTACTTCCAGCCTGAATTTATTTCTGGATGTAGTATTTTTTTCTGTTGTAAAAAGATATTCTTCAGTTTTCTGCTGTTCTACGTGGATGTAAATAATGATTTCTGGGTTTTGTTTGTTTGGGGTTTTTCTGCATTTGAAGTTTCAAAGGTTAGATTTTCTCATACAGAATTTTGTTTGTTTGTTTGTTTTTAAAAAAAAAAAGAGGAGCTGTCCTGTTCTTAGCTGAAATGCCCACTCAGCATATAGACAGGCTACATTTTAGTCTATGTGGTAATATGACTCTTCCACTTGCCTTTTTTATTTTGAAGAACATAACTTTGTGTAGCATTTTTTTAAAAAAACCAAACAAACTGAAATTGCCTGTGTGAAACTCACACATAAGCAGCTGTATAAGGAACAGCAGTGCGCTTAGCTCAGCTTGCATTTTTGCATGTGCCTTGTCTCTTCCTCATTTATTTTTTTTTCTTATTTTCTGGTTCTAGATCTGTTTAACATTCCCATCACACAGTTCGTTGTTGTCTCTGCGCTTTTGGACTGATTATGTATCTCATGGCTAGACTAGACAGAAAAACAGGGCGAAATGTTGGCAGAAGAATTTAAGTGATTAAACAGATTGGCCTGATTGCCTTCTCGCTGTTCTTCTGAGCCACACAGAGTTTCATTCTCCTGTGTGTGCATTTTGTCTTGATAGCATATGTGTATTGGGAGGTGTGTATCTAAGGTCTATAGCTGATCAGTTGTAATTGATAGGTGTATTTCATACATCGCAGTCCCTAGTTCTCACTGAGCACTTGTCTCCCCTCACTTTTGGAGAGGGGTACAGACTGCCGTGGCTGTCGGAGCCTGTTAGGCAGGAGAACGTGCTCGTTAACCCATGGAGAAAGGCTGTGATGATTGCCAGGGTCATTGAGGTGTTTATATGTCTCTTGATGGTTGTCCTCATCCTCTTGATCCTCCATCTCTGCACTAACGCTCCAGTTTAGCAACAAATCTGTGATGGTCTAGCAGTATTATAGGAGTTCCCGAAAGGCTGGGCTGTAATAAAGTATTTTTGGTGAAGTTACTTAGACTTGAAGCCCCTGTCTGGGGTTCAGTGATTGAGCAGAGGAGTAGAAGTCAATTGGGTACAAAGGTTACTGTGTTTCTGCTACCTTTTATGACTTCTTTGGGCTTCTTAATATTTCATCACTGTGCTTGCTGTCGTGCTTCAAACCAGGACACTTGCCTAGTTGAATATTGTGAGTATTTGACTTGCTTTCTAGGAGGTCAGTCCAGGTCAGTCTGATGTGCTGAACACCAGCGAGCCCCTAACCCCATCCCAGAAAGAGATCCAGCGTCAATCCACCCTGCAGCTGCTGCGCAAGGTAATGCAGATCCCGGAGAATGAATCGGAACTGGCCGAAGTCTTCACCCTCATCCATGAACTCAACAGTTCACGGCTCATCCTGTCCAACGTGAGTGAGGAGACGGTCACCATAGAGCAGACCTCCTGGTCAAACTACTATGAGTCTCCATCTGCGCAGTGCCTCCTCTGTAACAGCCCACTGTTCAAAGGGGGACAGAAGTAAGATTCAGTTTTGGACTTGTGACTCTTTCAACCTTGTGCTGATGTTCTATGCTCCAGACCTGCCTGAAAGAAATATTTGCTTTAGCCCCTGGTAGTGATGCTGGTGTGACACTGAATAAGCTCTGTGTGTGTGTGGAAAGGGTTTAGCTGGTTAGCAATAAGCTGTTTCTGTTTCTCCTGTGCAGCGTAGTTTGTCATAGTTATCGTTTCTGTACAGCAGGAGAGCTTGATCAAAGAGTGACTGCTAAGTCCAGATGTAATATTTTTTCTTCTTGAAACGGAATCTTCTCATTAGTCATCCCTTCTTTGTTTCCCATCTGATGTTTTGAGGCTGACAGAAGCAAAATTGTGGAATTATAGATGTGCATTATGTGACTTCCCTTTTCTCTCTCTTCCTGATCTGAATATTTCCTGTGTGGATCTTTTTGCTTATGGTGTTTTCGTTCTTTTCGTGGCTTAGCGTGGGCTTGAGTGAATTCTTTTTTGGAACAAATATCCAAATAGAAACCTGAAGGACTTCCAGAAATTACCACGTATCTAGATTACCTTAACCAGATTTGTATAAAAGCCCATAGGATATCTCCTCGCTAAGACTGCCAAACATCCTCCTGTTGCCAAAAGCCTGAGCTGAAATGTTTCCCGCAGCAAATTGTCGGGTCGTTTACTGTTGTGTTTCTTTCTTCAAACAAGAAGATTTTCTTGATACCAATTAAGGATATTTGCTTTGGTCAGGCTAGCACTAATTAAGATTTTTCCAGCAGAGATACTTTTTATACTTAGTAATTCTTGAAGAACAGAGCTATCTTGCACCCAGTCCCTCACCCTGTGACTTACCAAACCATGCATTGTAGATCCTTGTTTTGATCCACTGCTTTTTGATCCATTGTAGATACACTCTGCATGTGGGACTCTCACATGTGCCCGTGTAGGCTCTAATTAAACCCCTGCCAGTAGGAGGGAGCTAGTTTTGACTTTGATTCCTGTTTTCTCAGGTGGACAGCTGTATTTCTGCCACTAGGGCACAACTGGCATTTTCCTGTGTGAACTTCCTCCTTGGCAGCTGCGCTGTAGAGGAGCAGCTTTGTGTGTGCAGGGACAGGCTGTCAGGTAGAATGTGTTGCTCGTCACCTTTTGTTGTCCCATGGCAACAGGGCTGACGCTTCTCCCAGGGCTGCTGGGGCTGTGGGTTTTCTCCACCTCTCAAATTCTGTGTGCACAATGTATGAAGCTGGAGAGATGCTGTAGTTCTGTTTAAAAAAAAAAAAACATGAGCAGTGACCTGACTCTGCCAGGGGAATCCATTTTAAAAGCTAACTTTTTTTTTTCTGGCATTCTGTGATGTGAACTGGCTTAGACTGACATACTAATGAACTGATCTCAACTAGAGCATTTAAGTTGTTACTGTGAGACTGGACTGAAAAGCCTGTTGGCCTGACTCTGAGTTGTCTTTTGTTGTCTGTTACAGTTCCCTTGCTGGTCCTCAGGAGTGCTGGCTGCTGACAGCTAATAGATTACAGGTGGTTACAGCTCAGGTCAAAATGTGCTTGAACCCGCAGTGTCTGGCCCTCCATAGCTTCACTGATATTTACACAGGTAGGAAAAATGCAAGTGTACCAACTTACAGCATGGCTGCAGTCTGAACCCTTCAGAAACCTTCGACTGTACCAGGGCATTGTCTTTGCACAGGAAAAAAAGCTTATTCCCTGCCCTAGTATATTAAACTTGAATTATTTTTGACTTGCCCTATTCTTCTGCTGCTTCTGCAAGTAAATCTATATTTGTGAGGAAAAACGCGTATGGATGCTTTGATGAGGAAGCCGGTCCCTTAGATCTCCTCTGTTTAAGTGACAAATGTTGAGTTCTGCAAGGCAGCCCCCGAGATCGTAGTCAAAGACATCTCTGCAGAGTGCTCTTTCTCAGTGGCAGTCACTGTGAGCCTCCTGCGAGGCAGCATGGAGCTGAGGAGATGGATTGGCTGCTGTACCTTGCAGCTTTTTAAATTTAAAGGCAAGTCAGAAAGGAGCTAATCTTGCTGATGTGCAGAGGGAACAGCCCCAGAAGCACTATCCGCATGTTCCATTATCCTCTGAACCATACTTGTGTATGTTGTGTATGGGTAAGGAATATATTCCTTTGTGAGGAAGATCTGGAACCCTACAGACAATGACTGTCTTGTTTTAACTGCAGGCCTTTTCAATGTGGGTAACAAGCTGCTAGTGAGCTTGGATCTTCTGTTTGCAATCCGAAACCACATTAAACTTGGAGAGGATCCCAGAGTGGCTGTTGGCAATATTCTCGACTCTGTTCAGGAGCAAACTGGTGGGTTTTCCTTCTTGTTATTTTACCGTAACACACCAAACTGTAACCTGCTGATAACTGTTAGGTTATAAAAAGGCAAAAATCACCTATTCTAGTATGCCATGTTTCTGTTAAAGTACTTCTTAAACCCAACAGTACCTCTCTGACCAGTTCTTTGTAACAACACTCTGGAGAACAGGTTTGTTTGTGTTCTGCATTAGGAAAGCTCTACTATCTCTCCACTGACTTTAGGGAGTGAAAGCTGTAACAGTGGCTTGTTCTCTTTTCAGAAAAAAGCCTGAGCCCCGATGAGCAGGTTCAGCTCCAGGAACTGCTGTGCAATGGCTACTGGGCCTTTGAATGCCTAACGGTCCGGGATTACAATGATATGATCTGTGGAATCTGTGGCATAACCCCCAAGGTGGAAATAGCCCAGAGGAATGTGGAAAATGTCCTGGCACTTAAAAATATAGAGGTAGGCTTTTCACAAACTTCACATCCTGTTTGTGTTCAAAGCAGATCATAATGACTTTTGCTGACTCTGGTCTTCGTAATGCATGATAATTACACGAGACCTTTGTGAGCAGTTTTCTGCTGATGCCTGGCAAGAGGATGTGGCTGCAGTGGTGATGCCTGCGCTTCTTCTTAGAGGTGTTGGTGTATGGTTTGGGGAAAACAAGATCCTCTGTCCCTGGACCACAGCTTTTGTCCAGCAGCCTCTGACAGTAGGGACCTTGGGTGAAAGTTGCTGAACTTGGTTCCTTTGACACAAAGACATTCCTTTTTTTTTTTTTTTTTTTTCTCCAACAGTAGTTTCCTTGAGTGCTGCCTTTTCTAAGGGGGAAAAAAGCCCTACTACTAGTATGCAGCCTGTCTGGCTTTTATGTCAAATAAATGATTTTGACCCTCACCTAACAAAAAGTGATTGTGGGGAACTCTAGGAGCCTGAAGTCATCTTGTTATACTTGGGCTGAGCACTCTCCTGGGTAGTCCTCATGCCTTGAGTGAGGCTGACACAAAATTGTCAAAGGAACTATGGTTTCTATATTTGACCAGTGTGTTTCTTGATCTTTCTAGTTTACTTGGCCAGAATTCTTGCCATCAAGTGAAGTGAATGTAGAAGACTTTTGGTCCACGATGGAGACAGAGGTGATTGAGCAGATGGCTTTTCCTTCCAGCATCCCCATCACAAAATTTGATGCCTCTATCGTTGCTCCTTTCTTCCCTCCACTAATGAGAGGAGCGATGGTGATCAACACTGAGAAGGACAAGAACCTGGATGCGCAGGCAGTGCCAGGTAACTGCTGAGGTTGTGCTTAGTAAAGGAGTGCTTTACGTGGCAGTGACTTCAGTCTTTTGGTGATGTTTAGAGTTGAGAATTGATGATTGCATGACTCTTTAAAAGTTATGTCTGCTGAGAGAAGGCAAGAATGCTGGGGTGAGTTCAGCTATTCTCAGAATACTTAGCAGCTTAAACTTTGGTCTGCCCAGTGAAGCTTGAATTCACTGGTGTCCTCTGATGCACTTGAGACATGGAGGACATGAAAACACCGTACCCCAACTGAGATACGGTCTGTTTGCAGAGGGGCGTGTGCACAACTTGAATGCCAGTTGGTATTTGTTTCCTGTTAGACTGATACTTGGCCTGTGAAAGCTGCAGCAGTGCTTGGTGTCTCAATATCATGATCTCAGTAAAGGGTGAATAATTTTTTATGGAACTTGAAAAAAGACTTGGAGATGGATGTGTTAGTCCCGATCAACATTCAGTATATCCAGGGCATTGACTGCATGTAACAAGAAACCATGAGATGAATAAGCTCAGATGTATGAGAGCTAAATTTATTTAGCGCCCATTTCCCTTAAGAATTTGGGTATTAGGTATAAGAAGGAAAAGTGGCTTTGCAAGCTTAACGAGTTGGCTTTGCAGACAGGACTGCAGGTGTTTTAGAGAGCTGAACTGCAGAAGGGCTACATGGGCTTTCATGTAAGTGGAGCTCCAGAGAAAGAACCAGGGAGGAAGTGTGAAGGGTGATCCTGGAGCTGCTTGGTCTGAAGGCTGCAGTCACATTTCCTTGTGCTCTTCTGTCACTTGTCTTTCCTCACATCAGCCCAACCAGTCATTTAAAGGTTACAAAAACCAGGATAGACTTGTGGAGTCTGCAGCTCTGCTGGGCTCAGTCTGGTGACTTCACTAGCAAGGGTCTGAAAGAAGTGTGGGCTGTGACGTGCTTTGGAAATAGGACTACTCACGGCTTTCTCTTGCTGCAGTTGGTTGTGCAATCTCTGCTTCTGCAGTCTTACAAAGAAATTATTTTGGTGACTTCCCTTCCTGAGTATGTGCGCTGAGACCTGTTTCCTGCCTTTGCAGGTAATGGGAGTGCCTTGGTGAGGCTCCTTCAGGAAGAGAACTTCAGGCTTGAGCTGATAAGCTCTTACAGCGAGGAAGAGCTGCAGAGCTTTCTGACACAGTGCAGCATCCCCTGGGACCCTTCAACTACAAAGGTAATGGCTTGTTTGCCCACGTACAAGCCTGCAGGAGTGGAGCTGTTCTTCACTGTCTTTCCCTCATTTCACACTTGCCATCCTGGATAATTAACTTCTCGTCTGACTGTGCTCAGGGCAGGGGTGGGTTAGAAGCCAGTGCCTAAGCAGATTGTAGGGTAATTTACACATGGTGAAATAAAGTGAACCTTTGTGGGCTAGAAGGGGGGAAGCCTGTAATTACCTTGTCACGGGCTCAGCATTGTGTAATTTGTTGTCATCCTCAGGGTGCTGAGTGTGGGATTAGGAAGTGACTGGATGAAGTGCAAATTAGGATTTAGGAGACCTTGCCTGCGGCCTTCTCTCTCTCTCTCTGGAGGAGTCCATTAATTTTAGCCTCATACAGACTTTCTCTGGGGCCTGTCTTTTCTAGGACCAGCTCTGCTACTCCCTCCTGGCGCTCTATGAGTTTGTACAGAACGGGACAAGCGTCACACAAGCCTCTGCCGATCACACGGGAGGGAAAATCTACAAAGTGTGTCCACATCAGGTAAGGAAGGCTGGAGCAAGCCATGTTTTTTCTTACCTAGCTTTTCACTATTATCTGACTTAGCAGAGTGGAATTCCCCCATTAAATAGAAGCAGTGGAGTGGGCCTCTCTGAGCCTTGGAAATTAAACACGCTGCCTCGAGGGCTTGGATTATGAGCAGTCCTGCAGGAGGTTTCAAGATCAACTACTGATCTAAAGCCTGGTTTTGATGTTGCTGCTGAGGTGGAGCTGAAAATCACCTCTTCCTTGAACAAGAGAAAGTGAATGTCTATGAGGAGGAAACAGAATATCTTTAGAGAAAGTAACTAACTGGTTACTGTATTTTCTGAATTACCTGAAAGGAAGCTTAATTTTTTCAAGACTGTATATTTTTCCATAAGTTTTCAGTTTTATTATGTTGTTTGGTGATGATCCTTTTCCTTCCAGGTTGTGTGTGGCTCAAAGTATATAGTAAGAGGAGAAAATGCCCGGGATCATGTGGACTTGTTGGTTTCCTCGCGTCACTGGCCTCCGGTGTATGTTGTTGATACGGCCTCTTCGGTGGCGCTGTGTGCAGACGTCTGCTGTCCTGGCCTGACTTCCCAGATGTGGGGGAAAAACCAGGGCTGCTTCTCTGACCCCATGGATCCTCCAACGGTTAGTTATGTCCACCTTTGCACTCCGCTATGCCAGTTTCAAGTGAGATTTAAAATAAATAAATAAAAAAAAAATTTAAAAACTATATGTAACCTGCATTGTGCCTCGAGCTAATTTGGGCAGATAAGTGTCTCCTGACTCATGGCTTCTTGCTTCTGAGCACAGCGGAAAGTGTTACCTGTTGCTTGGGGCATTGTATTAGGTTCATGCTCCTTAACAGGAAGAGCTGTGCTGGGAGGGCATTATAAGAGTTCAAATCATGAACTTTGGAGCATGTTGCTTATTTTGACACAGCAACTCACTTCTCTCAAACTACTGCTGTTACTTGAGAAATGGGAGAGGAAGAGGGTTGCCAGTGCCTTGGGATTATCTCTGTGGGCACATGAGTGAGGAGGGAGTGTACAGAACCACCTTTGTGGTCTTCAGAGGAAGCCTGAATTGGTTACCCCTCCCTGTGTCACGGGTCATAGCGCTGGCTGGAGTTCAGCAGAATGGTAGTTTTTTCTTGTTCTCCTTGACTGTGGGGAAGTTGCTTCTTGTTCTACCTGCTGTATGTTTCTCTCTCTCCCAGTATGTGTCCTGCCCTGAGCTGCTAGACCAGCACTACAGCGTGGACATGACTGTGGCCGAGCACTCTGTCCAGCACCCGATCACCAAGTCGTCGGCACGTCGAATTGTTCACACGGGTTCGGAGCAGAACAGCCACCGAGACCCAACGGCTCGGCATCACTGCATCTCCCTCTGCCGGGAGCTGGAGCCGTACAGCGCCATCATCGCTGCTATCAACGACAGCAAAACCAGCAACATCCGCCAAAGGCCCATCACCTTTGAGAACGCCACGCACTATTACCTCTACAACCGCCTCATGGACTTCCTCACCAGCAGGGAAATCGTGAATCGGCAGATCCAGGAGATCGTACAGAGCTGCCAGCCCGGGGAGGTGGTGATTCGCGATGCTCTCTACCGGCTGGGAGTGGCCCAGATTAAAACAGAAACAGAAGAGGACGAAGAGGGGAAGCAGGAGGATGATAGAGGTTACTGAGTAATGGAACAGCGTGTTGGTTTCTCTCTCT
>JAOXJK010000051.1:46677042-46707270 GCA_025774025.1 Xenus cinereus
GGTGGGTGGGCTGGGCCAGCTTCTGCAAGGTTTGGGCAGCTGTCTGGCTTGAGAGTTTATTTTTGCAGGTTGGAGATGTGATGCCGGTGGCTTTGACTGCTGTTAATGACCAAAGAACTGTGTGCTTCCAGAGTGTCACAATAGCTGCTGCCAGCATGGGTCTGTCTCCCCCCTTGCTGAAGGCTGTGACTGCCTCCCGAGGTGTGCGATGGACCCACTGTTCAGCGGTGTGAAGTGTTTCTCTCCCTGCAGCCGGCGAGTGGAGAAGAGAGAGGTGTTTCTGGTAGCGGGGAGTACGCACGGTCACATGCACGGGATTTTTAATGCTGAATCTTGCTTGCTGACTTCTTTGTGCATATTGGTGGCAGGGCAGGAGGTGTGGGAGCAACTAGGAAAGTCAGACAGCTAAGAAGATTCTCCCAAAACGTTCTGTACAGATTAGTTTAGGACACTGACTCCAGCGTGGAAATCTCGCAGAGCTGTCACAGGCTTTGGCTGCGGGAGTCTTTAATCGAGGAGAAGCCGTGCAGCTTTAACACGCTGTATCTGGGGAGCCTCCCTGGAGGCTGCGCTCCTGAGTCCAGGATTGTGGGTGCTATTGCTGCAGAAAGTTTCTAGAATTGTTTGTCCTTTCACATAAGCACTAATAATTTAGAAGCTGAAACATACAGTGAGTGAAGAGTGTTCTGTACGTTAAGGTAAGAAATGACTGGGCGAGCCCCAGGGAAGCCAGGCTCGTTGGAGGTCTCTATGAGCACTGTGTGAAGTGGTGGCTGTGGAAAGGGGAAGGACACTCAAAATGTCCCTGCTGTCTGCACAGACAATTTTTTAAAATTATTTTTATTTTAGCAGTTTCATTCTGTTCAAGGACTTGAGTTTCTGCTGTCCTCTCCTTAGAACAGAATCACAAAGACTGGGGGATCAAGGAGAAATGATGAAAGCAGTGTCACTAGAGCGAGTAGGGCTCGGTGTTCCTCCCCCGGGGGGAACTGCATCCACGTGTGCGATCTCACCACTCTGTCAGGTGTCAGGGCCAGAGAAGTCTCATCCTGCCCAGGCTGCTTTATTGGCTCCTTGAGAGGAGTGGGGCCAAGACCTCTGCCCCTACAGCGTGTCTGAAGAACACCTTGGGCTGCGGTTCTAGAGCTGTGTGCGTTGTCTGCTGCCAGCTCCCTGTTGCTGGTGATGAAGGCGGATGGGTGGTTGCTGTGACCCGCGGAAGAGAGGAGGGGGATGCCAGACTGCTAAGTTGCCACCTGGGGAGTTTATTTTGTCTGAGTGAGCAGTGGGGAAGATTCAGAGGCTTGTGGTGTGGTTGAAAATTCCCTTCTGTGAAGGGGAACCTATTGAGTACCGTACTGTTAAAGTAAATGTATTAAGTCTGAGAAATGCAGTAATTATGGCTTGGGGTTTTTCTGTTAAGAACATTAACTTATTATAAGAGACATTAGTGACTTTTTTCAGTCAGTGATAAAGTTTAATAAATTATCTCCAATTTTTGGGGTGAAACTGTAGCCGAGTGACTTGTTTTTTTGTGTGTAAGACCTGGAGGATGGCAGTCGGAAAGAGCACAAACACCACGTGGATGTACACCACCATTCCAGTCTGCACTGCCATGTGGCAGGCAAAAGCCTGGGGTTCTCAAAAGCAAGGTGTTCTGAGAGGAGCAGCTCAAGATTTTGCTTGGGCCACCTCACCAGAGTGTCAGGTAATATTACTGTGCTGCCACACAGCTGTCTCAGACACAGTGACTGTTGTCAGATGTCCCATCATCAATTACCCCCCTGTTATATCTTCGCATAGTGACTACTTCATTTTTCCCAGTTGCAGATAGGCCAGTCAGAGCAAAGTACTTTAAAACCTTGCTTTTATTAAGTTGGTTCTTTGTATTACACAAGGTGGAATGGTTTTGAGAACTGGTAATGAGATGTTTGTCTGAGGAACTGGAGCAGAGTTGCAGGGTGTGAGAGGCTGGGCCAGTGCATCACCCGTGCTCTGATCCATTCCCCTCCGAGAGCAGTCCTTAAACCCTCGGAAGAGACTTGTTTTGTTAAATGTCTTAGTTTATTCTTTATAATGCTGGCAAATAGAAATAGGTTAGCTTGTTATTTAGTAAGGAGGAGCGAATCACTTGGTGTTAGCATAAGACCAGGTTTAACAGAATCAGAAGTGGCCCACAGCGTGTGGCTCAGGCCACCTGCCCTACAGTGGTTGTGTCTCACTGTGGTTTGCCTCAGCCCTTGTCAGTGTTTGTACCTGGAATACGGATCCTCCACCCACCCAGGCAGGTGAAGCTACAAAGGTTCATTAGCTGCTTCGTAGAGCTACACAGGACCGGGTGGCTGGGGCAGTAGTAAGCCTGAACAAGAGCTAGATTAGAAACAAGTTGAAGGGCATTAGGCCCTAGCTTATGGGGAAAAAAAAAAAATTACCTCAGTGGTACTATTAAAATATGCTCAGGAAAATATGTACAAGAGCATATCTGTAATCGTGACAAAGGCAGTGATTGCTACATGTTTACTAATTCAGAAGTTTTGTAGGATATGTGTCATCTTGATCATTTCCAGATCTGTTTAAGCTGCCATTCTTTCCTGGATTGGGTTTGTGTTCAGAAGAGCACTGGTTACCTCTGTGTTTTACCTGAGAAATCACTGCCCCTCTGTCCTGTTACTGCGGCACAAGTTCACATAACCCTGGGGTTGTCTCCTTGGCTCGCTTCACTCAAGCCCTGCAGAAGTGCCAGCTGCAGAGAGGTAGGTTGCATGAGGAAAGGTAGAGGTTAACGCGTATTTAATGCTAAGTAGAGGCTTTACCTATATCTACGCACTCGCTCTGCCTCATCCAGGGTCGGACAGACAAAGGGAAGAGAGCAGGACCACCAAGAAACTGGTGTGTGCAGCAGTTCCAGCTTCAGGACTTAAATTTCAAGGTGTGCTCATGAAATGCAAGGGCTCAGTCATGTGAGCGACTTGGAAATGCCTAACTTGGCTGCAACTTGTATTTAAAAAAAAAAATAGAAAACACAAGCAGCCTCCAGCCTCCTCCTGGGGGTGGGGAGACAGGTGACAGGGACCTCTCTGTATCTTGCAGAGATGGAGGGTGTTATCATCCTGACAACTCTATGCTACGCTTGAGATAGGACTTTAGGGACCCCATGGTGAGTCTTGGTTTTGGGTCACCACCCTTTCGGTGGGGAAGTCAGTAACACTCGTACTTCAGAAAGCCCAGTGAGGGGAGCCAAAGCAGAAGGTGCCTGTGTCCCAGGGCAGAGCAGAACCCTGCGCTGGGAGGACAGGGATCACCCCGGGGCGATGGTACCAGCTTAACAGAACTGATAGTTGTTGCTCTTGAGAAGGGGCTGGCCGCTCTCCTCCTGCTCGCAGGACTCCTCGCAGCAGCCGGAGGTATCGCAGCCGCTGTCTTCCTCGGTGGTGGAGGGGAGGTTGGTGTAGTCCTTCAAAGCAAAAACAACCCCAAGGGTGTTTCAGTCCCTTCGGTGGTGTACGACATGGGTTTCTGCAGGGATGACCAGCTGGGGATGCCAGCTCAAGACTGCCCTTTGCTGTGCCCACAGGGCACGGCTGGCTGGCAGGACAGGTGCCACCAAATCCAGGCGAAGGGATTGGAATTAAATGGTGCTGGTAGTCCTGTCGCTACCCATAGAGGTTGCTGCAAAGCAGCTGTATTTTTGGTTCCTTTGGTCATGACTTAACCCTTCAGCAAAGGGGAAAGCTGGATGCCTCTGGGTGCTTTCCACCAACACTAAACTGCTCCCATTGGTTAAAGAGAGAGCACCAGACATATTGTCCAGGAGCCATGTTCACATAGTGGGAAAGCTTGTCTCCCTTCCCTGTTTTCCTCTCCAAAGGTCCTCACCTGCTCCTTGTGCACCTCCAGTTCTTGCTGAATGAAGCAGCCGATCTGGTCAAAGGTAGGTCTCTGGGTGGGCTCCAGGCTCCAGCACGCCTGCATGATGTTGTACCTGCAGGGCCAAACAGGGACAGGGCGGTTGCACGGTGCTGCTGGAGGGTCTGCAGGCTCTTCCCTGCAACACTTTGTGTTTCAGGCACACAGTACTGAGCAGTCCCTTGTCTTCCTGTCTATAAAACCTGTGGTTGGTGCATGTGCAGTGCTCTGGGGACAGGTGAGCACAGAAGTGGATAGAGAAAACTTCTCTAATCTGTCAACAAGGGGCTTTATGCCTCCAGTACTTTTTTTCTTTAAGCTTAAACTCATTCCTCTCCTGTAACCTACTCTGGCTTGTTTTCTCAAAGTCCTAGGGTCAAAAGTAGTTGACTGAAACAGAGAAAAATCTACCAAGTTCAGGATTGTAGACATATAACATGACGTCCCCCATCTTCCTGTCCATAAACAGAATAAATACTGGATGCAGCGTCATAACTGACCGCCCCAGATCTTGCTTTCCTAGAGGAGCAAGGAGCAGCCTGGTGGGATCCAAGATGGATCTGAAAGGCAGACCTGTGACCAAGGTCCTTGTCCAACCCCACAAAGCATCTCCAGCCACCCTGACACCTGTCTTATGCAACTTGGTGCATCCAACTCACATTTTCAAGGGAGCGAAGTCAGGCCTGGCCATCTGGTATCCCTGCTTCACCATGCTGTAGAACTTGCTGTTCACCACCATGCCGGGGTATGGACTTTTACCTGTGGTGGTAAGAGGAGCAGAGGTGGCTCTCAGAGCAGAGGCTTTGAGGCTCCAGCCCTGTGGGGTGAGAAGCAGCAGCCTGGAGCATCACCTGGGCCAGTGCTGCTTGTTCTCAGGGAGTTCTGAGCTACAGTGAATCATCCAGGATCCACTGTTTTTAATGGTCCCTCTGGAAGTGTGAGACAGTGTTTTATACCCCTGATAAAACCTAGATTTTTGTCAACCACTCTCCTTTCTTGGAAATTTTTCTGCAGAGGCGTTAGGACAGTGGTAAGCTGTGGAAAACAAGAAAGGTTTGCAAGCTTCTTGCTTACCAAGGGAGAAGATCTCCCAGAGAAGGATGCCGTAAGACCACACATCACTCTGCACTGTGTAAATGCAGTCAAAGATGCTCTCTGGGGCCATCCATTTCACGGGCAGGCGGGCCTGGAAGAGCAAAGAGTCCTGCAGACTGGGACAGACTGGTAGCTTACGCTACACCCTGTCCTACGTGCTCCAGCTGCACCCTCCCCTTGGTACCTCCTCTTGTCCCCGTTTCAGTGACTTACGTTGCCTTTTACAACATAGTTTGAGTCATTCATGATGTCACGGGCCAGGCCGAAGTCGCAGATCTTGGCGACCCGTCCATCTGACACGAGCACGTTCCTGGCTGCTAGGTCACGGTGGATGCACTGGGGAGAAGACAGAGCAACTGAGACCCAGCCAATGTCCCCCAGTGGTCCCAGCTAGTGCCCTACAGCCCAGGCTTGTCACCACACCGCTCATGGGGGGGGCACAAGGGGAGCACGTACTGTTTGAAAAGCCCCTTGTGAGAGGCACTGCATCGTGTACAAGGAGCATGGGCTCTCTTTCAACCGCTCCATTTGCGGCACTAAGACGTTGTGACATTTCATGCCATGTCCTTTAATCACTCGTGGGGCCATTGTCCTCCCCAGGGGAGGAGGCTCAGAGCCAGGGGCTGTTGACACAGTGCCCTCATCTCTGGAACAGTCATACGGCTGGTTACTCTCCGATGCTCAAAGTGAGCCAGCTCTGGCAGACAGCTCAAACTCAATGGCCACTTTCAGTTCCTTGTCCCTGGGGCAGTGGGGAAGCTGCCAAGGCGAGAAAGCTTCGTCTCAAAGTTCCTGACCTCATGTAAAAGCTGAGGAGAAAACTTTGGGACCGGCACGATGCACAGCCCTGAGTTCCCCTCCATAACACTGCCCTGCCCAGAGCCAGTGGGAGACAAAGGTTCTGAAGGGGACATCAGACAACATGGCCCGGTCTGAACCCAACAAATGGAGTGGAGAAGCCCATTTCCAGCAGCAGCTCGCTTGCTGGAATCCAAAAAACCCATCCAAAACCATCCTGAGCCCCATGCAGACAGGATGGATGGTGCCTGCTGGCTGGACCAGCGTTTCCTAGTTAGGGTGCTGGGGGGAGTTGTCCTCTTGGCACTCACATTCTTTGATGCAAGGAATGCCATGCCCTGGGCCACCTGACTGGAGAACTGTAGCAGGTCAGAGAGATTGAGGGGACGGAGGTCCTCCCTGATTTCATCCTCTTCCTCTGAGCTTTTCCCTAAAATTCAGAGCAAAGTTTTAGAGTTGCTGCAAACCTGGAGAGTAACACAAGCTGTGCTGTAACCTGGTTCCATGGGGATAAACCAGATGGGATGGCCAGAATAAAGAAGTCATGAATACACAGAAATGAGTCTGTAACTCACCCCTGGCTTGCGCAGAATCTGATGATGCTGAAGATGATGATGATGACACAGGCCTCATTTCAACATATGTTTCCAAACCTTGGCTCGAAAAGCCACTGTCACTGATTCAGAAGCAACAGAGATGGAGGCAGGCTGTTAGCAACCCTCCAGCAGTACCTTCTGCCCTTCTACACATCCACCGAGAGAAGAAAACACATCCCTGCCTGCAGGAAGTGGCTTAGCTAGAGGCTTCAGGGCAAAGGAAAAGTCAACGCTGAGGCTGATTCAGAAAGGGGACTTAGGTGCCCTGTGGTATGGGGGGGTCCAAGCACTGCTCCCCCTTTTATCAAGGCACTGCCCTTGGCTGGTGGGGAGTGCTCAGCCTCTTGTCCTACAAAACCCACATCCAAAAGTGCAGGAAGCCAAAAAGTTCTGGTTCCAGACTGCAGGGGGGCATATCGGATTCAAACATGGATTTATTGTTGTTGAGGGATGTTCAACAATTGCTGTCAAGACTGGAAAACTTGGAACTGTAACCAAGTCTAAACACACACATCCCCAGTGGCTTTTACAACCTGGTATTTCTGCAAGTTCCCAGACCCTTGGCCTTAATCTCGCCCCAGCACAGCCCTCTCAGGCTTCTCCCAGCAAGTCCCCAGCCCTGTGGCCATCAGACCTCTGCCCTTACCTGCGGATGTATTTCTTCTCTACATCCACATTTTTGTAGTCAGCAGCGCTGTCTAAAGAGGTGTCCAGAGCTGAATCCTGAATAATTATAGATTCAGCTTTCTTCCGCAGGAAATTCAGCAGATCTCCGTAGCGACAGTACTCGGTGATGACGAGGATTGGGCCTGGGAGAGAGGCAGAAAGGGTTCATTAAGAAGTAATGCTGCTGTGACCTGTCCTGAGGACTGCTTTCCCTGGGGAGGGCAGCAGAACCCATACTGCACATAAGCACGTCTGGAATCGGCCAGTTCACAGACCCTTGCAAAGTTATAGGTTCAAGAAAGACCACCAAGCTCATCAGCTGCCTCCGTTGTGAGAGTGAGGAGAGGTAACAGCCTCAGAGGAAAAGGCCATGGAAGGGGTCCATGGGGGAAGAAAGGCTGTGGGATCCTACCTCCATGGGTACACGCTCCCAGCAGATTCACAATGTTCTCGTGGTGTCCCAAGTGACTCATGATCTTCAGCTCAGACATGAGTGCCTCCTGCTCATCTGTGTCTGCCGATGCTGCAAGACAAGAGGAGAAGAGCTGTGTGAAGGAGGGAGGGACAATGAAGAGATGATGGGGGAGGACAGAAAGATGTGTAGACAGGGAGATGGAACTAAAAGAGGAGATACACTCAGAGAGGAAACTGTCCTCTGTGCCTCTAGCCACATGTGTCCCCCAAAATTACGTGACTCCAGCACCCTGTACTCGGCACAGAAACATCTAGAAAGTAGATGTTACAGCCTGGGAGCACCAACACATGTGGTGAACACACACTACATCCTGCCTAAATGAGCTTGGGGGATTTCAGCCTCTGCAAGTTGCTCTGGGCTTACACTTTAGCATCTTCACAGCCACTTTGAGGACCGAATCTTCTTTCCCCAGACCAAAAGCAGTGGCTTCTACCACTTTTCCAAAGGCTCCTGCTCCAAGAGTTTTTCCTGCAGAGGGGAAAAAAAAAATGTGCTTATAAGATGCTTTATAAAAAGAGATTGAACAGTTGTCCTGCACGCAGCCTTGAGGAGGATGTATGGTGGGCGGAGATTCCTGCTGAGCTCAAACAAAATGACACATCCCTTAGTCAGGAGCTGGTTAACAGCCGAGGGGAACTCTACTGTAAGCAAAGATGGTATGAAAGAGGCCACATCCAAACATGGGCTCATCAGCTTTATGTATTATGAATGACCCCAGATGCAACCTTCCTTGGAGCAATGGAGGGCTGGGGGGAGGTTGTACCCTAACATTTGCCACCCTGTGTGGAAGAGGGCAGCAAAGCCTGGTTAAGGATGTTGCTGTAATGTCTGGATGCAGCTTTGGATGTTGCCCGGTTGCTTTGGCTCTGTCCCTTGGAACATTTCATCTCTGTGGCGAGCTGCATGCCACTAGGCAAGCAGCAAGGAAGGTTTCTTACCAAACTGGAGGTTATTCCTGGGAAACTCCCATTTTTCATTGTATGGCAGCTGAGTGGGATCAATAAAGATGTAGTTATTCCCTTCACAGGCCTCAATGATCTTCCACCGCACCTGGTACTTGGGTTTCTGTAAGGGAGAGACACCAATTATTCAATGTTCCTCGAGCCCTGAGGGTTCCCCAGTCTCCACGTGTATTCTAGCTCTCTCACTGCGGGCATAGGGAGAATACTTCAGTTTCAGCCCATCAAATATTTCTTGCTTTGAACCTGGACTGAGAGAGAGGCTTTGTCTGGACAGCCTGGTCCCTTTGCTGCTACAAAGTCCACCCAAGTCATCACACATGACTGAGGGAGGCTCTCTTGCCTCTTTCTTGCCTCCTGGCCGTTGCCCTCGCTTGGGAGAGCCAGCATGTCCCACCAGACCAGTGGCTGACAGCGCCCACCTGGTGCTGGAGGGAGATGTCCCCGCTGTGTCTCCTTCCTTCGTACCCTGGGTTGCTGAGCATAGCAGAAAGATGGAGCTGGCCCAGCCCCGCTTCCCTTATGAGGGAAAGAGAAGTAAGAATTTCTTCTCTTTTCCACGAATCTCATGGCAGAAGTAACCAGCAAGGACAGAGAGAAGCAGTGCTGGAGCCTATGGGCAGAGGCAGTTGCCAGCTTGTGCTGGGTGTTGCCATTCACACTGAGAGGGCTCAGGAGCCTGGCTGGAGGCACAAATACAGAGGAAGGCAGTGAAAGAGCTTGGCATGAGAATACCGTGTGTGGCCTTTGCTCCTGTACAAGGAGACAGGAGAGGACCCACACCCCAGAGCTGCAAAGGTGGTCTCAGGTCCACCAAGACAGACACAGGGAAGCATGGCTGGAATGGCCATGGCTGTGATGAATCTGGGAGGTGTGTGCTGAAGCGTTCTCCTCACCGCTTCCCCTGGATAGTTGCAGAGAAGAAATGTGGCACATGGGTAGATGTTCAAAGCTGGGTTAGCACAGGCATGAGGGACCAAAACTGAGACAAAGAGATATGCGGTTTTGATGGAAAGTATCTATTTGTTTTCTCCCCAACACTGCTGCTTTTTTCTTTGGATTTGAACATCCATGTAGGCAGCTGAAAGCGGCCCAGGCAGAGTGCTCCAAGCAGCAGTTTCTGGTGGAGGTCTCTCACAAACAATTGTCCCCTGCACTCAGGTTATTTGCTGTTGCCCGCTCCCAGAGGGTGAGCACTGCTCCTTTCTGCTCTGCTACTCACCTAGTGCAGGAATCAACCAGGGCTCAAGAAGCCCATGGCTGAGACAGATAAGATTATTTATGAACAGGTACTGCTTTCTCTTGGGTTTGCAAGGCCTTCCTAAAAGCTATTTCTTCAGAGCTGTGCTTATACATCCACCCACCTCTCTCTCTGTCCCTGGACTACTGGCCAAAGACAGCTCTGCCCGTAAAGCTGTAGGTGCTCATTTGGGGGAGGGCTCTACTGGATCTTCCCACAACCAGCACCAGACTTTTGCTGCAAAATTTGCAGCCTTGATGGGCTGTCAAAGGAAGAGTGCCAAAAGGGAGAGCTGAAAACCAGGAGATTTTCACCCACTGATGAAGCAGAGGTGGCTATTGATTGGAACAGTTTACGGAAACAACTGAGAAGGAATCCAAATGCTTAAAATGAGCCTTGAAGAGAAAATGGGGCAAGTTCTTATATAAAAATAGTGACCAAGACTTCCTGGAGACAAACGCCTTCTAACATCATCCTGTTTCCCCATAAAACCAGCTTTTTATAAAGCAGGGAGAAGAATCAAAAGTTGATGCAAGTTGCAAACCACTTTTTTTTTTTCCCTCCTCCTTAATTCACTCCAGCTGACAGCACAGAGTGAGCACCTTTGTCTGGCACCAAGAAATCTCCACGTTGACCTCTGGCTACAAGACTAAGCAGAGTGGGAAAGGTGTTAACACACTGGGTTTGGTGCATGAGCCTTGTCCTGCAGCGGGAAACTCCTGGGGGGAGTTGGGAGGGCAGAGGAGAAGAGGGAGGCAGCTTGCCTGGTACCTCCAAGGTGAATGCTCCCTGCCTGTGGCTGCCAGCAGAGCCAGGGAGGTCCCTGAGGCTGGGCAGGCCCTGCAGCCCTTGCTACGCAACAGGGAATCTGACCTGGTTGTACTTGTAGAGGAGGAAGAGGAGGAGGAGCAGCAGCAGGACTGATGTGCCTATGCAGGTGGAGAGAATGGGGCTGAAGAGTTTGTTTGGGGGTGCCATGATGCTTCCTGGAGAAGAAGAAAAAAAGCAACCAGTGACGAGTAAAATACTCCTGTTTCAGTCCTATGTCCCATCCTTCTTCAATCCCAATCCCATGCAAAATAAATAGCATTTTGCCCAGCTGTCCACTCATGGTTCCCCCATATGCAACACAACCCCATGTTGGCCTCAGAGATACCCAAAAGAGCTGCTGGGAACTGAGGGAAGTTCTTGATGCCAAACTCAAGACTGCAATGGTTCCCCACCGTACACCCCAATTTCCACACAAACAGCACCAGGTGCAGGTCAGACTGACTGGAGACCAAGATCTGCACAGCAAGAACAGGCCCATCAAGAGATGCAACCCCTGGGCTCCAGTGGGCTGAGCAATGGCTCTCTGTGCCCTGGAGCTAGGTCCTGTGGTTTTAAGGTGTCCATGGCACAGCTCAGCCTTTGGCACCAGGCTATGCCCAGCCAGAAATTCCCACATGGCTCCTAGGACTAGCAAATGACAAAGCCTCCCACCTTCTGTCAAGACAGAGGGCTTGTGGAATCTATTCCACCTCTCCTGCAAGACAGTGGGGATATAAGTATCCCTAAGGATACATATAGACAGTAGAGATATATGAAGATGCCCCCTCCACCCCCCCAAACTCCCAGGTTCTCCCTCACTCTGCCAAGCTACCAGTTTGTATCTTACTGGTGATGGTGAGTGAGTGAAACATGTCAGAAGCGTTCCCCTCTCTGTTAATGGCCACACAGCAGAAGGTGAAATTGGCACCCAGCTCCTGGAACGGGACAACGCTCTCCACCTCCACTTCTCGGAAGGGCAACATGTTCACCATCTGGGGACTGGAGTCATTCAGCAGCAACCTATAGTTTTCATTGTATCTGCAGAGACACCAAGGAGGAGAGAATGAGCATTCCTCTGCAGCACAGTTGCTCATAGGTGAATTGGTGCCTGTATGAGACTAGAGAGGAGACACTGGGAATTAGGGCTGCAGCTCTGTGAGACAAGTTACCCACTGCCCAGTTAAAAGACCTCTCCCTGAACATCAAAGTCCTGTATAGACAGAGCCTTAATTGCCTTTATATGGCTACAGCTGTGGCAGCAGTTCCCTCCTTGAATCGGAGGGAGTTGAGACACATCTACCCCTGCCCAGGCAGCTGCAGTTGCCTCCCATTACACCATAACTCAGTAAACCTGTGGAGCCTCAGACCTGTGGAGGTCCCAGAAAGAGGACTAGGACCAGCCAGGATGTAGCTCTACAGCAACCTACACTAGGCATTTCTCCAAGGGACCCACATGTTCCTCAGAAAAGCCTTGGGAGAACATGAATCACAGGTGGCTGAACGCTTCAAGCTCAAGACTTTAGGAATAGTGCCTACTTCCTCTCCTCAGGCAGTCCTCAAGAGCCTCTTTTTTTTAGCAGGGCAACATCCCCGTTGCTGTTACTGATCAGGCTCTGCTACGTTGCCTGTAAGCAAGCCCACGTGGTGCTGCTCGGCAGATGCCAGCGCAGCAAGGGCAAGTGCACACCTTGGAGGTGCTCAGTCTCCTGGACACTTCTTACCTGTCAGAATGAATGGGGCACTGGTACCACTCAATGCGTGGGGCAGGGTAGCCGATGGCCATGCATTGAAGGATGCTGGAGTCATTGGCTGGCACCTTGATTTTGCAGACCCTCGGAGGAGCTGTTGGGGAAGGCAGATAAGCAGCGAATGGTGGGACCAGAGGAAGAGCATGTTCCCTGCGCTCTGATTTACTTTCCATGTGTGCAACAATAAAACACCAGGAAACTCTGTGCTATGCATAGGTTTGAGCTGGGTCCCAGATGCAGTCTGGCTGTGTGTCCTGTGGGGACAGGGCTGGAATCACCCTGATACCCCAACCCTACTTGCTGCAGGGTGAAAGAACGGGCAACACCAAGCACTTACATTTCATAGAGATGCTGAAGGTAACTGATGCATTGGTCTCATTGTTGAGGGCATAAAACGTATAGAGACCTCCCTCTTCTTCCTGCAGGCGGTTCAGGAAGAGTGTGTTGTTATACCTGCTCACACAGAGAGAGTAAACACTGTGAAGAAAGCTGTGCTGAGGCACCTCAAGAACTCACAGTCTTTGCTCAGTGAGATGCAGCTGCTTCCTGTGCCCAGGAGCAGGTGAACATTTCCCAGAACTAATCCCAGCCCATGAGTGGAATCTGCTACTTGCTTCTTCAGGAGAAGCAGGGAGGGTCTGATTTTCTGTAGAAAAAAGACCTTTTGTGCTTCTGAAAGGCTACAGGTGGGTGAAAATTCAGAAAGAAAGGAGAGTCTAACATCTAAATCATTGCCTTTGAAGGGCCAGAGGATGCTGGTCCTCCTGCCTTTGACAGAATTCCTCCCATTTCATAGCCCATCAAGTCATGGTCCCTACCGCCCAGTGCCCTCTGCCAAGCCCATTTCTCAGACCCCAATGCAAGAAAGAGTTTGCCCTAAAACCATCATGCTTACTGAGTGGCACAGTTCCTCTTGTGGATTATTTTGAGTTTCTAAGAAAACGAAAGGGGAATTGCCAAAACTCCCCACCAAACTGAATGATTCTCTTTCAGTCTCCTTTCAGCCTCAGTTGGCTGTAGTCTTCGGAAGAGCGGGGCTGTGCCTGCTGTTAGGTCTTATCCACATAACAATATTTCTGGCTTCTCTTGACATGGGGCGCACACTGCCACTCGGTACATACATTCTCCAGACAGCAGAGAATGGGACAGGTCTGAGGAGCACTGAGGGAATTCAGTTTTTTGTACTGTTCATACACCCTTGCAATTTCTTCTTGCAAGAAGAGTGCAAACTTGAACAATGACTTGTGATAGCGATTTCCACAAGGTTCTCTAAAGAGAAGGCTGCCAAGTTTGACAGAGGTGGTGTCCTCCTTGACCTGATCACTGTGGTTTGCTAATAATACAGGAAAGAGAACACAGAAAGGCAGAACAGTTCCCCTCTTTAAAACCAGAGAGTTTTCTGTGAGCCAGTAGCATGGGGTCTGCCTGTCTCACCAGGAAAGCATTGTTGGAAAGACGCCATGGACAGCGTAGGAGAGAGACAGCACATACCAGTTGTTTCCAGACATCATTTGGCCCTTGATTGTGGTACTCCCAGAGTTCTTCAAGGGGTTTGTGTGCTCCCAGCCCCAGTAGAGAAGTTTTGGGTAAGCCTCAATGTGGACCTGCAGCTTCAGACTCTCTCCCAAAGCAACCTCCTGGCTGGTAGGTTGCACTGGGGTCAGGAACACGTAACCGCTCTCTGCAGGATGGAGGAGAGCATGACCATCACCAGGCATGTCCAGAGACCTCAAACATGCTTATACCAGCTTCATAACTGGACCATTATTGGAAAAGGCAGCTGGGAGGGAATGAGGCATTACACAGGTTATATTGCCAAAGGAGTACTTTTAAGTTGCTTCTTTCTCATGGCAGCCTGGACTACTCTCAGCCTGAGGAGATCTTGAATATCTTAGTGAACCCTTATGGGGAAAGAGGTTTTACATGCTGTATCCTAATAAGTGATAAGGCTAAAACTGTATCTCCTGACCATCTAAAAAAGACCGGCCCCTTAGCTAAACTCCTAGCTTCTCACTTGGAAACAACTCAGACTAAACCCTCTTTCTGAGCCATGATATGCAGTGGCTTTGAGTCACCAGCAACCCCCAGCCTACAAGCTGTGAGGATAAATTTTCCATCTTGAGAGGCATCTAGTGGCACCGCCCAAGTTGCAGAAGGCAAAGACAGGGACTGGGAGAACAAGGAACTGCATTCTGTAGGAGAAGATCAGGTTTGAGACCATCTGAGGAACCTGAAGGTGCACAAGTCCATGGGACCTGATGAGATACTTTGTTTTAAAGCTGTTTTTAAACACACAGAAAACTGATAAGAGCTTTCCAATTTTTCATCCAGAATCCAAAATGTGTTCTGCTGCCCCTCAAGATGAGAAAAGAACACCAGTTTCTTTCCCGGCAGCTCCACAGTTCTCATGTGAGTCTTCAGGCACTAGCAAGAATGATGTTTCCAACAACACAACTAGGAACAAAATGGAGGCAGCAGCAGCAAGTACTCAAGGCTAGGTGTGATTCAGCCCACACCCTCCTGGTCTCTTAGGGAAGCACTCACCTACTACCTGAAGCGTTGTGGAGGCATTCCTGAGTCCTGCTGAGTTGTTAGCTACACAAGTGTATTTCCCGCTGTCTTCCATGGTCACCGCTGGAACGGACAGGATGTCACTGATGAAGTAGTTCTCATTTTCATAGCTAGACTTTTTAGCTCTCCTGACCTGGAGGGAACATCAGGCACTTTCTTGGAAGGGCAGAGGATGGAAATGAATATTTATGACAAACAAATACCCACCCCCTCCTGTTCCGGGCTACTGAACTTTGTTATAGAGCCCCTGACATTGAAAGCCACCTGTGTGGAGACCAAGAGACATATTAAACCTAAGTATTCAGGGAGGTATCCCACAGCAGTTAGAATATAGCTATTGTCAGCCTTCTACTGCAAGTCAGCTTTACATTGTGTGATCCTAACATATCTTGTATATTATTTCAACTCCTTAATAAAGACATCAGGTATAATAAGGACTGCCAGCAAAGCTAATCTCACCATCTAGCAGTTGAAAGTCAGGACAACAGAGATTTTGAAATGCATTCCCTTTCTTCACCCTTATCTTTTCTCTGGGGAACTGTCTGTCCTAAACATTTTTGCTGCTTTAGAAGCCCAGGCAGGGCTGGGTAGAAAAACGTTGCCTTAGTAGGTACTGTGGCTCCTGCTCGATGAACTCAGCTGAAACAACATGTTTTCATTCTCTCTTGCAGCAAGGTCCTGACAACGGGCAGACGTTTCTTAACCCTGTGTCATCTCAAGGAAAGGATGGCCATATTGGGATTTCTACAACTTGGCTGAATAGCTGCTTTGGTTGGGCAGTTCAAGGTTTTGCTGCAGGTGACTTGGGTCTGGGTAGTTGTTACTGCCTTGTGTCTCCCAGTTTCCAGGAAAGCCCTGTACCCCCTTGAAGCTGCACAACTTACGCTCTTTGCTGCTGTCACCCATCTGATGTCATACTTGTGGGAAGGAGCAGTTACTCTGCAAGTGACTTCAAAACGTTCGCCCACGATTCGCACGTGGTCTACAGGGTCCATCATCACTGTCACAGGCTTCTCCAGTGCTACACAAAGGTAAGCAGGGAAAGATTCAATGTCAGATGGTCCAGTGACCCTGTGTGCTCTGGAGACTCCCCAGGGCCTGGCTACCTTCTCCTTTCCACCCTCTTCAGTCTCTTTAGCCTCGGCCTTCTCCTTCCCTAGGGGTCATCACTACTTTTTGTGCATGTCTCCATGTCTAAGGTTGGGGAGAGTACAGCAGTCAGCACTGTGAGTTGAAAGCGAACCTTCTGCCATGGTTATGTCCTGAGCATCAGGGCCTGAGGACTTGCAGAACATCAGGGAGACAGGGGGACTTTTTTCTCTATTCTGTGATAGTGCCTGCAAACATTTGAACACTGCTGAACCCCTGGACACCCACCTGAAGGAGACAATTTGCCAGAAGCCGGTAGAATTTTGCCTCCATCAAATACCCTTTAAAGATTGCAGGTTCAGAGGTCTTTCCTAGGAATGCTGAGGAGCTTTTCCTTAACTATCTACTGTGGCCAGCTTAGCTATTGCTGTCTCCTTGTGGACAGCAGAAGCCCCAATCCTTTACCTTCTTCCACAATCAGCCTTATTTTTGATGACTTCTCTGTTTTTCCATTTATCACCGCTTGGCATCGGTAATAGCCCTTCTGCTTGCTTTGCACGTTGTATAGTGTTATTCCTCTCTCAGTACTGAAAGAATAGCTGGTCTCGGGTGAGAGAGGAGAGGCGTCATCTGTTATCAGAGTCACGCTGGATCCGTACTCGGGGGCTGTGATGAGACAGGGGAACTCAGCACTATCACCTTTGGTCGCAAAGATCCGGAAATTTGGGACGTACCACACGTTATTGGGATCTGTGGAGGAAACAGGGAAGGTCAGAGAATGGGACCGGAAAACGCGTTGAAGCTGAGAAACACATTCCAGTAAAAGCAAGTCTCCGGCATTGCTGCCCAGTGGGAGTTCGATGCTGGGGCTGCCCTGCTCAACGCCTGCCTGACTCAGCCTCCAAAAACTCACACGACAAGCCCAATTCCAGCTAAGGCATTCAAGGAGAGCATAGCAATTGACTCACAACTGCACACAGGCAAGAGAGCCTGAGAAGTACACTTACCTCTAATTGAACTTTTCACCATGGCGGTAGTTTTATTTACCAGACCTCCAGCTTCCCTGTCCAGGAGAGGATCTCTGGTACAAGGGAAAGGCTGAACTCAAGTGGTGGAGCTACCACAGCATACCTTCTGGGGTAAAAGGATACTTGGGGTTTGGGTCACATTGTGAGGATGTGATTCACGTGACTTTCCCTTATCTGGGGTACTGACAATACAGTTCTCTGATTTCCAGATCTCACTGCTCATTACAACACCAAATAGACTTTCATCCTTGTTTTTTCAGGAAGGGAAGCCAAGGTAAATGGAGGGAGAGGCCCGGGTCATTCACAGATACGCATGAAGTGTAGATGCTCTGTACTCTACGCCAGTGCTTCAGCCACAGGCCCCATTGTATGGAGGCTCACATGGTTGTGGGTGAGCCCCTTTCCCAGCAGAAGCCTGCACTGTTCCCCCAAACACAACCATAGAGAGGATCTTTGTAATGGGGAGGCTGTTCTGCCAGCATACGTGGGAGGGGAGAAGGAAGGAAGCACGGTTACCTCTCACGAACAGATGCACAGTTGCAATGCCCTTGTCGCTGCTGTTGACATAAGCACACTTGTAGGTGCCTGTATCCCTGTAAGTGGTCTTGGGAATACTGAGCGTGCTGCTGGTGTGGTTGCTGAATGTATCCTTTCGATCTTTCCATTCAACTTTGGAGTCTCCTGAGCAGCGCAAGGTGACTGGATCACCCGTGTTGACAACCAGAGCAGGGAGGTCAGGGCTGATCACTGGGGATGCCGAGCCTACAGAGGAAAAAGAGAAAGAGTGAGGATGCAGAAACAATCCGTAATGATGCTCTGTTGGAGTTCACACTACTGAGGATGATGTTCACACTGATGGAATAGCTCAGCACCAGGATGGGCTTGGGATTCAAACTGGCTTTTTGGCTTGCATCACTCTGGCCATTTTCCATCCCACCAGACCCATATGACCTGATACTCCAAGGCATGAATTTCAGGGGAGAGAGAAAACCCCACATATGAACATTTAGAGCATTGGGACAGGGAAAAAACCTCAATCATCTGAAGCTGATTAGGTCAGATGTTAACTTGGAAATTATTCCTGTTGGGTTTTGCCTCTTTGCAACAGTTTTCCGTTTGTGGCAGAGCTGGAGCTATTGGGTGAACCTGGTTAGCCCATAACACCACTTGGTTTAAGCCAATTTTCTCAAGGCTCTCTTTGTTGCATTGGTGCTGTGGCGAGCTAGAACAGACCTGGAGAGCTTCTGCAGAGCAGGAGGTCAGTGTATGCCTGTTGGGAAGATTGGCATTTTGGTTGCTGGGTGGTAGATTTTGAAGGACACCTACTTATGCCTTATCATAGAGTCAAACTGTGTTTTCCTCACGGATACCATGAAAGCATTATGAAGTGAGTTAGCATCATTATTTGTATTTGGGAGTGGGGGAACTAAGGCATAGTAAAAGCTAAATGGCTCACGAAAGCCTATAGCTGCAGTTGTACAGACAGCACACCGGGCCATGCTGACACTGGCATTACAACCCAACTGGACTTCTGATGCCATCTTTACTCTGCTGGCTGAATAAAGGGGAACCAGCTTCCCACTCCAGCCCTTGGTGTCAGAAGGAAATATTTTTTCCCTGTTTTGCCCCGTCAGCGAGTTCTTTGAGTCACCACCTATATTTAGGGTGGGGGGGAAGTGAGAAATGAATCAGTGTCGTGGGGCTGGGGAAGAAGTGGTACTGCCACCCCCACACCAGGCCTTCGGGGAGGACAGGAAACACATTGCAAATGGCTATCTGTGCTCAGGGGGCTCTGTACCCCCCCCTCAGGCCCCTATCCAGGGCTATTCTCCCACTTCTGCTTTCCTTCCCGGTTGCTAACCCATCCTCACATCTTAAAGGGACGCACACCGAGGTTCAAATTAGAGCAAGTGGAAAGGTAGCTGCCCGATTTATCAATTCATTGCTTGTTGAGGAGGTCACTGCAGGCAGTGCTGCTCTGGAGTGGTGGCAGCAGAAAAAAAGGGGCTGAGTTTGGTCTCGTGATGCCTCAGACTCCTGCAACAGACTGCTCTGGGCTCACAGGAGCTCTTTAGTTGGAAGACTTGTCATCAAAATGAACACAAAAGCCCAAATCATCAGGAAATGGGAGAGGGCAAGACACCATATAATGGCACTGTAAGCCCAGCTGCACTTGCATATCCTTCAGGGGAAAGGGGAGTAGCGTCTGAGGTATGTGAGGTGTGTCCCGTGCTCAGGGCTGTGACACCAGAGCCCATCCATCAGAGCCCCAAAAGCATCATCTAAGCAGCCTAGGGCTGATGCCTCCCTCCAGGCAACACAGGGTTGGGAATGTGAGACTCAATGCCCTGGAGAGCATTGCTGGTGCATGACAGTGATGCAGTTGTCCAGGCGAAACCCAAACAAGACCCGTGTCAAACTCACTGGCCCTTAGGGAAGAAACAGAGGACAGGCAGCTTTGGAGCATGGAATATATGACATTTTATCTCCCTGTTTTTCGTTTGGTTTTTGTGTGTGTGTGTGTGTGATGCTTTTATCTTTCTGTGGAAACAGGAAAAGCCTCATTTATTCCCGGAGTGGAGAAAAACATATCCCAGAATCCTTTACAAAGCCACATTTTCCACATATCTGAAGTACAACATTCCTCCCTTTTTGCTAAGCTGTATTTTCTAGCAGGACTTGACATATTTCTGTTGCTTTAACTCTCTGTCACTGGATGCTTTTCCCCACACCTGCTCTCCTCTTTAACTGTCCCTCCACATCCAGGACTTCAACATTTGATGGGGGAGCCAAGCTCTGACTCAGAGCTGCATTCAAACTGCCTCAGGGAAAGACCATGTTGTAACTGCATCTTGGTTTGGCCACAGCAGTTGGACAAGAAAAAAAAACAAGAGTCATGTCATTCTCCATCCTTGTTGTCATCAATCTCCAGTTACTACTGACATGCTATGGACAGAAGAGGCTCAGGATAGGTGCCCCCCATAACAGTGAGGAAGCCAGCAGCCTTCAGGCCATCACTGGAGACTCCTGTCAATGTCACAGCCACCACACTAAATGCAGGAAAACGCCAGGTGAAGGCCACCCACGTGTTCGCTCCTTTGTGTGTGCTGAGGGATGAGTCAGACCAGCAGGTCTCTTTCCAGAATGGGGAAGCAGGGCTGCTGGGGGAGGCTTTCTCCCTGCTGACCAGTGTGCAATCTTGCACGAAGCCCAAGGATGTCTCCCTGCTGCTCTCCAGCAGCTTCCGCAGCATTGCCAGTAACTGCTGGCCAAAGGTTTTACCACACTTGGGTTGTGTAACCATGACCTCTAGTTACAGCTGCAGGCTCTGTTCCTGTCTCTCCCATGCCAGCCAAAACATTACTTTCCTCTGATGAGGGTTTGGAAATGGCGAGGAAGGAGAATTGAGGGCTGCTAAGACAGAGGAGCTCAAGTACCTTACCACAGAAGCCAGGTATCAGGACCATGATTTTGTCCTGGGGGATATCTAGGCTAAGGCCTTTCCCTGGGAGAGACCCATACCAGGGCCTGAGCTCCCCTTGCTCCTTCCTCAGTGATGGCAATGAAAAGCTTGGTTTCTGGCAACGTCTTCCCCAGAGTCACCTACAGTACCAGGGGAAAAAGGGTGCTCACCACATCTCTGCTTGGGCTTCTACCTCAGACGTTTAAATTAATTCACAAGAAAACAAAAGAAATCCCAGGAAATCCTCAAGATGCCAAGAACACCTATGTGAGCTCATCAGGTTTCAGATCTCCCCTCTGCTTGATCTGAAGCTGGGATTTGAGCCCCTGACACTCCTCCAGCAAGAGCCCAGATCACAACAGTCATTCCACATCAGCCTTGGGTACCCTCAGAAGATGCACTTGCAATCAAGAGGTGGGAGAAGGATGTCGGGCTCTGGCTCCAGTTTGAGGCCATTGCTTTGGACAACCTTGGTGTGCTGCAGACGGCCAGCAGTGGTGGTACTCAGACAAATGTGTGTCTAACACCCTATGATGTCACAGCTAGGGACCCACGTTGCCCAGTCCCTCAAGGAACCTCCGGAGAGATCCTGACAGATACCATTATGATATCTCACAAATCTATATCAGATCTGCCTAGTCCCTATTATCTTAAAAAAAAAACAACATAAGAAACCAAAACCCCTGCAGCCTTCACAACCCAGTTCTCAGCACAGCAGACATGGAAAAAGCCTGCTCAGCATGTCAAAGACGTGACTTCAAGTGAAACACCCTGGAGGACAACAGCGAGAAGGATGAAAGTTTCCCGAGCTGAAAATTGCAGGGGCTCAGGAAGGATATGCTGCCTCTCTGTTACGTGCTGAAAGCTTTCCCCACCAGATTGCCCCCTTCCAGGGGGTACTTCCAACCATAGTCTCATTGTATGGGGAGCAAACACAAAAGGATAATAAAGGAACATGTCACACAAGATCTGAGAGGCTGCCAGCACTTTAGATGTGAGATTAGTAATACTGGTTTCTGTCTGTTTGGTTGGTTGGTTGCAAACCTCAGAACAGGCTTAGTGACTCTTTCTTGAGGTTGATGGCTTATTGCCTCTTGGCCACCTCCACAGACCTCAAAAACCAGGCATATTCACCTTTCCCTCCTTGGCTTCCCAAGTTCTGTTTCCATCACAAGTTCTAACACCTGGCTCTCCAGCCCTGTTTTGTATGCCAGCACCACCAGAAAACAGCAGTCCTCAGACATTTCCAGCCGGGTACAAGGTGCATCAGAAGATGCCCATGCAACCAACTTGCCCGACTCTGTCACCTGAACACCAAGCATCTCCAGCTCTTGCCCAGTTTGGGCAAAGGGTTATTTCAGAGATGGCTTCCCTCTGGACACACTTTCTGCTGAATCTCTCCATCCTCATAACTCCCACCCAGCCCCAAACAGCGAAAAGTCTCCCTTTCCTATCTCCCCACCACTGAGGCTCTTCCTACGCTATGTGCACGTTTCCATACCCCTTGGCCTTACCCTGGCAGTGCTGCAGGCAGCCAAAAGCGAGCCCTCAGCACAGATGGCTCCAGAGCCAACACAGACTAGCAACACACCCTCTTTCCACCACTGTCCTCCCTCTGTAATCACAGCCACTTCTGGATGGTCTTCAGGAAGCTGCTAGAGCCAAGTCTGCATTAAAAGCCAAGCTGGTGTCTCTTCCCTGCTGTTCCATAGAACAGAATCATTTTGGTTGGAAGATACCTTTAAAATCATCAAATCCAACTGTTAACCTAACGCTGCCAAGTGACCACTAAACCATGTCCCTCAGCTCTATGTCTATATGTCTTTACCTCCAGGGATGGCAGTTCAACCATTTCCATGGGCAGCCTGTTCCAATAGAGCAGACATTGCAGCTCTTGCCTGCTCCCTGCCCATGCTGAGGCTCCTCGAATCTGCCCACAGCAGCTGTTGCTGCCTCATGAAGCAGCCTCCAGAAGCAGGAATCGTCCCAGCCCATAGCAGGCTTTTTGTAGAAAAGATTGGGAGCCCAGCTTCACCCTCTACCACCAGGAGCCAAGTGCCCATTAGTCCAACTTCAACATTGCCCCATCCCCACTGAGGTTGTCACCCTTCCTCACCTGAGAAGGGATGGAGCACTCACAGCCAATACTCAGAAAACCCTCACCGCATCCCAAACCTGCCCCAGAGTAACATGGAGACATCAGAGGGGTTTGAGGGGCCCAGTGGACCTACCATGCCAGACGCCAGCTGCAGTGAGCAGCAGGAGGAGAGCAGGACCCATGTCCCCAGGGACTGCGGTGCCTCCAGTGTGGAGCAGGGACACGGCTGAAGGATCCTCACAAGCAGCAGGCGCCTCTCCTTGTGGGCACCGTCCCCAGCACTCCCTCAGCAGGAGCTTCTCCTTTCTGAGTTGACCACAAGTTAAGAAATTCCCTTTTTTTGTTGTTTATTTTTGAAACGTGGAAAAAAAAAAAGCGATGCTTTGAGACGTCACTGGTGACGAACCCCCTTGGCAGAGGTGGGTTTGTCACACACACCCCAATGTAGGGCCACCCTCCTGCTCAGAGAGGGCTTCATCCCCAGACCACTCCCCAGGTCTGGCAGGGGCCAGCGCACCATGCCAAGGTTGAAGACAACCCCAATCTACCCTGGCTACTGCCACCCAAGCCCCCAGGGACTGCTGCACACTTGCTTAGGGACACAGAGAGCCAGGCTGTGACCCACCTCAGTGCAACAAATTTTACCATCCAGCCTGGTGGTTCTTGCTGGCTTCAGGTCCTGAGGAACCACACAGGAACATGACTGACTCCCTCACAACAGTTTCACAAAGGTGACACAGCCTGGGGCAGCTCCCAGGTGGGAATAGGCCTGTGAAGATGACAAATTATTTTGGTTTAGCCAAGAGCATGATCCCACGTGCAGAGATGTGTCCTGTGGCCACACAGGATCACCCTCAAGTCCCATTCCAGCACCATGCAGAGGTAAGATTGAGCCCAAACCAGCTGTGGGCTCTCACTGCCCTCCCCATATTGGGGTCCAGCCTGTAGACCCTTCCCTGTCCCCAGCTGGGCTGGGGGACACACAGGGACTCCCCCCCAGTAATTCTAACCCCAGTGCTCACAGCAACCCTGTCACCACCATGCAGCCACAGCACTCAAACAAGGACATTTCACCACCCCAGGAGCCCATCACACCCACTCCTGCCTTGGTGGTGGGAAGCCTTTTTGAAGCTGATTTCTAATTAACAACCTGGCAGGCACCTGGGAGCAGTAATTAGGCACTTCGTTAACCCTCTCCTGGAATTTACCGAAACAGGGGATGAGGGTACACTCTCCCGGGAACACTCAAGTCAGCAAGATGTTAGCAGGTCAAGTCAGACACAGGGCACCTCTTGCTCTCTGCTCTATCTCTGAATAACCTCACACAGCAGCAGAAATTGATGATAATTCATAGCAGCTCTGGGGTGAGAAGTTAGGACCACCACCTGACAGGGCAGGTAAACACAGGGGAGGAAGGTCCTGCCATAGAGCTCTGTCTTAGCTGTACCCAGCTGCAGCCCCATCAGCAGGGAGGTGACAGGGACACCGGCTGCATAAACGTGGCCAGTAGGAGATGGGCTTTTCCAAAATGTCTGTGCAGAGGTGGTAGTTGAATCTGCACCTGCAATGCAAAGGTGCCAGGCAGAGGAGTGCCCCTCATGACTCCACAAACAGGAGGGGAACGGGCTTCTCCAAAGCGAGAAATTAGAGAGATACCAGCAAGACAAGGTCTCGAGGCCAAGAGATGAGAGCATGGCTGACTGTGCTGGAGATGACTAAGAGTCATGGGGATGTGGAGAGAGCTCTTGGTCTTGGCCAGAAGGATGGCTGGAGAGCATGAGGGAGTCCAGAGAGAAGGAAAGGCAGCTTTTGGCCAGAGAAGATTTCCTCTCAGCAGTTTTTCCTGGCAAGGGAAGAAGAACACGAAGTAGAGCAGCGTGATGCACTGGGGGGCTCCTGCCCAGAGCTGGGGGGCTGTCAAGCGGCTGGGCTGTGGGAGATGTCTGCTTGATTACTCTTTCCTCCTTTTGAGCCAAAGGGACTTTTTAAAGGATGTTTGTTTCTCTCCTTCTTCCTTTTAAGTTTGGTTGTGTTTTGTTTTTTTTTTTTTTCCAGGAACAAATGCCAGCTCAGAGAGAACTGACTCACCAGTGTGAACAAGTATTAAACCAGACAGTTCTAATACAGAGAAGGGAAACAGTCTCTCGGCCTCCCTTCTCTTTGAGGAGGCCCCTTGCAGAGCGTCTATGATGGCAGTGGTCCACAGGTGACGAGTTGCAGCCTGTACGCGTGGGTCCCCAAGCTGGGCTGGGCATACCTGGGGATGCTCAGTGGGACAAGCTGTCTGCTGGGGTTCCTCCTCATTGGTGGCCATCTCCTCCTGCATGAGGGCTGCACCCCAGATCCTGTGGTTGCTCAACCACAGGAGTGCTGCTGGGACTTACGGGCCCAAGCAGGTCTGAGCATGGGGCAGGGATGCTCTCAGAGGAGCTGCAGCCTGACTTTGAGCCACTTGAAGCCCAGAGATGTCTGTGGAGGCCCTGGTGGCTAGGAAGGCGTGCTGGGAGCTGGTTATGGAGGGGGGAGTGGAGGCTGCTGCGAGCCCTGGTTGGGAGCACTGAGAGCTCTGGCTTGTTTCCCAGGCTGGGAGCGGGGCTGGACCATTCCAGCCCTACAGGACCTCTGCACTGAGTACAGCTGGCCATGGTGTCCTGCCTGCCCGAACTGCCCTGCAGCAGCCTGGGGACACATGTGGAACACCCCTGTCCCGAGTCAGCTGTTGGTACCTAAACAGCTAAAAACCCTGGTTGCAGCGGGCCAGGGTTTGTCTCAGCTGTCTGAGTTTCTCTGCTTCGCTGAGTTCTTCCACGAGGTACCTGTCTCATCGCTGAAGAGAAGACTTGTTTCAGGGTGGGGAAAATGCCCTGCTGGGGGTCCCCATGTCTGCCTACTCATTCCCAGCTCCATGACCCCTCCTAGGGGCATCCCGATTTGCAAAAGACCTGCCAGGCAGGGATCAGGCAGTGGGAACCAGATGCGTTTGGGGCTGAGGTCTACCAATTCCTCCTCCCTGCTTCCCCCCAAGCCTCTGCTTCAGCTTCTCTGGAGGTGAGGTGATTTTTTTTCCCCTGCTGATTCAGCTCCTGGAGAAAAATGCCCCGTCTGCTTGTCGTGGCTGAGCTGTGCCAGGTGACTCAGAGCGTATCTGGGGAGAATCAGCCTGAGCTGGTCAGGGAGCCTGCAAACCTCCTCTCTGGCAAACTGAGCAAAGACAGGAGCCCAGGACAGGCTGTGGAGGAGAGAGGAGCCTTCCTGGGACTTGGACCTGTCTCCTGCTGCAGGCAGTGCCCTGGGTCTTTGGATACACGAGGGGTTTCCAGGAGCTGAGGGAGATGCAACTGCTGCCAGTGGGGACTTAAGGGGAGCAGGAGGAAAGCAGGGGGGCATCTGGACCTGACGGAGTGGTTGTGAGGGGAACCAGTATTTTGGGGTTGCATCTTTAAAGAGTATTAGTGAATTCCTGATCCCAGAGGGAGGGGAGAACCCATCTCGAAGAGGAGGACATGGGGAGCCCTGTCCACTGCAATGTGGCTCCTGCTGGTGCCCTGCCCCATTGCTTCCCTGAGTCTCTCCGGCTGCTTTGAGATATTAAACTATGTGGAAAAATCAAGAGGGCTGTGGTGTCTCCCATCTCCTTCATCCCAGCACTGCTCAGTCTGGCGGCTCCTGCGTCCCTACCCTGATGTGAGCGCAGACCCGCAATGCTCTGAGGAGCAAGTCAAGCCCTTGTTGAGGGCTGCTGGCCTGAACCCACACACGGGAACCCTTAAGAATTTCCTCACCCCACCTCCTCCCAGTGCAATGAGACCCACAAGCTGGCCAGTTACCAGAGAGATGGGGCAGACCCTGCCCTGTTCGCAGCCCCTTTTCCTTACCCCGTCTCTGGGCTCGGCTCTTGCCTTGCTGTGCTTCCCTCCGCCTGGCTCCCAGCTTGGCTTTCGCTGAGCGTTGGGGTCATGCACAGCGTATTAACCTGCTTAGCCTTCACCCACAACGTGGTTAAGCCGTGCTCCCAGCCCCATCTGAGTGGGAGCCACCAAAACCAGGCAAACAAAGGAAGAGGTGGAACTTTGCAAAAAGAAAAACACCTTTATTTTTAAACTCTTTCTTTAAAAACGTATTTGTAAAAGTTTACAGCATAAAAATAATATCTCATGGCTATAGATGTGACATAGTACAAATCCTACAAATACATCTGTAAACCTAGGAAAATGTTAACTCTTTGGTACCTTAGTCTGAACTCTGTTTTTTTTCTTTCCCCTCAGGATGGTTTCTGACAGACAGCATGGAGGCAAGTGCTGCTTCTCTTCAGAGATGCTGCAGAGATGCTGCGTGATGCCAGCAAGCCAGCAGGAGGGGGAGAGGGCAGAGAGTACTCTTTGGGCAAGCTTTGCAGTTCTGGTGCAATCCATGGAGGAGGAAAGGACAGGAATGATGGGACACTGCAGACCTCCCAGCACGAGTTGGCTTCCCTGCCTCCTCCCACCCCTGCAAGCATCATCTCTCCAAAGTGCTGCTGGAGCTACACTGGAGCAGTTCCCCTGCCTTTGCCCAAGCCAAGTAGGTCCATCTTGGCAAAGACTTCAGCCTCACTTCGATTCCCCTGGGTGAAAACACAGGAATTATGCTGGGAGCCCAGCTACCCATGTGCTGGTCCACGAAATCTGATTTTTTAAGAATACCTGGCCTGCCCTGGGCAAGTCCTGCAGACAGCATGGTTTCTCCACCATTATAGTCAACCCTGGCTGCTCAGCATCCAGGTAGGGCTGAGGTTTGCTGAGGGAAGGACCTGTGCACGGCCCAGGAGATGCCCGGTGCCCAGTGAGGGCCTGCAGCTGCCGTGGATGCTCTCTGCCTGTGCGAAGGCTGCCAAAAGGCTACCAAAGGCTGCCAAAGGGCAACCTTCATGTTCTCCAAGTGGGAGCACAACCAAGGAGCTAAGCACTGAGCCTGACCAGAGCCCTTCCATGGACTTTGCCTCCTCAGCCCGTCTGTCGACATCCTGTTTTAGAAAAAGCCCCCCTAGAAGAAGACATCTGTGAAATCCCCTTCTCCAGATCTGCCCGGCTTTACACTGGCCCAGCTTCCCCACAGCCCAAACCGAACCCACTGCCCAGCACCCTGTATTTGTGGTGCTGTCTCTCCCCCAGCCCAGAGCCCAGAAGAAGGGGAAGAGCCGTTTCTCACATCTGGCTGACTTCCCCCCCCCGGCTGCACATCTGCGCTGCCCTTCTGCCTCCCGTCCCCGTGGGACTCTGCCACCGTCCCCTTGGCAGGTGAACAGAGACAACTGAGTTACAAGTAAAGTCCGCTGTGCTCTAGATTTCTCAACACGACACAAACAAACACTAAACGTGACACTCTCGCTTAAAAAAAAAAAAAGTAACAACACGCTCAAACCGAGAAGGACCAAAGGATTAAAACCTGTGCACGCGTCAGTCTGAGGAGCATCTTAAATGTGGAAAGAGACACCGGGGTGTCGCATTAGTTTCTGGGATACACGTAGGTATGTATGAAATAGTGACTGGCAGTAGGATTATGCATATACTGGTGCTGATAACGACGCAACAGCTGCAGAGTATAATATAAAATACAAATAAAAGATATTGCACTAGAGGTGGGCCCAAGCTGTGGCACGTGTTCCTTTTTGGGGGGGCTCAGTTTGGGTCCACCTCTAAACACAAAAACCACACCCAAACGAACAGACTGATGATTGAAACTAAAAACCTGGAGGGACTGGGTCCCTTCAGAGTCTCACCGGAGAAATTATGGCTACAAAACCGACGGGCCCAGAACAGCGGATGGTTTCTCCTGGCCCTCACCCCCTGGGTTACGCAGGGACTGGAATGTCGGCAGCAGAGAGGGAGGGAGTGGGGGGCTGGATCTGGGTCCCCGAGCATGGAGAGCTTGTCTGGGGGGTGCTGCTGAAAGCCTCAGCCCTGCCAAGCCCTCTCTTCAAGGAGGGCTGCACAGGGATGCTTAGCAAATCCCGGTGGCTTTGCCCAGCTGCCAGATTGTCCCTGGCTGAGAAGATCTGCTCGCTGCAGTGGGTGTGCGAAATGGTGACGGGAATGGTTGAGTAAGGGTCAGGAAAGTACCACAAAAGTGCAAGACTTGGCCCTTGCAATCACGGGGCCAAAGGCAAATATTTGGTCGTATCTCTCTGGGGTGGGGAACGGTACCGTTTTACAAAGAGTCTGGCGTACCTACTTTAAGAAGGAGGAGGGAGGGGGGGTTAGCACCCTGTCAGCAGCCAGAACAGGTTTTGATGCAAAGAATAACTTCAATAAACCTACAAATGGGACAAAATGCAATAGGCATCCAAGTGCAGCTAATGCGCAAGCTATTAGGACAGGATACCTGAGTTCCCCCAGCAGGGAGAAGAAATAAGTCTCCTCTTTCAGGACTGTGGAAAATATTTGATAGTGGGGAATTAGTAATATAATTGGTAATTAATCTGTACAAGATGGAGTTTAGTACAGGATTTGGGAAGTAAATAAGTAAATGGCCAAATGGAGGATGAGAAGGGGTTAGTTGATGGGGAAATCTTTGGGCTGGATGGAGGTAGTAAAAGTAGCTCTCTAGGGTTGCTCTTAATGCTAGAAGTATTTAATATTTTTATTAGTCAGTCCAGCCCAAAAATAACAGTTTATTAATGAAATGTGCTGATGACCCAATGTCTGGAACAGCAGGGAGTATCTTGGTTGGAAAGGCTGGAAGAGTAGAAAGACGTAGGTGCTTAGACTGGTCAGAGGATGACTCCAAACTGCCAGCATGCTGTGGCTGGGAAAAGGCCAACATTATCCAAAGCTACACCAGACAAGTCAAATCCAGTACAGACCAGAACTATTAATGCCCTGTGTGAAGTCTAGATTTGAACTCAGCTGGAGTACTGGGTACTTCTGGTCACCTTTGATAGAGAAAGAGAAATTAAAAATGGAGCTGGTGCAGACAGACAGGGGCTATTAGGATGATCTGATGTGCCATGCTATGGGCTCAAGTTGCAGTGACACGGATCCTCCCAAGCACCTTACATGTTAGAAAAATAAAGTGGTCTGACCCCCAAGGATCTCATAAGTTACTGCTTCTCCGTGGTTAGCATCATTTTATGAACTGTGGCCACAGAAGATGGCTCCTTCATTGCAAGCAGGAGGAGCAGAGCATGGAAAAACAGTTGTTATTCACAGTGTGTTTCCTACGGATGGTGGGGAATCTGACCACACAGGCTGAAAATATACTCCACTGGCTGCCAATAAAAGTGCTATTTCTTATGTTCACATTTTACCAAGGACATCAGCCCACAAAACGTCTACTCCTCTTTTAGCTGCATAAGCGGCAGCACTGCAATGATAGACAACTTAAAACAGAAGCTGTTTTGCTAGGGATTTCTGGCAGAATTTTCATATTTAAAGGAAAAATAATTCTCAGTGCCTCTGCAGTGGGAGAAGGCCAGCAAGATGCTGATGGAATTTCTGAATTTGTAAACCTGCCTGTGCGTTTTTTCTCGGGATGCACAGAGAGATGTGCATGGGTAGGGCAATGAAGGGGTTAATGGGAGGCGGGAGGCATGCAGCGAACAGAGCTCTGTGCAAGGTGAAACTTCTCCTTTCAGAAAAAAAAAAAAAAACAAACAAAAAAACCCTGCTAGTTTCTATGGTGTGAGTGCTGTAGGTTTGGGGGGAGGGG
>JAOXJK010000051.1:46707370-46734812 GCA_025774025.1 Xenus cinereus
GTGTGAGAGCTGTAGGTTTGGGGGGAGGGGGGGGTTAGCTTTCATCTCTGCAGAGGTGGGGTTCACCACTGATTTCAAAAGCCCGGTGTTCCTCCTGCTTCCAGTCTCCTCCTTCAAGTGGCAGGTGAGAGCACGAGAAGTCCCAGGCTTGCCTCTGAGAAGCAAGGATGGAGGCAGGAAGCAGGAGGAAGGTCTCTGCCCTTTTCTTCTTCAAAACACTTTCCAAGAGAGAGGAATTCTTCCTGATTCCTGTTGCTCTGCTTGCTTCCCCATGATACTTCATCCACAGCCCTGGCAGGGTGGAAGTGGCTGTGCCTGGCCCCGAGAAGGTGGCAGGGTGTGAGATACAGTTCAGCCGTGACCAAACAGCTTCCCAGCCTCTCTCCTTCTCTGTCTTTTGAGACGTCCCTGGGTTGGTGTTCTGGCATCCTTATTGCTCCCCATAGTCTTGCTATGAGTCAGGAGGGACCGGTGAGATCTCCCACCCTGAGAAAGGGTGTTTGGGTGAACAGTCTATCGAAAGGGAGCCCTTGCTTCCCCAAGATAAGGCACAAAGATTTTGCAGCTGGCGGGATTATATGATTTCCCAGCAGATGAGCTGGGCTTAGTGGCAGTAGATTAATGAATAGCCATATTGCTTCCTTATACTGGCCCTGGCTAGTGGATTAATATATTTGTTCCCTTTAAATCTTCAATGGAGAATAATTAGCTTAGTGTCCACACAGACAACATAAACAACACCGGACTGCCCTCTTTGCTACTACAACAGGGTCATTGTGAGAGCATTTTGAGTTCCTGGCATGCCCTTGGAGGTCCTGGTGCCATGCTGGGCACAATAGGGTGTGGGGTTGTGACAGCCCCTCTAGGTGGGTGCAGAGCTGTGCCTCAGAGCCATGGGTACCTGTAGTGCTTGTGACGCTCTATCCACCATAGAAGAACTGTCAAAAACGGAGAACAGTGATTCAGTATCTCTGAGACCCTGGCTGGTCTCTCCAGGACTTGGCTGTGCTTGGAGGGGAATCTCCCCAATGTACTCTTGATCTCCAGCAGCTGAAGGTTGGTGTTGCAGGTTCTCTACGCCCCAGCAATGGGCCCCAAGCAAATCATCTGTCCCGGTGGCATTTCACAGAACCACAGTGTGGCTGGTGCTGAGACCATCAGAGAAGTGCTGGTGCAGAGGAGATGAGACTCATCACCATGGAGGGGGAAGAGGCTGGAGTATCATCTTAGCAATGCAGAAAGTGGTGTCTCTTGTGGAGATCCAACCCACATCTTCCACTTGAAAAGAAGATGTTAGTCTGTGAGATGTCTCCCTCCTGCAGTGGTTTGATCACTGAGGAGGACATGGCAGTGATCTGGAAGGTTGGTGACACTGAGCCACCTCTTCATAAGGAGGAGGAGGATGGCAATGGGGAAAAGTCTTTAATTCCCCACCCCAAAAACACTGGGAGATAGGAGGGAAGGAGGAACGCTGGGACAGGTGAGGATGTCCCAACCTACAAGCGCAAAGCACGGCTCTCTGCGATGTCTGGGTCAGCCCCTCAGCTGGTCTCGCCATGGGGAGATGCAGAGTCAGCCCAGCTCTGACTACAGGAAACTCTCCTCCACCTCTTGGTGCCCTGTGGTTGGTTCCTGGCAGCCTGGCTGTGGGTCGGATTCCTGCTCTTCATCCTGCCGGAGGCCCAGAGGGCTGTCACAGGATATTGTAGATGATGTGTTGGCCTCGTTCAGCGTTGAGCTGAAGGGAGACAAGGAGGAAAGAGAAATTAATGCCTTATCCCAAGTCTCCTGGTGAGAGAGGATTCCCAATGGCTGAGAAGTATGCCAATCTCCTGGCAGTCCCAGCCTAACTGAGAAGCTTTCTACAGGGGCCAGGCAATATCGCTTGGGTCTATTCAGCCCTCCAAAACAACATACAAGTTGTGTTTGAGAGCTGCGGACCATGTGCCCCAGTGTGCCCTGCTCCTTGTAAGTGGGGTCTCTTGTCCCCAGCTGGGCCAGCTGATATACAGGGACATGACATGATAGCCCATCTTAGCTCAAATCCCATCTCCTCAGGCTCATGCAAGGTTGCAGCACCTCAGATGGAGATGACACCACCCTTCTCTCCTCATAAACCCATCCCATAGCAAAGCCTCCCCATTTCCTCCTAAGGCCCCCACTTTCAGATTTGCCTGTCAAGGGAAGGGACAATGCTCAGATGTTTTTACCTGGCCCGGCTGATGGAGGCCTCCTGAGGAAGATCACAGATTGCCTCGGGTTTGGGGTCGGGAAGAGGAATGATATAGTCGTTCTCTCCCCCGTTCTGGTGCACGGATGTGTAGAGGATGCTGCCGGTAGGGGAGTTGGGGGTAAGCCTGGCGTTGTTCAGCCCGGGGATTGTGGGTCTTGTGCGGACAACAGCAGGGTGGTCACTCCTCATGAACTCTTCATCCACCTGATGGTACCTCTGCTCTCGCAGGGCAAGTTACCAAAGAAACGGGAAGGTTTTGTGAGTGGAGAAAATTTGTTTTGTATTTGCTTTCCTTCTGTTAGGCTTTCTCTAGAGGGGCTGACATCTGGCTGGGTTCAGCTGCCCTGACTTCACCAAAGACAAGTCATGAACATTTCTTAAGGGAGAGATCAGGGACACAACTCCACAGCTCCAAAATCCCAAACAGTTGGAGGCAGGTTTTTGATCTCCTGCCAGTTCTGATTTCCGCAGTTGCTGAGATACCAGCTGCCTGTCTGACGATGCCAGTTGCCTCAGCAATGACCCCAGGATGCCCAAACCACTTTCATTGGCGGTTCAAACTAATGCAGCCTTAGTCACAGCAAAATCCTCTGGCACAGCAGCACTAAACCCTTGTCTCCAAACCCTGATTGAGGGTCCTAACCAAGGGAACATCCTCTACAGAACACTGACCCTCTTCTGTCCTTCCAGCACAGGATCCTTTGAGCATACCTTTCTGTAGCAATCCACCAAGAGGTTTCCCATAAGCACCACCAGCTGTGAGAAGGATGGTCTGATCTCAAACTTCTCCTCCCAGCATTTCTGCATGATATCGTAGCTAGCAAGAGGGAAGAGAGAGCACTCTGGTGAGCAAGCAGGTGGGGGAAACAGAAGCAGAAATGCTTCCATAGTTCATGTAGGGCAGGACCAGGGCAAATGCGTATGGGCAGCACTTACATTTCATCAGAGGCATGGGTGGGTTTGGACATCCGATAGCCACGTTTGATGGCATTGTAGAACTGTTCGTTCATAGGCAGTTCAGGGTATGGAGTCCCGCCTGGGTGCAAAGGAAAAGCAGGAAATTAGGCTGGTGGATTGCCTGCCACCTCCATGCCAACATGCATTTCATACCAAGGCTCCCTTTTCTCTTTACCTTTCCTGTTTCATTTCACTTCCAAATGGCAATGTCAGCATGGGAAAGAAGGAGACAGGGAATGAAGTGCTACCCTGACTGGTAAGGTTGGGACTTGGGGATTAGAAACGGATTTCTATTGTCTCTGGGAAGGAATCCTTCTAACATGCCATCAGACCTACACCACCATGATCTTCTGGGCACTTACCTAGAGTGAATATCTCCCAGAGGAGAATCCCGAAAGACCACACATCACTCAGGGTGGTGTAGAGGTTGTTGAAGATGCTCTCTGGAGCCATCCACTTAAGGGGCAAGAAGGTCTAAGAGGAAAAAATGGAACAAGAAGAGAGTCAGCAGCATCTACAGCACTTGTTTCAAGAGATGAGAGCCTGACACCCAATTTACAAGCAGAGAAGACCCTTCAGAGCTGCCAGTCATCCCAATTTGTCTACCGACATCTGCTGTCAGCCACTTCTCGGACAGACAGGTTTCCTTTTTCCTTGTGCAGGATGAGCCCAGCAGGCAGGAGGAAAGAGCAGATGTGCTACACCCCTTTCCATCACTGTCTGCCATGATGAGCTGTCATGGTGTACATTCTCTTTTCCTTAGTTCCTGAGGAATCCACTGACTTGGACAACATGACCACAGCACTCCTGAAGGGAGTCCAGGCCTATCTGGACTTTGAAAACCTGAGACCAGGCTGGAGAGGGCTATTGGATGATCCGAAAAGAGCTGAAGGAGACATCCAGCTTCTTCCCGCTCTTACTCAGAGCTCAGAGTGAGACACGACAAGGAGCCTCACTTGACCAGCCTGTATGCAGCACTGGCTGTGCTGTTCCTGGGATTCGCTTGCACAATGAATACCAAAATAATCTCCAGGAAGGATTGCAAAGGGGCTCAGTTTCATTTCCTGTTTTGGAAGGAAAAGCAGCTATGCCAAGGCTGGACTGGAAAACCCCAACCCCTCTGCAGGAGGGTCTCCCTGCCCAGGCACTGAGTGCCTGTCTGCCATCCCATGCACATTGGAGAAAGCACAAGAGAAGTTAAGCAGTTCATAGAGTAGATAAATATTGGGATTTGAGGGCCCTGGCTCCACTCTCAGCTCTGCCAGCCTCCGTTTCTCTGGGAATTACACAGCCTGCTTTGCTTGGGGTTGCACATTCCCAAATGCCCCAGGGCTGGAGTGGCCATGCTTTTCTTGAAGTCACAGAGTTGGTTCTGTGGAAGCTCAGTTACAGCCTCATCCTCTCCTGCCTCGAAAGACTGGAAACGCCTTTCTGGAAAGTAGCTGCTTGCAGGAAAACACTTCCTCTTACCCTGTGGTTAGAGCAGAAGCCTGTGAACCTCTTCCCAGAGTGGCCAGTGACTCACTGCAGTGCTATCAAGCTTCCTAACCTTGCATTCCTCCTGCCTGCGGCTCAGGATCGGACTCAGCACCATGCAGGGAAGGGATGCAGCACTGCTGCCAGTGATGGGCTCTGCAGGGCACAATCCTTAGTTTTGCTGCTGCTGCCGTTTCCCAGGTTCTTCTGGAAGAGCCTGGAGATATGGGCATGCAATTCTGCTACACCACAGCATGCAGAGCACATCAGGTGCAGGATGGTTGGCCGTTGATACCATCTCTTGGGAGTCCTGCCCTGTCACCACCCCTGGGCACAATGACAGGGTGTGCCAGGCCCAGAGCGCCGGGAAGAAGGGGCTTACACGGCTCCTGGTACTCACGCTGCCTTTGGAGATATAGTTGGAATCCCTCATGATGTCCCTCGCCAGGCCAAAGTCACAGATCTTCACCAGCTTCCCCTCGCAGATGAGGACGTTCCTGGCAGCCAGGTCACGATGCACACACTGTAGGGGGGAGACAGAGCACTGTCACTGTGAGGGATCCCCAGACAGCCCAAGGGAGCAGCCCAGCTCCAGCCCAAGCCCATTTCTGTGGCTGCAGGGACAGCATTCACCTGACATCATTTGTGGTATCTCCTCCACTTCTAGGGACAACCATGGCTCGAAGCTACTAGCAGAGCTATCACATTTTCTCTGTTCACCTGGACTGCTACCGCCATGACAGCAACAGGCATACAAATCCAGCAAGGGCAATCGGAACAACCCAGTAGAGAGGGGATTGCCAGGGCCTGGCCAAGCAAGAGGGCTAATGGGCTGGCAAGGAGGGAATGTCTCCCATCTCTGTTTGGACAATGCAACCCAGCAGTCTGAAGGTATCAGAGTTACACCAGCCCAGCTTGCATCTCCTGGTTTGCTGGCATGTTGGATGCTTTCCATATGAACAGCCCCAAGATTTGCTCAAGACCCTACCAGACTACCAGCAAGCATGGTGATATTACACCACTGCAAAGTGTGTGGGAAGCGGTGGGAAGCTGGGAGCTTCTTTTCTGTGCTCCATGGGGGAGCACTGACCATGTGCTTCTGATGATCAGACTTTCTGGTTGGAGGCAAGGAGCCAGGAATTTCTCTCCACATGTTATTGATGCCGTCACTACCCTGTTTCTTACCCCTGTGATGTTTCACACGGAACAATTATATTACTGCCTGCCCTGGACTAAGCCAGACCTTAGGAGATCCCAGAGCCTGGTGCTCTGTGGTTGCTTAATTTCCACTGAACAAGCACTTCTGATGAGGTCTGGGGGGTTCAGAGCATGTAGTGCAATAGGGGTGTCCATTGAGAGTAGCAGCTCAGCTGTGGAGTGCCTTGTGCTTTAGCCCAGGGAGGCTCTTGCTGTTTGGTCATCCCTGTAAATGGGGATGATACAACACCACAGCTGTGCTGCACATGGCTTGGGAGGAGCTCAGAGTCAGGGAATTTGAGGTCTGAAGCTCTATCTACGCCAGGGTTAGCTGTCACGTGCAAATACAGTCATGCTGATCCTCAGGGCTGTTTCCAAAGAGAAGCGGTCAGCAGCTCTTCAAGTGCACGGCCACTTCTCCCACAAGGAGGTTGGCACGGACAGAGGGATACTGAGCACAAGCTGACCACAAGACACAGCAGAGCATTGTTGGCCTCCACCACCGCAGGCACCACGGACCAGCTGGCATACTTACATTTTTGGAAGCCAGGAACTCCATCCCATTGGCCACCTGGAAGCTGAAGCCCACCAAGTCCATGTAGCTGAGGAGCGGAGACTCGTTTATCAGTGTCACTCTGTCTGTTCTTTCAGGAGCTGAAGGACAAACAGAGACAAATGTTGGTGTTACTTGGCACACTCATGGGCTGCCCACCGGTGAAGGGACAATGGGACAGAATGGGGAAATCCCATCACGAGTGCATCTGGGACTTGTCCCAGAGATGTCCTTTGCAGTAGGGACCATCCACCTCTGCAAGCAAAGGCATCCAGCGCCTGATGCAAGCACCTCTCCCTCCTGCTGTGGCTGAGTTGTTACCTGATGGGGAATAGCTGTCCAGCTCGTACGGGGTGCCATAGTTAGAGGACTCGATGTCAGCGTACTTGACTTCACCCTTCATGTCGGACATGGGCACATAATCCAGGGAGTCGTCCTTGCTCATGTCCATGTAGCCCCCGTCGCTCTCCACAGACAAGGAGAGGTGACTGCGGGGGAAAGCAAAGAGGCTGTTCAGATCCAGAAGAGAGGAGGAGATGCAGGGGATGAGAGCAATGATTTGTGGGACTGCAATTCCTGAAATTCCTGCAGCTTCAGCACTGAAATGTCCCACGCAGCAGGGAAAGAAGCCCTGCATCATACATGCAGAGAAGTGCGAATGGCACTGGAGATGTCCTTCCACCACCTAACAGCTCTGGTGTCCTCAGCGCTAGCTTTAAACAGCCCTGCCACATTCCCCTGCACGTCTCCAGGTGTCCTTGCCCACAGGCTGCAGCTTCTCAGGCTCACCTTGCCTGGCAGAGCACAGGCTTGGCTCAGCGCACAAGCTCCAAGCTGGGGAGGGCAGGAAGGGGAACCAGGGCTGTGCAGTTCCACAGGCACCCACAGGGCAGGAGACCCAAGCCAGATTGGGCAGGCAAAACCCTCCACCTTGGCCGTGCACGTTCCCAGCCTAGCCAGGAGTAGCCTGGAGAAGGCTGAACTGAGCGGGCAGGACACAACCCTCTGTCCACAGTTAGACCTTCCCAGTTTGGTCCAGCAAACATCTGCATCCTTGTGCACCTCTCCCCTGAGCGAGAAACAACTGTGTCCTGGAAGCAGTATCTTGAAGCCATCCATGTGATGGTGCTGGGCAAGGGAAACCTTCTGCATGGCCAGAGCTGTGGGGCACATCCCCACAGGCTTGGGAGGCTGTGCTCAGGGCTTAGGAGGATCTCAGCTGCCTTCAAGCTGAAAGCACAGGGGGGCAGCTGTGCTGATGTCCTAATATTGCTCTATTTTACTATAGTTTTGGTGTGCTGGGAGGAAATGCTGCTTTCTAACTTCCCACAGGATGGTTTCTGTGCACCGATCTGCCTGCATCTCCCACAGCTGGCAACTGGACAAAGGACCATTTCCCTTTCCTTCGAGCACCTCTTGTGCAACTGCGCTCCTTCTAGCACTTCTCCCTTAGGCTCGGTAGCAATGTGACCTGCCCTGAAAATGCAGAGCTGAGGTGTCCAAGGGTTAAGACATGCTGGGAAACGCTTCACTTCTCTACTTGAAGCATAGCTGTGGTTATGCCAGTAAGTTAATGATGCCAGGGAATATTCCCAACTGGCATGGAGCAGCCAGTGTGTGTGCTAGAAAATTCAGCCTCCAGGACACACAGATTGCCTCTACTAACTCCCCATCTGCCAGCAGCTGGTTGGAGATGGCTGGTTGGCACATGGGCCAGTCTCACATGGTAAAAGAGTGGCCAACTGTACCCCAGTGCTGGGCCAGCGTTCATTTTACTGGTCTGGAGGAAATATAGGTAACCTTCCTGGCACTGATGGGGGCTAGGATGGGAGAGGCACCAGGGAGGAGGAGAGAGCTGTTTTCCAGGTACCTCTGCACGTGGTCCTCCTTGGCGGTGTTCCCGTACAGCTCTGCCTCCCGCCGTGCCTTCTCTCCGTAGGACTGCAGGAAGGTGTGCTTGTTGCGGTGCAGGTAGTCCACCAGGTCCCCGTAGCGGCAGTACTCGGTGATGATATAGATGGGCCCTGGTGAGAGAGAGCACCGGTGTCAGTCCTGCCCCAGGGCAGCGAATTTCATCCCACGGGGACATTACTGGATTGCAGGACATCAAGGCAGGGCCAGGGGGAAAAGTCATCTTTCTGCTACTGAGCATTTTTGGAATGTGAAATTTGTGTTTGAGGAGGGAGAAACATGCCTTCTCAATTTCAATCAGGTTGCAAAGAAAGGCTTTCAGAGCCCCACAAGGCTTTCCTAGGGGAAGGGTGAATTATTCTCAAGCAGAAAACAGGAATTCCTCTCCGAGGGCAATTCTCCCCCTCAGCACGGCCCATGGCAGCAGGGAGAGGAGACAAGGCACCCAGAGCTCAGCTACCTCCTTTGGTGCAGGCCCCCAGCAAGTTGACGATGTTGAGGTGAGGTCCCAAGTGGCTCATGATCTTCAGCTCGGACATGAGGGCTTGCTTCTCGCTGCTCCGGGCAGTGGCTGTTGGGAAGAGCTGGTGTGAGTGTCAGGGCAAGGAGAGGAGCACCTGGGCACTGTTTGGCCCCACAACTTTGGGATGGGGGAAAGGTATGGTGTGGGGACAACTCACACTTGAGCATTTTGACTGCCACTTTCATGGTGGACTGGGAATGGCTCAGTCCGTGGGCTGTTGCTTCCACCACGCGTCCAAAGGCACCGGAGCCAAGAGTGCGTCCTGCAAAGAAACAGCGAGGAGACAAGGTTGGGGATAGTCTTTGAGGAGAGCTGAGATAAGGAGCTTGGAAAAGCCAAGTCCTCTGTCTGAAACCCCACCAGCCTCGCTGCAGTCATCCTGGTGGGCATGGAGGGGGTGGTGAGCTATGATGTTTGTGGTTGGGGATGGTTTCTCTGGCTGGGAAGGGAAGGAGCTTCCAGCCACAGGAAAGGATACCCAGGAATAACCTAGTGCCTCATGCCAAAGGGAGCAGCTGGCTTCACACCATGGTCCCAGATGGTCCTTCTGTCCCAGGACCACATCGTATCTTGAGGGATCTCTGTGCCCTTTCTGGGTTGATCTCTTTTGGAGATCCCAAACCCATTACCCCTGGACAGCCAGGACTCCAGAGGTCCACCAGTGGGACCTGCACAGCCTTTACCTAACACCAGCTTGTCCCTGGGCACCTCCCAGCTGGAGTCGTAAGGGAGCTGCATGGGATCCACGTAGATGTACTCGTGCCCATCAGAGCTGACTGACTCAATCACCTTCCAGCGGATTTCGTAACGAGGTTTCTGGAAAAGGGAGTAAAGGGGGAAGAGAGATCAGAAACTCTGAGGGTCAGAGAGGGCATGGGGGATGTGTATGGGTTTTGTCAGGGAGTCTTTCGTCCCTGCAGCCATTGCCTCATGCCCCATCTAGGCTACAGATGCCAGGGGGAGCCGTAATCCCTGGAACGGGTGGGACACTCTTCAGGCCCATGCCTGAACAGGAGCGCACAGCTTTGCTCTTCCCGGCCACCCTGACATGGGGGTACCACATTTGCACTGGGAATGCTCTCCTCTTTTACCTTCTGCCACAGGACAATCAAGATGATCAGGGAGATGACGGTGAGGACCAGCAAGGCCAGGATGACAGAGATGATGACCACTTTGAATGGCAAGGCTACAATGATAACAGGGACAGCAGTTAGACTCCTCCAACCCTGCACGGTTTGGGTATCCTGGGGAAAGTAGAGGACAGCAGCACAAAGGGATCCCTGCACCCTTCCCCTTTCCTCCTCTAGCCACTGTCCCCCTCCTGCTACACATCTCCCCTCAGATATCAATCCTCAGCTGTCCTCTGGGTGGGAGTAGTCCTTGTCTTCTCCTTCTGGGCCCACCTGCCCAGCGCTTGCAGGGCCAACACACCATGGGTAATGGGACAATGGGTTGTTACAGCCTGTTGAAGGGCTTGCTGCCTCAGGAGAGGTTTGACCATGGGAGGTTGTAAGGAGCTAGAGGGACTGGTTTGCCTGGGGGGAGAGCTGGCAGCTCCAGACCTGGGCTTAGACCATCCTTCCTCATATATGGGATGTTCAGCATATGGATATTGAAGTCCGTGGCACCATCTAGTGACCCATGGGCTAATAACAAGACACTGGGGACCTGCTCAGGCATCTTGCCTCCCTGGAGGGATGACTCTGCCAGTGGTGGGAAGAGGATGGCCAGTGGACACAAGGGCTCCAGACTTCTGGAGTAACCTTTCCTGCTCAACCCAAAGGAGGCTTCGTTTTGGGCAGCGTACCCAGGCTTCCTGCTTTTGAGGATTGCAGCCATCAGAGGACAGTCCTGGTCCTAGCACCTCCAGGCTGGAGACATGGAGAGAAAAGCCTAGCTCCCCACCACTGGCTCAAACTCTTCCCTCAGCACTCACCATGTGGGACCAGAGTGATGTCCTGGGAGTTGGTGCCCAGGAAGTTTTGCACGGTGCATCTCAGGAGCAGGGGCTCATCCACCCTGTGCAGCTGCAGGGTGCTGTTCACGCGGTACACCTGCAGCTCCGCATGGTACGTGGCGTTGGTCTGCAGACCGATCTCCGAGGACTCGTTCCCCAGCAGCCGGGTGGGCTGCCCCTTGGCGCTGCACCTGGACCAGGGGAGGATAAAGGTATACCCGTGAAGCAGTTGGGACCACACGCCACCATGGGATGCATGGGTTTGTGGGGCAGCAGGATACAATAAAACATTATTGTTCTAACAAATGCAAGATCCCAGCCATTCCCATGGGCTCCATCGCTCCACTTACCATTTGATGTCACTGCAAGTAGACCAGCTGATCTCTGGCTGGGGCATGCCTTCAGCAGAGCACGTTACGGTCTGCTCCCCACTGATGGAGCTGCTGTTCTCCTTGAGATCCAGCACTTTGGCTGGCACTGAAACCAAGAGACACCGATAGGAATTCATCCCTCACTTGGACTGCAGGATGGAAGGGGAACATGATTCCCCTGTACCCCTAACATGGCCTGGGGGTGAGGGGACAGCAAGGTAGGACTCATCACAGCAATTGTGTTTCATTTTTGAAACCTAACAGCAAAAAAAGAAAGGTTTGAGGGGGTCATGAAGGAGACTGCCCATGAAGGAGTAAGGGCTTCAGCCTTAGGGTCCTACAGCAAAGGATGGAGCCATCCTCCAAGACTGCCCCCGCATTCCTCAGTCCCATATCTGCATGTCCATCCTCACCATTTATCTGCAGATGGAAGGACAGCTCCTGCTCATCATCCTCATTGGAAGCCCGGATGGTGTAAAATCCTCCTTCTTCTTGCTTCACCCGCACCAGCACCAGAGATGTCTGGTACCTGGAGGAGACACGGTCCCAGAATGATGGGTGTGGGAAGGCTACTGACAATGCTCAGAGCCAACAGCTCCCACCCATCTGAAGCATGCTCAAAATCTACTCACGGAAAGTCATTCGACCACCAACCCATGTCCAACCCGTGATTTGCAGATTGCTTTGTGAATTATCTCCTCCCCGCACCCTGGTGAGGAGTGACGGACCCTCACCTGGTTTCTGACAGGTTCCTGCTGGTGATGGTGAACTCGCTGCTGCTCTCCATGGTCAACGTCTTGTTGTTCTTCAGCCACACAATGCTGGGTTGTGGGTAGGCCTCCACCTCCACCTGGATGGTGCGGCTCTTGTGGACCTCAGCATAGACCGTGCTGGGAAGGTGGGTGTGGAAGCGCACAAAGCCACGCTCTGAGAGGGGGCAGAAGGGATAGAGGGGTCAGTGACAGAAAGAGCCCCCTCTCCAGCCCTTTGAACAAACATGGATCTGGAACAAAAACCCCTGAACACAAAGAAGTGGTGGGATAGCTCCAGATCCATCCCTCAAGGCTTCAGGTTTGTGTCCAAGGGAAGTGGGGGTGCAGAGCTACACTTTGGAGCAGGGGAGCTCACAGGGCAGGCAGCATATAGGGAAAAGGCTGTTGTCTTGTATAGATGGGGGAGATTCCTTCAAATTACACAGAAGAAGGACAGATGCAGATGGGAGGTGACAATTTGACCTCACAGTGCATTGGCACTGCACAGTGCAGAAGAGCTCTTGCACCCTCAAGTGTCATAAAGGGTCCCAAAAGCTGTGGTGGGGGATTTGGGATGTTTTTAAGTCAAGAAGTGGGCAGGGATGTCTTGGGGTGAGGGTTGGATTTTTCTGCTGTGGTTACTAAGCGCAGAGGATGAGGAGGGGAGAGAGCTGGAGGCTGTGAGGAGAGAAGAGGGTATCACCCTGGGGCATCCTGCCTGGACACCCATGTGGTTTGGTGGCTTTGGGTGCGTGGGCAGCAACATACCGATCACATGGACTGTGATGTCTTTCCGGTCTGTTTTCTCATGGTAGCCCTCAGAGACATTGCAGACGTAGGTCCCGCTGTCTTCCAGCTCCGCATTCTGGATGATGAGGATGGAGCGGATCTCGTGGGTGGATCCGGGCAGGAAGTCGGTCACTGGCTCCACAGCCTTCCCTGCCTGCACAACAAGGATGGGAGATACAGTCTGAGAAGTCAAGAGCATGTTCTGCCATTGGAGCTACAAAGCCAGGCTCATGAGAAGGGAGGAGGAGAGGGTAGAGGAGCCCAGTCTGGCAGGGAACTTGACAGGGACAGGGAACATGAACTTATCAGAGGCCACTGAGACAGCCAGCCTCAACACAAGGATCTCCCCATCAAGCTTCCCTGTGTGGCAGCAGCAGCATCCCACAGCTTCTGCCAGGATATTGATGAGTGTTCACCATGGGACATCTAGGTGAAAGCTGGAGCTGCCACCCGGAACCTGTGGGGCTGGAGCACTCACTTGCTTGCGGGGATAATCCCAGTTGAAGTTGACCAGCTCGTTGCCGCTCACGGTGCACATCAGAGTTACATTTTCTCCCTGACGCACTATGGTCTGCACTGCGCTGATGGAGACGTTCACAGATGAGACTGTGGGAAAGGTGAAAGAAAGGGATGAATAATGAAGGAAGGGATGAGTGGGCACCCAGTCCATTTATCCTGGGTGGACTGATCCACTGGAAAGTCTCTTTCCTGAGGGAGGGAGCTGACAATTTGGCAGAACCTAACAGGACTAAATCAAGCCTCCAAATTGATCAGGGGCATCGCTAAGGAGACAGGGGGAGAGCTTTGCTGTCCCCTGCCATTGGGCTGGAGGAACCGCCACTCCAGGTGCACAGCTATGTTAAGACAATGGCAACTCACCCTGAATCCTGTAGACATAGAAGGTGTCTGAATCCACCTCTTGGTCATCCACAATTGTCCGGCAGAAATAGGTCTTATCCTCAAAGAAGCCTTTGAATCCCTGTTGAGGGTCATAAGCAGCCGGGATGGGGTTCTCCACCTTTTTCTCATAGAGGGTCACCTGCATCTGTGGGTTGGTCACACGGCATGGGATGACAGCCTCTGTGTAACCCGTGATGAAGATGAAGAGCTCTTCGGAGGAGATTGTGGGGAGGAAGACCAGGGAGGGATCTGTGGGAGAGAGGCATTACTGGTTACAGAAAACTGCTTGAAGCTGAACTGGGGCTGCTCTGTGTTCCTCCAGGACTGCTCCAACACAGGGCTCTGCCTCCAGACTCATGCAAAGCTTCTTCCACTACTCCCCATGGCAAAGTAGAGCTGCCATTTCATAGGCTTGCCAAAGTTCTCCAGGAGACACCCAGGTGATGCTGCCTAGCACCATTGCCTCCCCCACTGCTTGCCCCAACACACCACACATGGGCTTCTCCCATGCCTGGCATACCAGAGACAAGCCACAGCCAGATGACCTGCCATCAGGGCTCTTCTGTGATGGCAGGAAGGATTTTGGGAGGCCAGGTGTTTGGAAACAGAACAATAATTCAAAGGCCTCTTTCTCCTGGTTGCTAAACCCCTTGGAAATGCAGAGACAAGGACATGTTGTCCCCTACCTGGAACGTAGATGTACAGGGCTTTCCTCTCTGCTGGCTCTGGAGCCTGGTCGGGGCTGTAGGTGCAGGTGTACTCCCCAGTGTGACGGCCCGTCACGTTCCTGAGGGTGAGATTGCTGACGAAGACACCATCCCTGTGCTCCAGTGAGGCGGTGAGGGGCTGACCCTCCCGTTCCCAGACCAGTGCACCATCCCCATAGCACAAGAGGGAGAAGGTGCTGTGGAGGCTGAGGACAAGCTCAGTATCTCTGGGTTCGATGTGCAGCCCACTGATCCCGGACGTTACCTCCAGCAGACCTGGAAGAGGAGGGAGATGAGACCAGACTGGGTTCCTCTGAAATCCAAGAAGAAGCACACTAGAGCACAACCTCATGCCAATGTATTTGGTTTGCAGTGTCAGCCTTTACACTGAAAAACAACCTTTCTGGATTTGTCCTCCTGGGTGTAGCCACCACTGATAAACACATGCTCTCCTCAGAAATGTCCTGTCAACCTAGACCTTGGTAGGTCACCCTTCATTCCGTGTACCTCCTGAAACCCTTACTGAAAATAAAATAAGACATCACGGGGCTTAGCAATGTTCAAAGTTGCCCGTGTCTGCAGCAACGCTGGGTGGAGCACCCCCCGTTTTGTGCTTTAACTATGTCTGTCCCATCCAACCTTCCTGCGAGGCAACTGCAACCTCAGTGCCACCCAGTGCTGCCCAGTGTCACCAGGTGGTCAGGAGCAGACAGCTGGCTTGGGGGGGAATTGGGGCAGCTGTTGAGACTGGGTGTGAACAGAGCCGTGCTGGGAGGCAGCCATGCTGTGATGCTGTTGCACCAGCCCAAGGGGCACCCTTGGTGAGGGCAGGGCTGGAAATGGGGGCGACCTGAGCCTCCCACACATGTTTTCTCACATTCTTGGCTTTTATGCATCCTGTGAGCTGGACATAGATAGTACTGCTGACACCAAAATGAACCTGTCTCTGTAAAGGCAGAGGCAGGTCTCAGATGCACCTTCAAAGGCTTGGAAAGGCCATGCATTTAGCAGGCAAGGAGGAAAGGAGGAGATGAGGCAATTCCTTGTGCTGCTGGCTGCATCTCCATAGGGACAGTGTCAGGCGGGACACAGACTAGGCTGAAACAATGACAGTTTACAAGAAAGTGAAAAAGGAATGAAAGCAGAACCTTGCAGGAAGTCCTTTGGAAGCAATAAAACAGGCAAGGTCTTCCTGAATGGCTCCCTGTGTCCCTCCCAGCTTCCTTACTTCACCCTTTGCCCAGATGTCCCAGTGGGGCTGGGACATGTCCAGTGTCCCCATGGGTCATCAGGGCAGCTGAGGACAGCCCCCAGGGAGTCACAGCAATGCTGCAAACAGTTCAGATAGAGCCAGGGGCCCTATTGACTTGCTGTGGGGGGGTTATTGTATATATGGGGTCTGACTGAATCCTTTCTGCAGTGGGAGTGTCCATAACGTTCAGTTATTGTGGGTTCTCGGGTGTCTGCTAAGGGCTGAGCGCACCTGGAAGTGCTCCCTCTGCAAAAGTCTCCTCCTACCACCCAGCTGTGCGTGAACACGAAGCAGGTGGGAAGTTTATACCCACCTTGCCATCAGATTGGGTTGGCATGATCCCATGGACCTGAGACATTAGGAGGGACAGATGTGCCTCATCATCCCTGTGCCTCCCCACGGTGTCGCCCCTTTCCTCCCCCTCGCCCCGGGGTCAGCATCCCAGGGCAGCATCCCTGCGTGGTGCCCAATCCTGCACACTCCTCCCCAGCCACAGCACTCACCGGTGAGGATGAGGAGCCACAGAGATGTCTTCAGAGAGGAGCGTAGCATGGTGGGCTCAGTGGCTCGGCAGTCAAATCCTGCCAAGAGCAAAGCAGGATGAGCACAGCACTGCTGCCAGAGGAAGGGTCCCTTGGCCACCCCGGGGCAGGGGAGTCCCCGAGCCCCCACCTGAGCCCTGGGCTCCCTTCTCCATCTCAGAAACCTCCCACCTCTTCCCAGTTTTCAGCTTTTCCGTCCCGGTGGGGTGGTTGGTTCCCCCTAACGCTGGATCTGCAGAAGGAGCTGTTTCTAAGGCATCTCCCGCTGGTAAATAGGGATTTTGCTGGAGGCTCCAGGAGTTGTGTCAACTCTTGCTCATCCCTGCTCGAAATGCCGCTCCCCTCGCTGCAGAGCCCTCCCTTCCTCCCTCCCTCCCTCCCTCCATCTACCGCTTGGCTTTTTTTTTTTCCCCTTAGTTTTTGCTTCCCTCAGTCCCAGTGAGATAAAACTTGCTAGAAAACAGATCCCCCTCCAACCCTCCCACAATTTCTGCTCTTTCCCATGAAATCAAACAAGGCCAAAGACACCCCACAAAAACCTGAATTTCTTGCATTTCACTTTAAAATATATCTATTTTAAGGGAATATTTAAGAGAGCTTTTTAGTTAAAAGTCCGTTTTATCAACATTTTTCAAGAAATCTTTTCCACAGAGCATTTTCAGCCCTCCCTGGTGCAAACCAAGAGCCCAGAAGAGATGAGGCCAGAGCTCCCCAGGAGCAGTGGGGTCTGTCCCCTGTGCAATGGGGTGACAGGTAACCCCCCCCCTCCCCCACATCGTGCCTGCAGGGACGGGGATGAATATTTCTGAAAAGCAAAATGAAGAAGCTGACAAGGAGAAGAGTAAGGGGGAAAAGGCTTCCTCTGTGCCTGGACAAAGCAGGGGGAAATGAGTTCAGTAGTTCTGAACTTGGGGATGCTCCTTGCATGGAGCTGAACTTCACAGCTCAGTCACGCTGAGCCCCAGCCCTGCCGCTGGGCCACCTTCCCCTCTCCCAGCACAAGAGGCATTTTGGACCTCCTCCCAAGGCAGACCCCGAGGAGAAGCCCCTGTGATGCTGGCACAGTGCTCCGGGGAGCTGCTCACCAGGCACGAGGATGGCTAGTGGCAATCTGGACTTGCTGACCTGGCCGCAGGCACCGTCTCTTACTGAGCGGCTCTGCTGCCTCTTGGCCCTGGAGTGGCCTCCGCGTCTGCTTGATGTTAAGGAGGAAATGGTTTTTAAATGACGTGCGTTTGTCAGATGTTTTTATTATTCTCTTGCTTTGGCTCAACAAAAGTCTGATCTACCAGCAAATCCTTCCAGGTCTCCAGCTTATTCAGCAGCTTCCCTCTCCCCCCTCCAGAAAACCCCACCGTGACTCCTTGTCTCTTCTGCATTTGCCAGAGGGGATGAGAGCACTTACGGGGGAGAGCTGGGGGTGGGTAGGATGAAAGGAGGGAGGTGAAATTCAGGCTGTAAATGAATGTGACCTCACTGTACCCACCCTCAGAGAGCACCAACCTGCAGGAGAGAAGAGGATGGACAACCTAATCTCGCTGCCCCCCAAGGCACTGCCGTGAGAACAATTAGCTTTGTTTCCCAATTCTCCTTTACAGAGGTGTGTGATTCATCCATTATTCAATGGTCAAGGTTGTAAGAGCAACTGGGATCCTCTCCTTTCACCCCTCCCTTGCCTGCATGCATAAGCCAGGCCGTATTTGCCTCCCCCCTCTCCAAACACCCGCCTGCCAGCAGGGAAGTTCTTCCCAAACTCATGCCCAGCTTTTAGCTGCCTGTGCAGCTTCACGGCTGTCACTTATTAGTCTTGTTGCAGGCGAGACCTTTGGCTTTCTCTACCCGCACAGACAGGTCCCTCACTCCACCAGTGATCTCTGCAGGACCACTGATGGGGCAAACCATCCCCTGCCGGAGCCGGGGAGCAGGACGTGGCTGCAAGCTGGTGCTGGGCTAGCAGGGGTGTTGCTTCAGCGAGTAGAGCCCTGAAGCCTCCGCCTGCCGCCTCTGGCCGCCTCCTCTATGTGTTCATAGCTGGTTTTAATAAAGCTGCTGGTTTTGCAGAAAGGCATTTCTTCTTGGAGATGCTTCCCAAGCAGAGTGGGAGGGTGGCAACGTCTCGCAAAGAGTGGTGACCTCCCCCTTGTTTGCCTGCTCCGGCTAGGACGAGGGGCATGCTCGGAGACGTTGAGCTCTGCCCGTCCTGCAGGATGCACACAGAGCCTGGCTAGCAGAAGGACAGACCTTTCTCTCCCTGACATGGGGACATGTGTGCTTGCACATGTGGGTGCACACAGGCATTGCGTTTCACAAGGGATGCAAATACACCCGGCTCACTGCCAGCCTTGAGAGCACTTGTTGTTTCCCTCCTCAATCTCAGCTCTTGTTCTCAGCAAGAGCAATAAGACGAACCCTGTGAGCGCCAGACGAGGAGGAGCTGAGGTGGGTGCAGCCCCACCGAGTGATCTGAAAGCAGGCGCCCAGATGTTATCCCACCCAGGGACACAAACACAGGCACCTACAGGATGCTCAGCTGCCTTGGATTGTCTCTTCCAGCCCTATGGGTTAGCAGGGTGCCACAGACCCCTCAGACTCCTACATCCTTCCCAGTGACCAGGACCTGAGCATTTTCAAGCCATAGGACCGTTTGCCTCCACCAATCCTGGCACGTGCCTGGAGGCCATGAGGTTCTGCAGCAATGCCATGTCCAGCACCCTTCACTCAGCCCTACAGCTCCACAGCACCTTACAGCCACCAAATCCCCACTCTCCATCCCCAAATTAGACCCCTCACCATCCTCTCCTCCCCGCCAGCACAGGTACAGACCTTCCCTCTGCCCCTCTCCAGCACCGTGGTGGGAGGGCAAGTCGTCCCTGGCCCAGCAGGGCAGGGAGCTTTTCTCTCGAGCTGCACTGTTTATTATTCTAAAAGAGGAATTTGTCTGGGAGAGGAGACGGGAGGTCAGCTGGCTCGCGGGGAGGCCGGGCTGGCTGGGAGATGCAGCCCGGTGCCCACGCTCAGCCCCACACACCCGTGGGGTGGCTGCGCTCCCGGGGGGGGGCTCGGGTCCCTGGGGCCACGCTCCCCACCAGCCTCTCCTCACCTCCATGCTGTGGCCACCGAAGACCGGAGCTGGGACCGGGAATGTCTGGGAGGGTTTTGAGTCCAAAGGAGACACAGACACAGGCGACTGTCGCTGCCGGGTGACACAACCACATTGTCTGTCCTTATCTCCCCCCTGTAATCACACCAGCCCGGCCGGCCGGCGCGCTGCACGCGTGGCCGCAGGAATGTGCTGCTCCTCCTCCGGACCCGGTTTGCAGGCGAGACGAGGGAGAGCCGAGCTGTCGGGTTTCCCAGCCCGCTGCCGCCCCGGTGAGAGGGGAAGCATCCCATAGCTGGCTGGGGCCGGGCACCGCTGAAAACCTGCTTGCACATTTGAGGGAGGATGGAGCTTTTCAGTAGTTCCCAGTGACAGGATGAGGGGCAACGGGCACAAGCTGGAACATGTGAAGTTCCACTCAAATATGAGGAAGACCTACTGTCCGGCAAGGGTGCCAGAGCCCTGGAACAGGCTGCCCAGGGGGGGTGTGGAGTCCCCTTCTCTGGAGATCTTCAAGACCCGCCTGGATGCCGTCCTGAGTGATGTGCTCTGGGCAACCCTGCTTTGGCTGGGGAGTTGGACTAGATGATCTCTAGAAGTCCCTTCCAACTCTGACAATTCTGTGATTCCATGATTCTTTTCCTGGAAGGTGCAGTGTTCTGCACAAGCACCCCTGTCCATCTTCACACCTGCGCTTGTGTACCAGCCTCGAACAACACCAGCAGAGACATAAGGTAATAAAACTGGCTCTTTAATGAAGAAGCAGAGCTGTGTAACTCTGCAGTTACAGCCCCTTTTTCCAGAGAGGTCACTCTAGTTACCTGCTGACACAGGGTAGATGTTTCTCCTGCCGTGTGTTGATTGTTGCCTTGATCATCTCCACTCCCAGTGTCACATCACAGTTATAATGAAGTGTCAACTCATCTCCTCACAGTATTAGACCCTTTCGGAAGAACTGGAGCATCACAGGAAAGATGGATCTTGTCTTCTTTCCCCCTAGAGTCATCCAGAGCAAAACTAGAAGCGGTGGTGGTCACCAAAGGCACGTATCAGCAAGGCACAGTTGGTGCTGCATAAATCATAATCAGCAAGAGAGCCCACATGGCGAGAAAGGGCACATCTGACAAGAGATTCTGGTGCTGTGTCCTCTAATCTCACAACTACTTGCTAGGAGCGGCAGTATCTTAAAAGCTTGTCACTGGGGCAGCAGAACCCCATTCATCTGAGAAGCAATGTTCAGACAGGTCTCATTAGCTCAAAAAGAGGGAACTTTTTTGATTTAATAGCTGCTCCCTGACTGCACCCCAACAGAGAGCACTTCTTTCATGGCCAGGACTCATGAAGCTGACCAGCTGAATGCCACAGCTGACAGAGAGTGCCCAAACTGCTGCCTTCGTCCTGAAGTCATCTGTGACCTGCAGCCAAGGTTGCCACACAGACCCACCTCTCAGCTTCTTGCACTGCTGTGCTACAGTCTTTGTCATTTAAAAAGACATTTTTTCTTGTTGTTGATTAACCTGTCTTAAATTAATGATGTGACAACTTCATCCACACTAATGAGCTTCTGGGAAGGATGCGAGCTGCAAAGGCGCCTCTGAAACTAAACTTCTCTTACACTTACGACCTGAAATGATGAGCAGCGTTTCTCAGATCAGAGACAGTCACTTTAGACACGTGTTCATGTCTTTGAGCATTGCCAGTGTCCTCCGCACGTTGACAGCGATGTCTTCAGGGATGTGCCAAACCGTACCGTTTGCTGGCAACATTCTGATTGTCTCAACTGAATTTTTCATAATTGTGTCCTCATGGAACAAACAAGTCCTAGAAATTGCCTGTCTCTAAAATCAGAGTGCAAACTTGACCAGACTGCTGGGGAATTGCTTGTCTAAGACATCTTAATGGGGGAACTGGTGTGAACCCAAAGATGTATCCAACACCATGGAACGGGCAGTTGTCGAGGCTGTTGAGGATGTTTTGTGCTGCCCTGCATTCACTGTTTTTCCAAAGATGTATTCTTCGGGACTAAAATGTGGGGTTTCCAGTCCCTCATTCATACTTGAGAAAACCAAGTTGGGTTCAGCCAAACAGCTGTTTTACAGGCATCTACAATGGCATGTAAATCCATCACATCTAATGAGATACTCGCCCTGAACAGACAGCACACTCCAAAGCAATGCACTTTGGTCTTTTAACTCTGTCATTTTGCCACTGCTCAGGGACTGTTCAGGTCAGGTTGTTGGCACAGGCCTGAACCATACTGAGAACCATTCTCACAAGTTCACAGTGTCATCAGTCAAGTTCCAGTGCCCAGGGACATCCCTGGCTCTGCTCATTTTCCTAGTACAGATGGGGCTGTAAGGTCCGTGTTTTCTACTGCGGTCTCTAAATGCTCACACAATCCCTCACCAGCTCTGGTTTGGCAAAGAGCAAGAGGGACAACCCAGATTTGTTTGGAAGCGAGGAGCTTTCTGCACCCCAGGTTTTGTGCTGGGGGCTCTGCCCACCTCAGCCAGGAGTGAGCCCTGTGCCAGGCGCCGAACTCCAAGCAGGCTCGAGCACGAAGAACTCCAGTCCGCAGCAGCAGAGCAGCTGGGAAGACAGAGAAACCGGGAAACGTTTCCCTTTCAAACCGGGAAAACTGGAAGGCAGAGTCACTGAAGCTGTGAGGCAACGCTGGCTCCTGAATTCTGTTTGGCCTCAGCTCTCCCCTGAGTGCCTGACTCTCACGGCACCAACTTGTCGCTCTCTGGCAGAGCTAATGGACTAGAGAGGCTTTATCTGGGAGGTAATGGCTCTCACGCAGCCGATACAAGGGAACCCCGCTGAGCTGCAGTGGGGATTTGTGGAGCAATGTTCCCAAGTAATTGCGCTGTGCATTTCCAGCCACCTCTCTCTGCTAAGTGACCCCCTGCTCAGGGGTTCGGCAGCACTGCCTCGGCTTCCTTCATAGCAAACGGGCTCACAAAGCTGCTGATTTAACCAGCACTAAGTTAAAATTCAATGTGAGGATCAGCCGGACAAACCTGACACGCTTGCTGGAGGGGATGGCTTGGGAGGGCAGATGGAAGTGAGGCTTTGTCTGCTGATGTGAGGGCAGGAGGGAGACACAGAGGATTTCCATTATGGCTTAATGGGCAGCCCTTTGGAGAGCACAGCAGCCTGGAGAACTTTCTACAGCTCAGGGAATCTGTGTTGTCTTCTTAGGTCTTTTTCTTTAGGAAAAGCGGTCTGTTACCTCCTTTCCAGCCCCCAAACTTCCTGATTCATCTTGGAGACCAGCTTTAGGACCTTTGTCGCTTGGGATCATAGAAACATAGAGTGGTTTAGGTTGGAAGGGACCTTAAAGATCACCCAGTTCCAACCCCCCTGCCCTGGGCAGGGACACCTCCCACCGGACCAGGTTGCTCAAAGCCCCATCCAACCTGGCGTTGAAGATCTCCAGGGGCAGCCACAGCTTCTCTGGGCAACCTGGGCTGGTACCAGGTAACCTTAGGCAGGCTGCAAACTGGGATCACAGCATCCTTCTGTGGGCTCAGCTGGGATGAGGGCTTGTCCACGGCCACTCTCTTGTGTATACACTTGGAGAGATGCACGTGTCCTTCCCCTTAGCCAGCTGGGGACACACCTGAAGCCAAGCCAGAGGTTTAGGAGGAAAACCAGGTGGGGAGGGAGCATTCCAGAACCCCCCCATGAGAGGGGTCCAGGCCCTCAGGCCCATCAGCACTGGGTTTCGGACCTGCAGAGATCCACTCCAGATGTCCCCCAGACTTCCCAGGGCAATGTGTGTCTGGAAGAACCTGGTTCCCTCCACCTACCTACCGAACAAGCCCAGAACTGCCAGACGAGAGACAGGAAACTGCTACTTATCTAATTTGATTTTATTTTACTTCTTTTTTATTTTTTGGGCTCTCAACAACGTGTTCAATCTGGATTGAGGTTACAACCTGGGTAATGCCTCCCTGCCTAAAAAAAAAGGCTGTTACCATAACAACCTGACTCTGCTCTTCATTACCATGGCAATTCTCAGGAATTATTAAATACTGTGTATGTTTGGTGCACGCGCTCTAGTACATCTGGTGCCAGGCTCAGGTTGGGATCCTCCCTCCCCCCTAATCTATTTGTCTGTCTCATCTTGTTTAACTCTTTCATTGTCCTCAGCCGAGGCTGACAGGGCAGGGAGAAGGAGGTGGGTGTTGTTTGGGACTTAGTTTGGGTTTTTCCCCACCGCAGGCAGGAGTATGACCAGGGTTGCTGGGTTTTCTCAGGTGGGTCAAGCCACCTCTTTATTTATCCAATTGTAAAATCAGTGATCACAGAGGCAGAGGATTTCTCTTTGCAGGCAGGCTGCTCAGCAGGGGGAAATGCTCTCACACTTGCTTTTCTCTGCTGTTTCCCTGCTGCCTGTCTAGAAATAAGAAGTTCCTGCTGGAACAGAGTCACGGCAAGTGGTGACCAGCCCAGAGGCAGGGAGCTGTTCCTGAAGGAGGATTGCGAAGGTCCAGTGCAGGTTGCTCTTGGTGGGGGTCAAGAAGCAGTTCCTCATTAGTAGGATAACTTGACTGACCATATACTGCCTAAAATCATGATTGTTTTCAGAGGAGAGATGCAGACTAGATGGACCAGAGGCTCAGACCGGTGCGGCCAGTCCCACAGGACTGCATTGGTATCTTGTATTCCACTGCTAGGACATGATTTTAAATGAGTCACAATGGCTGGTCCTCACTGTGCCACGGATGTGACAATCCACCTAAGCCTGTCCCTCTCTCCCTGTCCCTCTCCTGTACTTTATAGACAGCAGTGTCTCTCAGTCATACTTGTACAGCTCCTGGCACCCCAGTGATGTTCTGGAAGCTAACATGCCACAAGCAACAATCAAAAAAATAAATCAAAATAACATTAAACCAGCCTTGGTAAAAAAAAAAAAAAAAAAAAAAAAACCTGCTTAAATTTTCTTGGGAGCCAGTACCCATTTGCAAGCTTAAGCTAAATGAGTAGGCGTGAGATGAAAAAATGCAGCTATTTGTGGGGAAAGGCAGCACATTATGGTCTGCGTTCCTTACGCAAGCCCTGGAGTAACCACCTTGTCCTCCAGCTGCAGGACTCGTGCCTCTGGGGCAGGGCAGCTGGGTTTTCAGGGCCTGAGAAGCTCTTCCCCTGAGATCTGGGGAGCATCATGGTGCCCTCAGCACCTCCCCTTCCATCAGGCACAACCTGCACTGGCATCTGCTCTGTGTAAGGCAGTTAAAACAGCAACCATGACTTCACCTCAAGAGGGTCTTTAGGCTCCAAATCACTAATCCAAGGTGTTCCCTCACCATGCCGGACCTCTGTTGCCTTCTTTCTGGTCTTCCCTTGCCATCTCAGTGCTATTAGCAATCCTCCAGAGATCTTCTTTTCCCCAAATAATTCATCTTCTCAGTGGGATAATCACCCTTTAATTGGGGTGGGGACTTGTGTGCAAGTGTCTTAAACCCACTGCAAGCAAGACAGAAGCCAAATAACTCCATGGGGACATACGCCATGTAGTATGGCAAATGTGGATGGTGCCCACCAACTGCTTCACCCTGCAGACCCTCTTCTGTTGGTCCACATCACCCTTAGTCTCAGGAAAGACATACAGCATGACTAGAGGATGAATCAGCCAATGTCAAGTTGTGCTCCTGTCCCAAGATACCATGTGGAAAGACTTCCCTCTCCTAATTGACTCCTGAGCAAGCTCCATCTGCCTCAGCAGGTGCCCAGCTCTGCTTTCTGGAGCATTACATTGCTCCTCCACCGCATGTATACATGACCCTACTGTGGCTGACTTTTCTCCTTTCCTCTGACAGATTCCACAGCGTAAAAGGGATGAAGACCCCCACCCCCCACTGCTGGATGTGGCCTCTGAGGACACTTGGTGAGTTGGTGGCTGTGTGGGATTGCAGAGCCATGTTTCCCAACTCGGCAGCAGGACCCCTCAACACACAGACCAGCTCTCATGGCCCCTGGCAGAGCAAGGTAGGTGGGGACAGCTGAGATAATTTGACCAGCTTCTTCACTCAGGGCACTCCTGCAGGTCAGGCTTAAGGTGATCTTGATGCTCTCTTCGGATTAGCAACTTTTCCTGTGCCTGGCTTGCATTGCTAACACTGGAAGATTTCTTCCATCGTCTCTGAATCCTCCCTTGCACTGGGGACACGGCCGGTGGATGGATGGGCCAGAGAGACCAAACACCAGCTTAAAGCAGAAGCTGGATGGGAGTTTGGTGAGTACATCCGGGCTGTCCTTTGACAGCACAGCGACCTGAAGATGCAGTTACACGTTTAGGTTGTACACTCAAGTGTGTGCACTCCTAAGTGTTTGAAGAGCTGGGTCATCGTTTGCATTGGGGTTATTTGCATCTCACCCTGATGTCGTGACCAGGCTGTGCTCCCACGGCAGGTTTGCACTCATAGGCAAAGAGATCGATGGCCATAACACCCCCTTCAGCAGCAGGGACTAAAATCCCTTTCCACACCACGGTGTGAAGCCACTTTCACCTCTGCCATCAGGGTGAGACAGCAGAGAAGGCTGCTCAGGTGTGCAGGGCCGTGAGCTGCTCATAAAAATCAGAGCCCTACCTGTTCAGCCATTGCACCGGCACCAAGGGCATGTTTTAGAGCTTTGAATCCCAAATTCTGCTCCCGCTGCCACACGGTCTTTGTGCTCTTAAGGCATTAAAGACAACAGAAGTGGGAGCAACCAGTGACAGTGCTGCACTAGTCCTGCTCTGCATCGGGTTGAGTCCACCAATAACCCGTGGGAACCTTGAAGAAAGGACTCAGCAAATATTGATTAATTACAAAATGCACTCTAATCTTGTTCCTCCTTCTGGGAAAGGCAAAGAGCTGGTTTTTTCTGGCTTCACATCCAAGCACATCAGATCATCAGCTCCCCCAGTATCCAGGATTGCTTTCCCACTACAGAAGTGGACCCAGCAGGAATACTGTTGGCGCAACAAAACTCGAATTATTTCCATCTCACACCCACGGACAGAACTGCAATTCCATCACAGAACAAAGGTGAGGAATCCTCCTCTCACATAATTTAGTTTTGACAGCTCATCAGGATCAGAGGAGCTGGAGACACTAACTTGGAGGGTGAAATCTTGCTTTGCAAGAGGCACTCAGTGCATCTTTATGAATCTCTGCTTCAGTACTGTGCAGGTATTTGACACCAGCCTGAAATACATATTTCCTGATGCATTCCCCATGAAATTCCCATGGCAGGGTGGTTGGAACTCGATGGTCTTTAAGGTCGCTTCCAACCTGAACCATTCTATGATTCTATGAATTTATTTGCTAGTGGTAACTGACACTTGCTGTGAAAAACGTGTGGTGGTTTCTGCTTTACATAAATATCTCTAATTAGATTTCAATTGGAAGGTGAGACGATTATATCAGGAACTAGGATTGAAATACCTGAACTCGGCACACACAGAGAAAGAAAACGAAAACAACACCAAATTCTTTTGAAACAGGTTCTTTTTTTTTCCTGAATGTTCACCAGTTTTCAAAAAACTACAAAAACCTCAAGGACTGTAACAATATAGCACTTGGATAAAAGCTGTTGTGTACAAAAACAAGCATGCTTTTGTTTTGGGGTTGGAGTGGTCTTTTGAATTTATCTGGGTTCTTTTCTTCCTTCAGCATAGCGTGAAAGAAGAAAGTACCAGTTTATTTAACAGGATAGCTCAGAAAAATAAGGAAGAACATGCTTTCCCCGTTACAAAACTCTAGCAGAAGATGCATGCTTGAGGTCCGATATACAAACAGACTGACACATTTTGTAGCATGCACTTTGTTGTACGACCCACACGGCACTTCCCTTCCCCTGCCCCATGTCAAAGATGTGGTCCGTGCCACGCATTTCGCTTTCCCTTTAGTTTGGTTTTTTGTTTTCTTTTTTGTAGTAAGTTATTTGCTTTTTTTTTTCCATTTTTTTCCTTTTTTTTTTTTTTAGCCCTAAATCCCAGGTAGTGGTATCCAAGGTAACAGCAGAAAAGAGTCCAGATCTGCACATTATCACTGTTTCTGCAAGTTTCATGCAAAACTTAAGCCATTTCTGCATGCAACACGATGCTGGTCATTTATTGTACTTCATACAACTCCAGGGAGATGATTTCCCCCTTCACCACAACAGTTTGTTGACTGGGAAGCACAGATTTGCTTTCCCATGGACACAGACACATTAAAAGAACCCTC
>JAOXJK010000051.1:46741274-46770405 GCA_025774025.1 Xenus cinereus
CCCTTTGTAAAAGCAATATTGCGACGTACTAGAGCTCTCACATTTTGCCCCAGGATTTGCAATTGTTCACTCGGGAAACTAAGAAGCGGTTAAAGTCAGGTTGCCATGAACACAGGAAGTCATTTCATCTGTGCTTCAGAAGCATTGTTGGAAAGTAAATCTCAATGATATGTTTCTAGAAAACCAAGATCTTAGTTTGTAACTGTTGCTATGGTTTTGGGGTGGTTTTTTTTTTTGTTTGTTTGTTTTTTAAACTACTGTTTTTAACTAGGAGAAATCAAGAGTTTTATCTAAGTTAAGATATAATTTTTAGAATAAAGCATACCTATTAGTATCAGTACTATTGCTTTATCTCTAAATCCTTTATCTTCCAGCCAGAATCCAAAATGTTTTATAAAATCAATAGCAACATGTATACAATTCTATCTCTGTCTGTAGTGTATTAGGTTTGCATGGCAAGGTTTTGGTAGCAGGGGGGCTACAGGGGTGGCTTCTGTGAGAAGATACCAGAAACTTCCCCCAATTCTGATAGAGACAATGCTAGTCAGCTCCAAGACAGACCCGCCGCTGGCCAAGGCCGAGCCAATCAGTGACAGTGGTAGCGCCTCTGCGACAACATTTTTAAGGGAAAAAACTGCTGTGCAACCACAGCCGGAAGAGACGAGGGAGAATATGTGAGAGAAACAACTCTGCAGAAACAACTCTCTTGGCACTGGTGAGGCCCCACCTCAAGTACCGTATCCAGTTTTGGGCCCCTCACTACAGGAAAGACATTGAGGTGCCGGAGAGGGTCCAGAGAAGGGCAATGAAGCTGGTGAGGGGTCTGGAGACTGTCTCATGAGGAGTGGCTGAGGAAGATGGGATTGTTTAGTGTAGAGAAAAGGAGGCTGAGGGGAGACCTTATCGCTCTCTACAACTACCTGAAAAGGAGGTTGTAGAGAGGTGGGGGTCAGTCTCTTCTCCCAAGTAACAGGCGACAGAACAAGACAAAATGGCATCGAGTTGCGCCAGGGTAGGTTAAGATTGGATACTAGGAAAAATTTCTGCACTGAAAGGGTTATTAAGCATTGGAATGGGCTGCCCAGGGATATGGTTGAGGCACCATCCATGGAGATAGTTAAAAGATGGGTAGACGTAGTGCTTAGGGACATGGTTTAGTTTTTGTCAGTGTTGGGTTAATGGTTGGACTAGATGACCTGAAAGGTCCCTTCCAACCTATGCAATTCTATGATTCTATGACACTAAGAATCATAGAATCATATGGGGTTGGAAGGGACCTCTGGAGATCATCTAGTCCAACCCCCCCCCGCCAAAGCGGGTCTACCTATAGCAGGTTGCACAGGAAATTGTCCAGGTGGGTTTTGAATGTTTCCAAAGAAGGAGACTCCACCACCTCCCTGGGCAGGTTGTTCCAGTGCTCTACCACTCTCACAGTAAAGAAGTTCCTCCTCATGTTTAGGTGGAACCTCTTATGCTCAAGTTTGTGCCCATTTCCTCTTGTCCTGTCACTGGGCACCACTGAAAAAAGACCAGCCCTGTCCTCCTGACACCCTCCCTTTAAGTATTTCTATGAATTGATTAGATCCGTGAGAAGGTAGAAGTCCTCTTCTGTAGCAGGGAGAAGGTACCTCCTACTCCATCTGTCTCCCAGTTTGCAGCCTGGGGGCTGACAGCCAGCGCAGTGTCCTGGTTACATCCCTGCACTCACCAACCCTTCCCTGCTCCTGCTCCTGGACCTCACAGCCTCTTCTGAGCCCTGTCACACACCGGCTCTTGCTGAGCCTGGGGAAGAGCATAGGATGGGTGTTAGTGGAGACCTGGATGGATAAGCAGGTGCCCCTGCAGGCGTGCCCTGGAGAGGACAAGTGCATCCATGGGTGGAGGACATCACTCACACTACACCAACATGGCTTTCCTGGCAGCAGCCTTTCTGCAGGGGCTTGTATGAGCTCCCTGCTCCCCACATGGGCTCTCTGCACCCTGGTCCTCTGCCTCTGCAGGTTGGTGGTTGCAGGTACAAACACAGACCAGGGCATGCCACGGCCTGTGTCCCAGGTGTGTGCCCAGGGATGTTCAAAAACCAGGTTGTGAGGAGCAGTGCAGCACTGTATGTGATGCTGCACTTCCAGGAAGAGACATCCCATCGAGAACAGAGCAGGGCAGAGGTGCACGTGGCTGGGGGAACCTAATTAGGCAACCGGGGAGAGGAGGAGGAGGGGAAACAGCCACCCCTAAAACAAGCCTCGTTATGTCCAATTTGCCTGGCGGAGCGGAAGGAGCCTCCTGGAGTTGCTCCAGCCTCTCAGGAAACAATACCCGGCCTATACCCTCCCCTCGCAGCTCCTCTCCAGGGGATTTCTTTCCCTTGGTTAAAGTACAAACAAACAAACTCCATGAAGTGTTCGGCCCGGATCCTCCCTCGCAGCGATAGGATGAGTCCAGCCAGCCCTGAGACCAGACGGTCCCCAGCTCCCTCCAGCTCTGGGCCAAAGGCAGCTCTTACTGCCAGCACCAGCGGCTGCGCTCCCACGGGATTCGGCCACCACGCGGCTCCTCCGCTCCCTGCCCTTTGCTGCTGCATCCCGGGAAGACGCTTTGCCGGAGCCTGACCCTACGAACACCACTGCAATCCCATCCCGCTTCAGCATGGTATCAGACACCAGGGCCAGAGGGACCTTGGGGACCGCCTGGCCCCAGGGTGGAGCTGGGAGCAAGAGTCCCTTTCCCAGACCCTATGGCAGTGGCTGGTCACACCGCTCCATCATTTGGGCGATGCTGTCCAGCCAACACGGTCTCTTCTTGCACATCATCGCGCTCTCAGCCAGAGAGCATTTCTTAACCTCAGCTTTCTTTTGGTGCTCAGTACAACAATTTCGTCTTGCCCTGGTCCTGGAGAAGGGCTCAGTGCTCTCCTCTTCCTAACAGTGTCGTTCTGAAGGAGATGGAAATCCTGTCACAGACTCATCAAAAGTGAGGCTGAAAGAGATCATGGGGTCATTGGCCTGCTGCAGTGCCCACATCTCCTCAGCTAGAGGTTTGCCTGATGCGTCCTGTGAAACCTGCAGGGCTGAAGGCACCCAGCCTCATGTCTTTAAACCTACAGACGTTTCCCCTAAAAGCTAACTTTTTTCTTTGCAGTGATCTTTTCTGTGCATGAAGACTGTGTGCTGCCTCCACCAATGCCCAGTGACCAACCAGTCCCATTAACTCCTCTTCCAGTCCTCCGCAGCCTATTCTGGGCTTCTCCTCAACCCTTGTGCTCACCCTGAGTTTTTCCACTCCATGTTCATCCCTGCTGAAGCCCTTGGCATCGCTCGCTGGGGAGGGCCTGGTCCCTCTACCACGTGTGCTCTGTCTGCCTCCAGCAGATCCCATGGGAAGATCTGCAGGTTTCCCTGCACCACCCTGCAGTCTGGTTGGTGTCCACTACAGCCCCCAGACCCTTTCCCACCCCACAAACTGCCTGGTTGCCATTTGCCCCCCCAAGATGACGCACAGTCATATTTCCTTCCTGATGGCAGCTCTCACAGCTCCCTGTTGCCTGGTTGACCCTGGACTCCTCCTGGAGCCTTTAGGATCCTCCTGCTCTCCAACCAACACATCAGCTGCCCTCCCAGCTTGCTGCCAGCCCAGAGTTTACTACACATGCTTGTCCATCAATTCCAGAGGACCAAGCCCAGGCTGGAGCCCTGCAGGACCACACTAGAAATACCCAGAACTTCGGACAACAAGCCCTGGCTAACTTCTCCCTGACTGCAACATTACAGCTGGCCATGCTCATGTTCAGAACGTGCTCCCTGTACAGACCACCCTGGACCCCCAGCCCTGTGTGGGGATGCAGGAGATGAGCTGAAGGAGGGTATTTGGGTGGCTGCAGTTCCTCTGCCTGCTCCTCAGCAAGGACCCTCCACGCTGTTGAGCTGGAGGAAGGGCCAGATGGTTTTAGGGAGAGAGAAAAGCCCCTTGCGTGCTGCAGGTGGGTTGCTGCGGCTTGGTGCTTTGCCCAAGCACCGACCCCTCTTGATGCACCGACTGAGTCGGGGATGTTTCCTGGACCCAGGGATGCTGCTCAAGGGTGGTGTCTGCCACCGGGGCCACAGCACACCCGAGCCTGGGGTGACATCAATGTCAAGGGGTGACATCAATGTCAATGAGTGACTTCATGCCTCATGTCAGACCATGCCCAGGGCTGTCTGTCAACCAAGGTGGCTACTTGGCAGCTCTCCTTCTGAGCCAGCCCGGCATGTGCCCTCTGCCAGGCAGAGCCGCATCTTTGCCACTGTCTCCGGCTGCCTGAATGAATTGTGCCCCTTTCCTGAGAGCATGGGTGCACAGGCACCATGTCCTGATGGGTGTTGAGGTGGAAATGACCTCTCAACCAAACACTCGGGAGTTCTGGGGCTTAACATTGTCCATCTTTGTCACCGATGGGAGACCCTCTGAAAAGATTTGGGACTGTCAAGCCTCTGCAAACAGGGTTTGCAAGCTGAACTGACTACTTTTAGCTGTTTGCCCGCTGCTTTAGCAGAAGCCCCAGGTGCTCTGGGGCAAGGATGGAGCAGCACAACATCCCTTTCCACCACAAGTCCTGCTTTGAAAGTCTCCCTGTTGGCAGGTGAGTGCGGGAGCTGGATGCTCTGAGCCTGCAATGGTCCCGGTGTGAGCACCAAAGCCCCACAGCTCATGCCGAGCCTGTCCCCAAGCTGTCGGGGCACCCTGAGTCAGCACGGCTTTGCTCCAGACCAGTTCCAGCCTGTTGGAGTCCCTCTTGGGGGACTCGGAACAGCAGAGCGGTTGCCCACATCCATGCCTATAAGGGTTTTACCAGGCTCTCCTCCCTCCAGAACCTGGCACGCCAGGGCGCAGGCGCTGAGCAGGGCTTGCAGATGTCCCTCTCCAGCTTGTCCTGGCCCACGGGGACAGGAGTCCCGCCAAGGGCAGAGACTGGATTGGCATGGTCCTAGGAGGACCCTGCATTTAAGGATGACCATGGAGGCGTTTGGATGGTCTAACGCTGCGGTGATGCTACTCTGCAGTGGGGCGCGCTCACACCTCTAAAAGATGTCTCACTGGGGTGGTGAGCAGTGCCTTCCCCGCACACACCCCAGCCCTCCCACGGCCGCTGGGCTGGATGAGCCAGGATAACCCCCCAGTCCAATCCAGGGAGGGACCAAAAGCTCCCCAGGGAGAAGCAGAGATCCCCTTGGGTCCCACTGCAGCCGGGTCCCCCCTCCTGCCCTACAACTGCAGCGTCCCCTTTGGTCCCCGCAGCCATCCCAGCCCAGGACCTGGGGAGAGCTGATGGGACGGTTTTTCCCACGGGATGCCACAGAGCTTGTCCAATGTCCACCAAACACCACCTCCCCAGGGATGGTGAGACATTTTGGGGTGCCAGCCCCTTGCAGGGGAGCAAAACCCCTCCAGAACAACCAGGCTGGGTCAAGGAGAGGGTCCTTGGGGTCTGTATCACCTCCAGCGTGAGGATTCCTGGCCGGAGACCCGGAGCAGAGCGGGAGGGTGAGCTGACACCCGGGTGGGCGACGCGAGGGCTTACCTTGGGCAGGGTCCCACCGGGCGAGAGCCGGTGCCGCACGTCCCACAGGCACTGGCCACCCCGAAAATTCCTTCTTCTCCTCCTCCGCGCTCTTTATCTGCCGAGGCTCTCCCTGCCCTCCCAGCCTTCCCCAGCTGGCAAGGCTTTTCCACTTAAAGGAGAAAGAGAGGGAAGGGAAGAAATGAAGTGGAGGGGAGGAGGGGAAAAAAAAATAAAATAAAATCAAAAGGAGAGGCAAGGCCGTGCCAGGGCTGGGCTGCAGCCAAACCCTCGCTCTGCTTCTCTAGTGCATCTCAGCAGCGCCCTGGGCAGCCCCCCAGCCCACCTGGGAGGGGGTCCGGCCGCCTGGGGCCCCGGCGTGGAGCAAAGCCCCTGGACGAGGGGTGCACACGCGTGTGTGTGTGCGTGTATAAATAAAAGAGACCTCGGGAGGAGGAGAAGGGGGGAGGCTGCCTCGCCAATGAGGAGCGGAGTCCCTCCGACTTCCTCCCTCCACCCTCTGCGGGGACCCTTTGCAGAGCAAAACTTGTGACTAAAGCCCGGCAGACAAGCAGTGCGAGGGGAAAAAGATTTAAAAAAAGGAGGAGAAGCCAAAGTGGCTGCAAGGAGAGGGGATTTTTACCGCGGGCTGCCGATGAGGGGGAGCAGCGAGGGCCTGGTTAACGGGAAACAAAAGGAGCCCGGACCAGCCCGGCTCTCGCCTCCTTAAACCAGAGGGAAGGAGCTGCTCTCTCCCTGTGTCTGCTTTCAATTCTGGCCTTTTTCCCTGTTTTCTTTTTCTTTTCTTTTCTTTTTTTTTTTTTTCCCCTCAAGCCCCCCCTCCCGTTTTCTTTTTTTTTTTTTTTTTTTTTCCCTTTCTCAGGATATGAGGGGATGTTTAGAAAATCCGCTGCCCACGCCAGCAGCTGACTCATGTTTTTATTAAAGAAGGCCTGTACTGAGCCGGCTCCACATATTCCCCCCGGACGCCTCCCTGTGCCGAGCTGTGCCGGCCCTGTGCCTCCCGCCCCGCTGACCCCCGGCCGGCCACGGCCGCTCGGGGACCGCCAACGCGACCTCCCAGCCCTATTTTTTCTTTGGAAAGGGGAATAAAAGGCCTTGTGCGACTGGGATGCTGTGGCAGAGGGTGGGTTTGGTTGGGGACACGGGGTCGTTTGGGCTGCTGAGGGGCAGGAGGTCCTGTTTCTGTCTTGGCCATGCCATCATCTCAGATGTCCTGCGCTTCTCCTGCCCTGGGGGGTGGAAGCCAGTTAATGAACCCCCTTTAAATCCTCCCCACACCTTTATGAGTTCCAATAAAGTTTCTGAGAATCTCTCAATAGGCAAAACATTATTATTTGTCCAAAAGGGGGATCTTTTTTGCAATTTGTTTCAACACTATAACAAGGTGTAGAAGCTCTTTGGATCAAAGCTGCCTTTTGACCCATCAGTTCTTGCTGCCGTTTCCATCTTGGGGATGAGCTTTTGTCTTATCCAAACAAGAAAAACTGCAAAGATGCACTGGCTATCCTGAAAAAGGAGACTCCTCTGAAAAAGATACCTATCTTTCTTTTCTTTTTCCTTTCTAAGAATAAAAAAACCCTTCCCATAAAGACAACACTGCTGAAATCTGTGTTCCTGGCTTGTTTGCAAGGCAGACTCATCTCCTCCTGCCTCGAACGCCTGCACAATGGCCACGGCTAATGATTCCCCGGCTGGACGAGCCCAGGAGGTTGCCGCTTATCGCCCGTTATCTCGGTGTTTTCTTTGCACTGATGAAAAACCAAAGAGGAAGGTCTTTATTCGATGCAGCCGCAGAAGGTGAGGAGAGCCGAGCTGAGCTTGAGAAGGAGAGAGGGACCTCTCCTTCCCAGAAGATCCCAAAGGAAGGATGCTGGAGAGGCATTCCCCCAGGATCTGAGAGGGCTCTTGTGCCAGGCTGCTTGGGGGGTGAAGCAGTCACCCCACTGCTCCTCTGTGTTGTGTTGGCTGTATTCCCCGACTCCAGACGTGGTGGCAGCCACGTGCTGGGGGGCCCTGGCAGCCCCCCCAGAGCCAAGATGATCTTTCATGCAGAAGAGGGGCCAGCGAGCGTGAGAGCAGCTCATATGGGGGGCAGGCGGCAGAGGGGACGTGCTGTGCACATGGCTCTTCCCGACACTTTTCCCAAGGGATAAAAACATGTCTAATGGGTCCCTGCATGGGGACACGTCGGCTGCTGGGAATAGCTCAGCAGAGCTATTTCCCGGCAGTGTCCCCGCTCCAAGGAGAGCATTGCTGTTCCCAACACAATGGGAGAATAAGAAATCCACTGGTGCAAGGCTGCTGGGATCCTCACACTGGGGAGAGGTTATTGGTCTCCCGTGCTTTCCCAAGGCCTGGATCACCGGCATCCTTGCTGCATGTCGAACCCTGCATGCAGGCTTTGAGAAGACGATAGACTGGGAGCCCATGGCCGGGCATCATAAGATGAGCAGGAGGTGGAAAAGTTAACGCAGACCACACTGGAGGGCAGAGCATCCTGATCCCGAGGTGGGATGTATTCCTCCCTCTCCTGGGCTAGGAGCAGGGACAGCCTGGGCAAACAAACCCCCTCCCAGGAGAAGTCTGCAAGGTCCAGGGTTCGTTGTTTTGGGATGCTGGGAGAGCCCGCAGCATCCCAGCAGAGCACGCGGGGGCCCGCACTACACGTCCTCAGGGAGCATCCAGGGCCACGCAATTTGTTTAGGAACAGCACGTCGGGGTTACAGCAGCTCCTGGGAAAGGGCAGCTCGGAGGAAGCACCGAAGCCGGAGGGACTCACTTGTGCAAGTGCGTGGGCGGAGGGGAGCAGCTCAGCTACCTCTGCCTCATCCCCCCTCCATTGCTCACCTCTATTTTCGGCGCCTGCACCCCCGTTGGTGGCGCTTGCAGGACTTAGTGATTCCCCCGGGGCTGGGACAGCTGCAGAGTGTGATGCCAGAGCTGCTCTCAGCTGAGATTTCCAGCCTCAATAAGCATCGTTAAGTGCTGGAGGGGCCTTGGGGTCGTGTCGTGCAGCATCAGCCACCGAGATAGGGACACTCCAGGGTATCTGAACTGTTCTGGCATCACCTGGATCCAAGCAGGTCTCCGAGCTCCTGCCCCACCCCAGGCAAAGAGCCCATATCCCACGCCTGATGTGGAGAAGAGCTACCAGAGCCAGGTGACCCAACAGAATGGTAGGAACTGGAGAGTCAGTGACAGGTCCCATGTGCCAGCAGGTGAGAGGCAGGTAGGAAAGAAGAAGCAGATGTTGACCTTTCCCACTTCTTCGAAGGTTTAATGAGGGCCAGATTCACCCCGGCTTTGGTTCCTCCGTGCCTCTATCAGCTCCAAGTCAGCCCAGGAATTTCAGCATCGCTCTGATGTGGTGTTGAGCCGCAGACCACAAGAGAGGAGCGGCGGGTGCTGAGGAGCACGGCACCACATCTGGGCAACCCATCTGGTGTGGCAGCCGCCAGCACTTGCTCCTGGTTGGATCCAGCTCTTGTACCCTGGGGAGAGCTATATGGAGGCTTCATCCAGCCCTTTCCAGAGCTCTGCCCTGGCCTGTGGAGGAACTACTACCCTGTGCATGGTCCTGCTTTGCCAGGGTGACGGTGGGTGACAGCAGTGCCCGGGGAGGAAAGGGAGGCAGAAAGTGCTGGGGTCCTTCCAAAATGACCATGTGGATGAGCACAATATGCTGAGGAGCGTCCTGGGCTGGGGATCATCCTGCAGCACCATGAACGTTGCTCATAGACACCGCAGGGTGACAGTGGTGTCAGGAGTTAGCACTGAGCTGGTGCTGTGACCATACAGATGTTTGCCCATCCCCTACATCCCACGGGTTGAAGTGCTTGTAGGAGGCACTAGCCAGTGGCGGAGGATGCTAGCCCGCTGCCTTTCTCCGCCTTGGGGCCTTTCCACCCCCGTCCCGCGCACTCTTCCTAACCCCCACGACGAGCCTCCGTATTAAATGTGCTCCGCGGAGCCCCGGGAGGCAGCAGCAGGCTCCTGGGTGAATACTAATAGCGATGCCGTCCGGTCGCCCCAGACTTTCCCACACATCTGCAGCCACTTAATGTGGGAATCGTTAACCCTCTGCTTACGCAGCGCCTGAAACGCGGTGAAGGAACAAAATGTGGCCAGGATGCTCCCTTTGGGACCTCGTGTCTCCCGTCACCGGCTGGGTGGGTGAGCCGTGCTTGGCACCCATCGTTGGCACGGCGAGCACCTAGCTCTGTGCTGGTGCATCCCTCCCCTGCTCTCTGGGATGCGGCTCCAAAGGTGTATGGCAGGAGTGATGCATAGGAGAGAAGCTCTGCTCTCCCCTTTCCTCTTGCTGGGAAGCAGGAGAAGCTGGAGAACGGGAGGAAGTTGCTGGCTGGGGTGTGCGTGGGGCCACGCAGCTCTGCGACGTGGTGGTCTGAGGTTTGCCTCTGGGAGCAGAGAGGGCTGGGGGGAGCAGGGAGGCCACGGGCCCATGGGGCTGCTGGGGAGGTGGTGGGGCAGGAGGCTCTGGGAGGAAAGGGGAGCGAGGGGAGCCAGCTACCCAACCCTCTGCGGGCATCTCCCTGTCCTGCTGAAACCATGGCGGGGTTCAGAGCAAGCCGGGAAACAAGGCAGGGCTTGATTTCCCATGGGTGAGTGCCTCCTTCATGGGAGGAGGTAGGTGGTGGGGTGATGCTCTCCCCTGCCAACCTGCTCCGTCTGTGATAGCAGCTTGTAGCCTTGGCCCTGGGGACCTCCTGGTCCTCCCTTCCCCAGCCCTCCTGCTTCCAGGAGATGGCATCACTCGATCACGGATAGCAGCACTGAGCCCCAGGGAGTGGCAGGGAACCCTGGCCGCTCACCCTCTCCGCTGCATCCGCCTGATTTCCACCAGGAATCTCAGGTCTGGAGGACTAGCAGCAGCTCCCCAGGCTGGGTTTGGTGCTGGGGGTCTCTGGGGTGGATAGAGAAGGTACTGTCACCTCGTCTTGTCCAGCTGGGGACCCCTGAGTGCTCTGGCAGCCCCTGATCTGTTGACTCCTGGGACCCCGGTGTGGGTGGCATTCTGTGGCACCGAGGGTCCCCAGCAGCACCCTTCAGCCCCAGCCTAGCAGCTGGGATTCTCCTTGGGGAGCCCATGGAGGAGAATCCATGGAGGGCTCCTCACCTTGCTTTTCTCCAGCGTAAAGTTTGCCAACCGTAATCCCCACCAGCAATAAACAGGCCAAAGGAAAGGAAAAGAGGGAAGTTATTGTCGGTGGATCTTTATGGCCCAATTGTCTCCCCCTGTCTCCCTTCTCCCCGCGCCGAGGGAGCTGGTGGCACGGCTGTTAGCAGGCACCTGGCGATGCTGCGCCCCGGTGAGCCCTTCACCTGCCGTGGGGAAGATGCAGGTGTGGGGTGCTGCCCCCGGACCCCTGTAACCCCCAATCCCCAGCAGTTGCCTGAGCCATTGGCCTCGGCTCCATGGGCTGGGAAAAGGGGAAGGGGGGACCAGGCTGCCCGTCACTGCCAGCAGCAGGAATAGCCCCAGCATCCCCTGGCCCTGAAATGCAGCTGCCCCTGGGGTGGGGACCAGAAGCCACTGTGTTCCTCTGTACCTCCCACCATCTGATGGCCGGGGGGGAATTTTCTTCTTTTTTTTCCCATTCCCTGAGCCAGTGCCTCAGGAGGCGGGAGGAGGAAGAGAAGGAAGAGGGCCTTGGCTCTCTTATTTAAACAATGCTGTGCAGAGACCTTGGGAAAAATCTGGGGTGGATGGGTTTATGTGGTGCATCAATCAATCTGCACGGCGGCGTGAGCTGAGAATGTCACCGGGTGGGATGGTCGTGATGGTCACCTGTGTCATGAGGGCGGGAGGCAGGACCGGGTGAAGAGCCAGGGATGCTGGGGGGTACAGGGAGGGGAGAGGAGGCTGCTGCAAATCGCTCACCTCTCCTGGTACCTCTGGCCATGCCAGGCCTTGGGAGTCAGAGCCTGGGCAACGTCAGCTCTGGGGTGATCTCCCATTGCTGGGGTTTTACTCTGCTCCCTTCCTGCAAACCAGATCCCCTGCCTCTTACCTTCCCCCTTTGATCTCATCCTGGCTCCCACCTCCTTGCAGGGAGTAGATGTGGCACGGGGACAACCAGTATAATATTTTCACCCAGAAAATTTCCAGCCAGAATCAGGGCTGGAGCAATGGGACGAGGCATGCAGGACTGATGCAGAGTTGCTGTGAGCCAACAGCTCCGGGGTTTGGGGGTGCTGGCTCCGTTATGGCTCCGTCGTGGCGTGTTTGATTGCAGGGTGGGAAGGGCAGCAGCCTGGCCCGGCTGTGGCCGGGGGGGTTGGCTGTGAGGGGGGGACGGCAAGCTCTGGCAAAGTCCACCTTGAGCAAACAGATGACAGCAGTGCTGCGGGGGCTCGGGGACGCGCCGATCCCTCTACAAGCACCGGAGAGCTCAGGATGCCATGGGGATGAAGGGCTGGCGTGGGAGTGAGCAGGGCCCCGGGGAGCACTGGCAGCCGGGTGCTGTCCCCATCCCACCGGTCAACACTGGGGACATCTGCCCCTGGCTCCAGGGGGAGAAAGCAAGAAATGGCTGTGCATCAAATGCACCGAGCTCCTCAAGTCAGAGGCTTTGTTACCGTTTTCCTTTTAACCTCACAAATCTGGGAGGCAATCCCACACTGGAAACACTTCCTGGCTCATATCTGCAATCAGAAAAAACTCTGAAAGTCTCTTGTTTTAGCCCCTCTTCTTGATTTCCTCCTAAATGGTTTTCCCCCGCTTTTTGTTTGTTTTTTTTTTTTTTCTCTTTTTATTGTCAAATTCCAGGCTGTTTCTGTCCCAGGAGGATGAGGACTGACCAGTCCTTGCCCGGCTCATGTTTCCAGAAGGGGAAGGGGCTGGTGCACAGAAAAGGTCAGAGGTGGTATTTAAGGAGGTGACAAAACACCCTCTTGAATCCTCTTCTGGTCTGTGCTTCAGTTTGAGGGGGAAAAGCCAGGCTACAAATGATGGCTGTGACTATGTGGAGGTGGCCAGCGCAGCCGGAGTGTGACCCTGGTGGAAGGGGGACGTCGGCAGGACGGAGGGTCCCTGCTGCAGATGAAGGGGGTTTCAGGCCTGGATGGCACAAAGCTGGTCCTTGGTCCTTAGTCTCCCTCTGGAGTGGAAGTGTGTCTGGCGTGATGGGTGACAAGCGGGTGATCTCCTATCTCCCGCCTTGCAGGCAGACACGGCTTCACAAGGGGCCTATTTCTGCTTGGTTTTCTCTATCAGAGAACATATGGGGACGTTTTTGCTTATTTAAGAGAGAAAACAGATGAGAAACTCCTCTTGCCACAGGGTCACGAGCCTCTGAGACATGTTGGAGCCCGGGGACTCATCACTAGGTCCATGGTGAGGGCATTCCCCCTGCACAACGCTGGCTCTGTCTGTCTCTCTGTCTGTCCCTCTGTCTGTCCGGCTCTCTGGGGCCAGGCTGAGGTTTGCTGTCAGGGTTGGAGGGGTGGGTTTTCCTCCGGATGGAGTAAATGCAGGGGGACCCAGAGCCCTCCCTTCCCACCAGCTCCCCTTTTCTGAATCAGGCGGATGCTACCGCTGGGCACTGGAAAACGTCACCCCAATGGAAGGGTTCAGTGTCCCCCAACATGGGGACAGGGCTGATGGCAGGCACAGCCTGGCTTGTACCCTTCCCACAGACAGGTTTTAATACAAGGGGTCAGCTCAAGGCACCCCGTTCCTGGGGTACGGATGGTTGCAGGGACCGGGTGGGCTTCCTTGGGGCATCCTCGTGGGTGACACCCGCCATGCCCTAGAGTCCCCTAAGCCGGCTGCTACACAGGGACCATGGCCGGTGGCATGGGGACAGCTGTGGGGTGATGACAACAGAGAGGACACGAGGGTCCTGGATGCTCCCCGGGGTCACCCACCGCCTCGCTCCCCCTTGGCAGCCGGGGGTGGGAGGTTTGAATTCGGCCCCCCTCACCCGCTGGGGTTCCTGCACTTTGAAATGCAAACCTGCCTTTCAATGCAAATGCTGCGAGAGAGAGAGAGAGAGGTTGGGCCCAATAAAAGCCCGTGGGCAGGGAGGTGCCTGGCCCCGGGGGACGGAGGCAGCTCCCCAAGGCGCCCAGGTGAGCGGCGGCGAAGGAGGGGCGGCCGCTTCCCCGCCAAACCCATCCCGGCACAGCATGTGCCCGGGGCCGGCCGGGGAAGATGTATGTAGGTTATCTTTTGGATAAGGACACCAACATGTATCCCAGCCCCGTCCGGCATCCCAGCCTCAACCTCAACCCCCAGAATTACGTGCCGGCCCCCCCCCAGTACTCGGACTTCGCCAGCTACCACCATGTGCCGGGGATTAACAACGACCCGCACCACGGGCAACCGGCGGCCGCCTGGGGCTCGCCCTACACCCCTGCCAAGGAGGACTGGCATTCCTACGGGACCGCTGCTGCGACGCCTTCCACCGCCAGCCCGGGGCAGTTTGGATTCAGCCCCCCAGATTTTAACCCCATCCAGCCCCCGGGCTCTGGACTCCTGCCTCCACCCATCAGCAGCTCGGTCCCCCAGCTCTCCCCTAACGCCCAGAGGCGCACCCCGTACGAGTGGATGAGGCGCAGCATTCCCAGCACCAGCAACAGCGGTAAGGAAAAAACCCCGGCCCTGCACCTTCCTTGGTGCAGAGGATCCCGGGGCTTGAATTCCTGTGGGTCCGGATCCTGCTCCACGGTTCCCCCTGCATGGGGGACTGCCAGGAGGGACGGCGTGCTTGGCCTGGCCCCCAAAGAGCTGGGGGACCCCATTGCCGAGGTGGCGGGGGCTGAGGATGGGCAGGGAGGATGCCGTCCTTCCTCCTTGCTGGCAGCGGGGGTTATATGGTTGGAAAGTCCTTTTTCCCACCTGGTCTCTGTCCCTGCACCCCTGCCATGGGGCAGGATGGGCAAAGAAAGAGCCCCCTGTGATCCAGGGGCCCTGCCAGCCCCGGGGGGTGTTCTTTGGGGTGTCTCGTGTGTGCACGGGGGAGCGTGTGGGGCTGCGGCTGTGAGCCGGTGTGCAGGAGCCTGTGTATGGGGATGTGCACATATGTGTGCTGCATGCATGTGTGGGGTGTGTGTGTGTGCTCAGGGAAGGTACTGTATGTACACCCGTGGAGGGAAGGTGCTGCATGTGCTGTATGTAAGGTGTAATCAGTGCGTGCGAGGGGCTACAGGCTCTGTGTGCGTGTGCAAGGAGGTGCCATAAACAGTACATGTGAGTATGGGGCTTGCCGTACGGACGGCACCAGTGAGTGTGTAAGGGGGATGCTACATGCTCAGTGTGTGCGTGCAAGGACCTGTGTGGTGAGGACAGTGCAGTGTGTGGTGCGTGTGCAAGGTGCAGTGCGTGTGCACACGTGGTGTGTGTGCAAAGTGCGGTGCACTGGGGACAATGCCATGCGGAGGGTGCACAGGGGTGTTCCTGGTGTGACATGTCGCGTGTGCATGTGCACAGACATGTGCCTCCGCTCCTGTGCCTATCCCTGGCCTGGGCTGTCCCCGGGGTCCTGTCACCATGTCCCCAAGGTCCCGTCCCCCTGTCCCTGGGGTCCTGTCCCCGCTGAACTCCTGACCTGGAGGTGGTGGGGAAGCGTCTGGGTGACCCCAGCCCCCTGCCCGTGCTGGGTGAGGGGCGGGGGGGGGGGTCCTGCTGCCCACTTCAAAGGCGGTGGGCAGATCCCCCCTTGGGGCCAGCCCAAATTGACAAGGGCTTGGCTTTGTCATGGAGATGGCGGCCAGCTCCTTTGGCGGTGAGGTGAGGTGCGGGGCCCTTTGTCCTGTCCTGCCCCGTCCCTTTCATCTTCCCCTCCAGGCTGCAATCGCTGCCAGTCCAGCCTGGACCTGTCCTGCCCGCAGCAGGACCCTCTGCCCACCGGGGTGGCCCAGACCCATCACCCCTCTCCCTCTCCCGGGCTGGCCGTGAGCTCTGCAGAGCACTGCTGGGGCCCAACTCACTACAGGAGTGACCTATGCATCTCTTGGGGACGAGTTTGCTTTTGGTGGCTCCGTATCCCCAGCGTCAGGGCCAGGGCTCCCTCTTTGCAAAGTGTCTCCAGTTTTAGGCTTGTTTCTGGCTCCCCGCTGTCCCCGCGTGGGGCTGCCCAAGACCCTGTTGTGCAAGGGGCTTGTGCTGAGGTGCCGGGGTCTTCCAGCATGGAAAATAGCTCCTCATGTTTGCTGGGTCTGCATGGTGGGGGTGGGGAAGGGGCTGTCCCAGCGGGACCGGTGGCTGCGGTGGAACAGGCAGAACATCCCGATAAATGGAAAAAAACCAGCCCCGGTCTGGAGAGCGGAGGGGAGAGGCAGGCTGGTATTTCCTGGCTCATTTTATGCACTGAATGTACCTATTTAGGAAAAATGCCTCCCCCCATACCCAGTGATGGAGACCCACAGGCGTGCTGGGGCTAAGAGCTTCCCTCTGCCCCCCGGGTGGAAGGGGGGTGTGTGTGTGTGACCCTGCAGCCCCCACTACCCATGCAGCTGGGACCCCGCCACTTCTGCAGGTTGCATAGGTCTCAGTTTCTTCTGAGGAGAGAGGTGGGAGGGAAAATTAATGAGGGGAGAAAGACATCAGCACAGCTCTCCTCTGGATCAAGGGCATGGTTTTACACCCAGCAGTGGGACCGAGATAAAACAGGGGCTTGAAAGTGCCTCTGATTGAGTTAGACGACAATTGAGTTGATTGAATTCTGGAAAAATATCATTAGTTGCTTAGTTTGTATCTCTTAGATTAAATACATACAAAGGGAGAAATAAATCAGCCTTGTTCCCCTCGCACGCAGAGGAGGAGCTGCCCCAGCCCAGCCCCAGCGAAGCAGGGATGGGTGCTGGGGTGAAAGCCCCTTTCTTGTGGTGGTTTCCCAGGATGGATGACCAGCGAGGTCCCTTTTTAAGGCATTTGCAGATGAAGGACCTGTCCTTGTGTCTCTGCTGGGTCCGAGCTGAGGGCTGCTGGTGCCAAGCAGCTGCAGGATTCAGCCGCGGTGGGACCACGTGCTGAGAGATGGTGGGATGCAAGTCGTGTTTTCCAGGGCTACCTTTGAAAAAAAAGAGCCTTTCTCCATTAAGTTTGAAAGACAGCAGGGCAGAGATGGATTTAACATAGATAAGGATGAAATTCTTAGATGAATCGTTTTATTGAAATCAATAAACTGGACTTTAATCAGTCTGGATTGATTAACTACCCATCTCACCGCAGTGGGAATGGGAAATGAATGCGTGGACTTTTTGCTATAAATATAAACAGTTCCATTGCGAGTGCTATAAATCATAATACTTCAGAGGGTTGTAAATTAAGGTTCCCTCTCTGTCTTGCCTTGTATAAACAGCTCTTGGCCGCAGTTTGAAAGCTTTGGGGAAAGAGCCATGTGGTGGTAAGAGAAAATGTTACGCAGGGAATACGAGTGTGTTGGGGGCTTCTGCAAATGCAATCCAGAACCCGAGAAAAATCGATGAGAAATCTCCCAGTGGCCCACTGCAGAGACAGGATGTACACAGGGATAATTTTGTATACCTGTTTCTAAATACGTGCGTGCTTCCCCCAGCTGAGCCAAGATAACCCGGCAGCAGAAGGGATTGCATCGCCAGAGGGCTGGGCACTGGAAATCAGGAGTTAAAGGGAACGAAGAAGATGTCCCCAGGCCTCATTTCTCTCTCCGATGTCACCTCTTTTTCTGCTCATAAAATTTTCACGAGCAGCGTGTCAGAGCCTCATGCTTCCTCCTTATTCACAATTATTTGCAAACTTCCCCGTGAATTGCACCCCGGCTCTATAAAAAGCTCAGGAAGGCGGCTGGAAACGGTGGCTGGCTGAACTTTGAAATTCACCCTCTGCTCGTTAGTTATGCAAATCCTCAGATACTGCCTCAGGTCTGGCTTTTAGGTCACTAATTGAGCCAGGGCCACAGTCCTAAATATTGCAAGTGAAAGTGCCATTGGGGCATCACTCGGGGAGGGGAACGCGCTCAGGGCTTCACGTGGTATCAGTGGCCATGGTGGCCAGGTAGGTTTTGGGGTGATGGAGAGGGAATAGTGATGCTCTAAGCACGGGCGAGCAGTGGTTTGCTGGGTCTGCGGTTTTCCATCTCAGTTTTCACTATTTCCAGCTCAGTTTTCCAGCTCTATTATGAGCAGCCCTAGTGAGGTGCATGAAAGCTGGAGGAAAGAGTAAAAAACCCCATTAATGAGACAGAGACTTGTTTTCCATGGACAGGTGGGGTTCATGCTGTGCACGGAACATTTTGGGGTGATGGTGGTTGCTGGAGGATGATGTGTTTCCCAGTCAGTCCCCTCTATAGGAAATGGTCGCTTCCCGTTGAGACCCTTTGGTCCCCCAGGTCCTTCGGTGTGTGCGTGCATCGGGTCCCATCGGTCTTCTCCCCTTGAATTATTAACCCACAACCTGCTCCTGGCCCCAGCTGGGGTTTGTTGACTGCTTAGCCTGCTGGCCAAGGTACAGGCCTTCCAAACTTTCCTAGAATTGACTTTCCTTGAACAAAAAGGGCTTCCCTGGAGCACTGGTGGTACCTACGTGATGGGTTTGGCTGGCTAATACCCCGGGATTAGCAGAGAGACACTTTAAACCTCTGGCCAATGGCAGATGTTTCCTATGGGGGACCCTTCAAGGACACCCACTCCAGCGCTGTTAGCTTTGAGATCGCCCGGATAAGGGGCCGCATCCTTCCCCTGTGCTGTCCCATGGTAGGGATGGGCTGAGACCTGTGGGGCTGTGAAGGGGGAGAGGAGAGGAGTCCCAGTGCCTAGCTGGGACCACCACCACCATGCTGTCCTCCTCCTCCTCCCACAGCTGGGCCAAATCCAGCCAGGAGGCTGATCTGGATGAGCTCAGTGCCCTGGGGCTGGCGTGAAGGTGTTGCTCTGAAATGGGTTGTTTCCAGCCCGAATGTACTGGCCAGCCCACGTGCCGCCCCGGCACTCCTCACCCTCCTGCACTGGTGAGGTCTTTGACCCAGCACAGGAGCCCGGCTGGTGGTGCTCGGCTCAGGAGCAACTGAAGGAATCTGCCCGTTGCCAAAATAAAGGGTTGGATCACTGCAGGGCTGGGAAATTATTGCCCCAATGCCCAGCCTCAGGCTGCTGCCCCCGGGGTTGAAGCATCTCCTGTTGTGTTGCTCCATGTCCAAGAACACGGGGAACCTCCGTCTCTCTGCAGCCACCAGCGACCTGCTCCTTATCCCCTCGGGGTTTGCAGCTCCTGGGAGGAAGATGAGGCTTGCAGGAGGGGTGCCGTCACCCTGTGTGTGGGTGGGGGTGCAGACCTGTCCCTGTCCCACTGTGCTGGCAGCGTGGAGCCCAGCCGGGGCCAGCCTGTGCTCCCGTGCACCGGTCTGCGCTCTCCGGATCCGGCTCTTCCCAGGGTGTTCCTGCTCCTTCCCGGCAGCTGGGCTATCCTGCGTGGCCGTGCCATGTGCCGAGCCCCGGTCTTTGCCTCCCAGCTCTGCCGGTCCCATAACCCCCAGGCAAGTAACCCCCAGCCACACACTTACTTATAGCAAAGATTTTTTGGAAGCACAGAGCTAGATCCTCTGTGTGCAGGAGACTAGAAAAGCTGTCAAGGGCAAGTGGTGGTGGTTTTTTAAGTGAAATGTTTCCTGTGCATGACGTATCGAGCCCAATTGGGTTTTATTGCAAGTGGGGCGACCACGGGAGCATTGCCATTTGCTCTGAAGTCTTTGGCACCAGGAAGAAATCCTCAGGTTGGGTCAGGTCAGGTGAAGAGCTATGCAAGGAGCTTCCCTGGGCGTGGGAGACCTTCAGAGTCCTTCCTTCACCCCAGCAGCTCTGAAAGGCCCATTTCTATGCCCTGGAGCAGAGCTGGGGGAGCCTTGGCAGGGTCCATTGGGTGAGGATTCATCCAGCATCCCCCTCCTTCCTCAGCACAGGGACATTAAATATGTATGTGCGGGGTTGGTTCCTCTCACACAGTTTTTACACCTGGCTTTTGTCTAAATCCAACACCCTCTGGCAGAGGAATGATCTCAGGCAGGGATCTCGAGAAGGATTGCCCTTTGGAGGGGTTTGTTTCTCGCTGGCGGTGATGAAGCAAGCCACATGGCTTCGGTCCTTCGCCCCGCGTCGGTCGTCCCATCCATCACTCCTCTGCTTCCTGCGGCAGAGGAAAAGTAGCTGATGATATTGAAGCATGGGAAGGCTTGTGAAAACCCTGACCTGCTGGTTCCCAGCACTGGAGGAGTGGGGGGTTCGGGTTTGCCCCCCCCTCCCTGGCCACAGAGGAGCTTGTGTGCTTTGGGGTGGCTGATGGAGCTGGAGGAGAAAGGCAGGGAACAACCAAGTATGGGTCAAGGGAGGGGGGGGTACAGAGGGAGGGCACCAGGGGGCTCAGCCCCTGCCACTGTCGGTGCAGACTTTGGGGTTCCCATTTCCAGTAGGTTTAGGGCCAGTGGGTTGAGCTGGGCTGTCTGTCCCCAGTGCCAGCATCACCGCTGCGCAGCGCGGCTGCCGTCGCCTCCGCTCGGCAGAGGGAGCACGGACCCCTCTGCACAGCGGCAGCTGGAGCACATCTGGCTGCCAGATGGGGGTGAATCCAGCCAGCCTGGAGGCTCCTGAGCGCTCGGAGCTGAGATCAACCCTTTCCCAGGCCCGGGATCTCTGTCACAGGGCATCGCTCTGCTGGCTGCCACCCTCTTTTCAGTGGGAGGAGGATCTACCCTCATGGAGCTGCAGAAGAACCAGGGGAATGCCCAGGGAGTCCCTTCAGCAATCAGAGCCCACAGCACTGACCCTGGGACTCTGCTTTTGTTTGAAAGTGCTCCTGTGCCTCAGTTTCTCCATCTATAGCATTGCCTAAGCTATGCTGGGGGTGGGGAGAGATTTTCCTTGATGCTTTCCCCGAGGAGGAATGGCAAATCCTGATAGAGCACTGATTCTCCTGGGATGAGAGGATTATCTTCTGTGCAAGTAGACGCTGCTCATTCAGAATAAAGCAGCTTTATCATGGAGAGAAAGCTTCCACCCGGGGCGGGGGGGGATGACAGCCTTGCACCTCATCTTGCTACACCTTAACTCCAGTGTGGACAAGTCCTTTCCCTGGTACTCACTGGTGTTGGGACTTTCACACCTGATGGGTTCCAGCACTAAAATACTGTAGTGACATCAAATGGTGTGGAAACGCAGCCAGTACAGACAGACAGACAGACGGGCAGAACGAGGACTGTACAGATGGAGCCAAGGCACGGACAGACCATCACCAGGAAGGTGACACCCTGCAGGGCTGCTCCGGGAACATGTTGCCCAGGTTTTCCCTGCCCGTCATGCGAGGAGCCGCCATGCAGTGGGGCGTGCGGAGCCACCCAGCAGACGTGGGGCTGGCCAGCCTGGCAGAAAAGCCCCCGTCCCCAACGCCAGCACCTCCCGTGCACAGCAAAGTGGGAGGCACCTGTGTCCCCAGCCCTCAGGAACCTCTGTGGTGGCTCTCATCTCGGGGGCTTGGGGCTGCCCTGATCCGAGCCCTGATGGCTGCTTCCCGCAGAGCCAGGGTTTGCGGCTGCTGCAATTTGGAGCTGCTGTGACCTGCGAAATAGAGACCTTTAGGAAACCGTGCAGGTTTATGGTCCTCACTGCTCACAGCCGTGCTGCTCCTGCCACAGGTGGGAGGGCTGTGTGTCCCGTGGATGAGGATGCTCCATTCGGAGGTGGCCTCAGCCCCTTTTAGCCATGCTGGGCACACTGGGCTGGCTACGTTGTTCTGTAGGGCTGGGGAAAAGACAGGCTCCAAAAAATCATGCCAGCTCTTGCTCTTTCACTGCTTTCTGCCTTGTCCCAGGGTGCTGCTGCCACCCTGCAGTCTCTCTCCTCTCTGGTTTGAACCAGCCGCTTCCCGGCTGTTCTTAGAGCTGCTCAACAAGAGCCCCCCAGTGCCCCATGTTACCTATCTGTTAGGGTATTTGGGGCACAGTTTCTTATTGCAAGCCATCCTTTGGGCAGGTCAGGGCTGGAGATGCTTAATTACCTCCTCCCTGGCAGCCCCTGCCATGGCCATGAGGGTACCGAGCCTGGGATGTTTGGCACAGGGATATGGTTTGATTTTCCCTTCCCCCGCCAGGCTCCTGACCCGCTCCAGGGCAGGAGGTCCAGCATCCCCATCCCTGGGGCAGATCAGGCCCGGGGAGCAGATCCGGTCTGGGGGTCGGGACCGCGTCCTCCTGCATGTGTGCGAGTGCGTGTGCATGTACACTCAGGAGCGCGTCCTTTGGGGTTTGCACAGCACATTAAAGCTATTCCCTTATCTAATCACGGCTCAGGTGAGTGCTATTAGGGTTATATATTAACAGCGGTAACGATACCCTCTCCCCACACAGCCATTGGCACTGCCTTGATCCCAAAGCCGAAACCGTTCCCAGTGGCCCCATGACTGGCTCCATTTGGTTGCCCGAGCAGTTCCTTTTCCTGGTCTTTTGGGGACAAGCAGAAGGGACTTTAAATGCGTAGCAGGGCTTCAAGGACCTAGGAGGTATCACCAGCACCCCCTTTGCACCCTGTGTACCCCATCCACGCTCCCTCCCGGCTGTGGGACAGCCGGATCCACCTCCGATGGGCTTCGCTGGAAACGCAGGAGCAGCTCCATCCCTCTTTTTGGCCCTTCCCTCCCCGCTGCAGCGCCTGGGTCTCCCCATAGGTAGGAGGGCTTCCCATAAGGAGCTGGGCTGGCTCGTCCCAAATTTCCTCTTTCCTTTCACAGAGCCATAAAAAGTCTCCAGGAGAGAGTTAAGTGTAACCCAGCATTCATATTCAAGGTAGCTGAATTATTCATTGACAATAGCATTTCTTGCAAACCTTCTTTTTTTTTTTTGCCTTGTGAATCACCCAGAATACTTTCCCGAATTCAGCAGACATCGCCAAAACCAGCAATTAGTCGAGATGAGTAACTTTCCATCTCTGGCTTGGTCGCGAGCCCTCTGCTTTGGGTTTTTGCTACCTGATATTGGGCAGCGAGAGACTGGTGCCCAGCTCACACGGCGACGGCTCACCAGCCTGGCCCGAGATCTGCCAGGCTTGAGGCAAAGCAGAGGTTTCATCAAGGATGAACGGTGAAGAGGGAATAACAAAGAACAAGCTGTGATGGATCTATTTACAGCTGCAGCAGGAAATAATAATTCCTGCTGAAATTCATGGCATATGTACTATTCACAAACCGCCTTAATTCTTTATTCTTTAATTTATTTTTTTTACTTTATCTGTCAATTCCTTTGCTTTCTGGCTGTTTTTTCTCCAAACAGTGGTATTCAAATAGCAGTTTTACAAATAAGATAATTTTTTACTCATTATCTCTTCAGAAAGGTTTTTGCTTTCAAATAAAAATAACATTTAAAAAATGATAAATTTCTATGAGAAAATAAAAATCTTGTATGAGTCCCTGAGCCTGGAGCGGACAGAGGGATCCCGGTTTCTCACGGAACTGCTAAACCCAGCATAAATCTCCGCCGGCGCCTCTGGTTTATTCTGTAACTCCCCGGGAATTGCTGTGTCTGCAAGTTCAGCACAGGTGCCTCCTGGGCTGGGATGTAGAAGACCTCACGCTGATGAACCCTTCCCCTGTGGGGCAGCAAGAGGAGGCAGTGACCCCCCCACAGGAAGGGCAGATGTCCCGTGGAAACGAGGGGACAGTGTGGGGTCCCGCATGGACGGGGTGACCCCAGCGTCTCTCCAGCCCAGCACTGTGCTGTGGTCGGATTTGTTTCAAGCCACCACGATTTGTGGCCAAAAGGAGACAAACACCCAGCAATGCTGCCGTCGACCCCTCTTGCACTAAATCTCTGCGCTTCAGCCACGTGTCTGCAGACATCTCCATACACGTCTTGCTCAACCAAGTTACCTTTTTCACCCTGTTTTTACCTGCAGAGTCACCTTGCGTGGCCAGGAGCAGTTTGCTCTCGTTGACAGTGAAGGGGGATTATGTGTTCATTTCCAAACAGCCCCGGGATGAGCTGGAATCCCCGCTCTCTACAGTGGTGACTTAATTTCTCACATCCCTCAAATATGAGTTAGTGGCTAAAGCCCAGCCCTGGTGCTGTGACATTTGGTTCCTACTCGCTGCTGTGTTTCTACCCTCCTCCTTTTGGTGCTTCTTGGGGACCCTCGGCCAGCCCGGCCAGCCCCTGGCATCATCCTGCTCACGTTGTGCTGACCCCATGCCAGCATCTACTTCCAGGAGAAATGGCAGGAGGACACCGAGAGTGACATAGTCATGGAAATTGGGTGCTATCTTGAATTGCAAGGCTGGCTGCTTTTGTTCTTGGGAGCGCTGGGGTCAAGTCCCAGCAGGGTGAGACACCTCCTGTGCCCACCCCAGCTCCCACGTGCACTCAGGGGTGCACTCACATTCATGCGCCTCCACATGTGGTTTGCTCGGTGGCCAACTTCAGGAGCTAAACCTTTGCGGGATTTTGCTTATTTAGTAAAAAATCAGCTGCCTTTTGGCATCCCATGGGATGCTGCAAGGGGAATGAACCCAGGGGAGCCCCTCTCCCACTCACAGTGTACTGTGGCTGTGGGTTGTCCTGCTGCTGCCGCTCTTTTACATTTATCTTTCAGTATCAGAGGTGGCTTAGGAAAGTCCCCATCTCCTTGCAATGGAGTTTGTTGAGAAACAGATTTGCAGCCTGGGGCTTGGAGCTTTGCTCTGTGGAGATTCTCTGATGTCTGATTAGGGTTGAGTCCATTCTGGAGTCTTTAAAGCATATTTTGCTTTGTGTCATCCAAACTCTTGCTTCCACTAGGATGGTAAGAATTTATTAGTATTGCTGAGATGTCTAGGTGTTGACCATATTTGGCCTAAACTAACAGATATGCCAAGGGAAACGAATGAACAGGATGGCAGGCACACAAAGATCCCTTTTCCTGGGGGAAGGAGGATGCAAGCCAGGTTAGTAGGGTTTCTGGGTCACTAGAAATCCCTCCCTGCTCATCTGCAGCAGTGATGGCCAGGATCCTGTCCAGGCTGGTACACCCAGGGCAGCCCCAGGGAAATCCATGGAGCTGTTCTGGGCTTGCTCCTGGCCATTCCCATGGCAGCATCGCTCTCAGCAGCAGAAATTCAGGAGAAGATGGGTGTCGTGCCCAGGACAATGGGCAAATGTGTCTGCCAGGTAAATAAATGGCCAGGTTCCCAGTCTGAAGGACAGTGGCTGCTCAGCTGAAAGCACATCTCTGTCCCTCCCGATGCCATGGAATGACATTTTGTGATTTTGGGTGGAGAATCAAATATTCACAGCTGTGTTTATTCCCTGCCCATGGGCTCTCCTGCAGAGGAAAGCACGAGGGACCTGTCAGCAAATGCTGGCCATGAGCATCCTTCCTTGAAGTGCCACCCGCACCCGCTGCAGACCTCAGCCCAGGCAGAGTTCAAGGTGTTGGCTCTTGCTCTGCAGCTTGCCCTGCAAGCACGTGATTTAATGAAGGAGCTAATGGAGAAGGTGGCTGGGTTGGTTTTGACTGTATTGTTCTGCTAGAAAGCGGCAAATGCTGCCTTGTGGGCAGAGGAGATGTGGGGCTCGATGGCCCCGAGCACTGTCATTATTTCAGGGACCCCAAGGCGAGATTTGGGCTGGCTTTGGTCAAACACAGATGGCCCACAGCTCTGGTCCCTGGGAGCACTTGTGCACCTTGTGGGCATTCTTCAGTGCATCTTTAAAGACTGCACCAAGAGGATCAGCTGCTGCCCTCTGTCTGGGCTCAGTATCGGGAGGAGGAAAATAACTCTCGTGGTGGCAGAGAAATGTTGTCATTCCTGGGTTTTCCCTCTTTCCCCTGTTCTGATCTCAGTGCCTTCGAGTGATGGCACCTTGGGTTTGGGCATCTTGGCAAAGAGCTGGGCTTCCCCCATCCCTCCCAGGCTATACTTTTGCAGGTAGTTTGTCCTCAGCCCACCGCGGGGCTTGCAGCTCTGCTCCTCTTGGGGTGGTGTGTCATGGAACGTGGGATTTATGGTCTGTCTTCTCATGGTGCCTCTAAATCCCTCCTTCTCTTTCCACCAAGCAATTTCTCTAATGCCCAGGTGCTTTCCAACATGGGGAAATACCCTGGTGCTACCCGAGATGGACATTAAATCCAGTAGGACTCTCACAACTCGCTATTCCGCTGATCCCCAGGGCATTGCCATGTTTCTCCTGAGCTCTCCACGGGTGGCTGTGTAGCTCTCCGTGTTCTCGGTGATGCTCCTACCCCTCCCTTCCATCCCCTCTTGGCTCATCCCTGCTCTCTTCTCTCTGCCAGGCAAGACCAGGACGAAAGACAAGTACCGGGTGGTGTACACGGACCACCAGCGCCTGGAGCTGGAGAAGGAGTTTCACTACAGCCGCTACATCACCATCCGGCGCAAGGCCGAGCTGGCCGCTGCCCTCGGGCTCACCGAACGGCAGGTCAGTTCCACAGTCTCCCAGGAAAAGCCACGTCCTGAGTGGAGATGGGGCTGGGGAGGGGAAGGACTGCAGCCCAAGCAGGCAGCAGTGGCCCCACCTTGCTCTGCATCTCCCCCTCCTCTTCCAAACTCAAGGATGCCCTGGGGGACCCTTGAGGGTTGTCACTCTTGGCTGCATCTGTCCCCATCTCTGCATTGCTGTCTTTGTCCTTCTGCAGGTGAAAATCTGGTTTCAGAATCGGAGGGCAAAGGAAAGGAAGGTGAACAAGAAGAAGATGCAGCAGCAAAGCCAGCCCACCAGCACCACCACACCAACCCCACCAGCTGTCGGCACACCGGGACCCATTGGAGGCCTTTGCAGCAGCAGCGCCCCAAACCTCGTCTCCTCATCTCCGCTGACTATCAAGGAGGAATTCATGCCTTAACCCCCTTCACCAGCTACAGACACCAAGAGATAAGCACTATGTAGCAGAGCCCAGCCGGTCCGTGTGCTCTGAAGAGTGACAGCCCCTTCCCAAAGACACGATGGTCCCCGGCTGAACCAATGGGGTGGCCAGCAAGGCTGGGCAAGGAGGCACTGGGACCTTCCCAAGGGGCTGGTGGGCTCTCCTCCTACATAAAGACCATTGGTTAGGTAGCATTGCTCTCCTGTAGGAAACATGCACCAGTCTGGTCTCCTGTGTTTGCATCCCAAAGCAAGGTCCTAATGTCAGCAGAAGGAAGATGGTGGTGGTAGAGGATGGCTTTCCTATGCTGCTTCAGGTGGAGCTGGTGGGATGCTTCCTTTGGTCCTCCTGGCACTCCAGCTGCCTGTTGCTTTTGGGGCTTCACATGGCAGCTTGCATGGCCTTTCCCAACACCATTTCTCTGAGTTCCAGAAAGGTGGAGCAGCAGATGTGTCCCCAGCTGCCTGCAGAGAGCCCAACCGAGCTCTCACATTGCACCCAACATCGCAATGCATCGTGTTCCTCGCAGAACCATTCCTCCCTGGCTGCCTCCAGCCTTGCACTCTTCCCAGCCCCTCATGGCCCAGAAAACAAGGTGCCAAGGCCATCCCACTGCACCCATCACCCTGCTCCAGCTCTCACAGGGCTTGGGTCTCCCTCCGGCAGGGACCACTGGCACCTCCTTCGGCCACCACTGCCAGCTGCGCTTGGTGGTGAGGATGACTGTTTGCATTGGCTCGGGACTTTGGCTCAGTTTTTGTGTATATAAGGCAGAACTGGTTTTCCTTTTTATTTTTTAGGCATCGGTGAAAATAAAAGCGAGCAGGAATCCCGTGGGCCACGGGTTTGTTGCTGTCTCCTCAGCAGGGGAGGAGGGATGCTGGCTCCGGGGTGGCAGTGGTGATGATGCTCCTGAACGTGGCTGGGGTTGGGAGTGACGGGTCTTGCCCAGCCCCACCAAAAATGGTGCAGATGGATGTCTCGATGCAGCAGCTTTGCCCCTGTGCCCATCCCGCAGGGGCATGGCTGGGGGTGGTATGGCCTTTGCCACTGAGAGGGTTGGCTGTGCTGGGCGACACAGTGGCTGCAAACTCACAGCCCCGGGGCCGCCGGGAAAAGGGTGAGGCTGGGCTCATGCTGCAGGAGGCCAAAGAACAAGGCCAGCTGCCCACAGACGTGGCCACCTCCCATTGGTGCCTCCTGGCCTCTAATCTTGTTTTATGGCTGTTGACGGGCTGAATATCCTCCTTGTCCAAGAAGAGCAAACAGAGAATGAGGATGTGAGATAGTGCCTGGGACAGCTGGCATCGGTGCCCAATGCTCTCCTCTCTCCATCCCAGCCACGTCCCGCCAGTCCTGCAGGGCACTGAGCAAGGGGCTGCCCTTCAATCCTTGCCAAAAACAGCTCCTCAAGCCCCAAAATGTACCAAGCATTGCTTGGAAAGGCATGGGAACATGGGTGCCCAGGTGCCCAGGCAGGGCAGGTAGCTGTGGAGGGACACCTGATGCAGGATAAAGTCCTCATGGGTGGAGGAGATGGAGGAGCAGGGGAAGGATGAGGTGACATTGACAGAGAGACTGACATAGCAAAGGGTTTTTTCCTGACCTTGCAACAGCGGCTGCCCCTACTGCTGCACCCTGGTGACTGTGCTCACCAGCACAGTGCCTGGGCTGCCCGTGGCATGGGACCACCACCTCCCTGCACCCCTGCAAGGGCATGTGGGGCATGAGGAGCTAAAACAGGCTGAGGGAGGCAAGGGAGCTGCATGGGAAAAGGGATGGGACTGGATGGACCACCTGCCCAAAGAGCTGGGGTGGACTGGGGAAACTGGGATCCACTTCTGCGTAGAGGCTCCATTGCGGTCCCCACACTGGAGACTGGCTCTTCCACATGCATCCTCCTCCCTCGCCAGGCTTTGCCTGCCTTTGACATCCAATTTTGTCATTGCCACGTGGGGACCGGCTGGTGGGACCCTGCCCTGGCAGGGGATGGGGTGGTGGCAGCCCAGCCCCGAGCATCACCATGGCCTGCAAGGTCTTGCTCAGGGGGGAAGCCTGAAGGGGAACAGAGTCCTAGAGGGGAGTGAAATGTGCCTCTCCCAAATTCACTCGCTGTATTGGGGTGCCTGTGGGTGGGCAAGGGGCTGGGCTGGAGGGAAGATGCTCCCCCGCCCACCCGGAGAGGCTGCGGGTGCCGTTGACAGGATGAAATTCCAACTGATACCCTAATCTGGCGCCTGCCTGTTTGCACAGCAGGGTAAAAGTCCATCGAGCCGTGGGCTGTGCCCTTGGGTCCTGTGTGTGCACAGGGAGCCGGCGCGGGCGGGAAGAGGCAATAAATGTGCCCACACGCCCAGCCACCCCTTCCCCCAACACACACACACACACACACACACGCCCCTTGGCCGGGTGACGAAATGCATCTGCTGTGTCCCCGCTCCCGTGTCCTCCCCTGCCTCCCTCCAGCCGTCATTTGGGCAGGGATGGGTGAGCCCTTTCCCTGAACCAGGAAAGGGGCTGGCAGACACCATGACCCCACCAGCTTTGGGACCTTGGTTTTAAATTGGAAGAGGGGAGATTTAGATTAGATAACAGAAAGAAATTTTTTACTGTGAGGGTGGTGAGACACTGGCCCGCGTTGCCCAGAGAAGTTGTAGATGCCCCATCCCTGGAAGTGTTCAAGGCCAGGCTGGATGGGGCTTTGAGCAACCTGGTCTGGTGGGAGGTGTCCCT
>JAOXJK010000051.1:46773511-46796372 GCA_025774025.1 Xenus cinereus
TGCCACCCCCCGCGCCCCGCCAGCCCAGCCCGCAGGAGAGTGGCACCCCTCCTTGCCTGTCATCGCTTCGCCCGCTCCCCCTTCTCCCTCCCTATCGCCGGAGAAAGCGAGAGGAGAAAGTGTCGGAGCGGGGAGCGCATAGCAACAGGATTCTGGGATGAAGAAGATTCGGCAGCAGCATCTCCGGGAGGTGAGAGGCGGGATGGAGTCGGGGGGTGCCCCCCAGGGCTGGGAGATGGGGAGCGGGGGGCACAGCATCCCCATCACCCCCGTGATCCCCAGCCTGGGGAGCCTCCGTGTGCTGCCGACAGACTTTTCCCTGGCAGGGATTGCAAACGGGGATAGTGTCCGTGCGTGGGGCTGGAGTGGGATCGTGGGGAGAAGGATGGGGGGCATTTTGTAATGACTGCTCCTGCCTGGCTGCAATTAGCAGACCACAGAGGCCCAGAGCTGCCTGCTGCCCACCCCCGCTGGTGGGGAGGGGGGGTCTCTCCCATCCCTCCCCTGTGAGCGGGGGCTGCCGGCGAGGATTTTTGTTGTGTCTGCCGGGCGGCTGTGGGTGGACACCCGGGGACAGAGCCGGCTCCCCGTGGTGGGGCTCCCTGGGGATGCTGCTCCCGCCACCCCCAAGGGACTGCCTGGTCTCAGGGGGTGCTGAGGGGTTCCCCCCCATCACCGGGATGAGCACAGGGAGCTGGACAGTGGCTTCCCCACCTGCAGCTGGGATTGCCTCCTCCTCCATAGGAATTAAAGGGGTCAGGGTAGTGCTGGACCCTGAACCACCTGGTGCCCTTTGGCAGCTGGCAGAGCTAGAAACCCTTTTTATATCCTGCTGGAAACAGTTTTTATATCCTGCTGGAAACCCTTTTTAAACCCAGCTTTCAGGCTTTTCTATCCTAGGCTCCCCCCCTCCGCCCCCTTTCTCTTACCAGACTCTGGGTCCCCATCTCCCCCTGTGCTAGGGACCGATACCAGTCTCGTGCCCATCCCACAGAGGTGTGGAGTGGCAGAGGCTGGCAGCCACAAGGGACACGCTGCTGGCGGTGGTGGGTCAGCCCTTCCCAGATCGTGCCAGGCAGCCACCCAGAGCTATAAGCCCCTCGGGCTCTGCCCTCTGCCAAGCCATGCCCACTAACCACAGGGCAAGGCAACTCCAACCTGTGCCAGCCTTCAGATGAATGAAAACCCAGGAGAGTTTAATCCCTGCCAGGAAATTCCTATACTGGGACATGATATAAAAAAGCCAGTAGTGGCCTGGTGAAAGCCAGCAGCTATCTGATGGCCCTGGCAACATCAGGGCTGCCTACCTTTCTCCACCATTGTTTGGAGGCATCGTCTGCCTCTTCCCTGTCCTTCTTTTTCCTACAAATTGCTTTTTCAGATGACTTTGTGACTGCAAGATCCATTAAAAGTTGTCTTTGTCCCTTCCAAAGGCTTTCTGAGATACTTGAAAGAATTTCTCTGCTGCTGGTGATCCTGTTTAACGTTTATTCAGGAATTCATTTAGTCCCACAGCGACCAGCTGGAATGAAATGCAGATGTCTCCGAGTTATTTTCCCCATTGCTGGTGCTGTTCAGGCCCCTGCTGTCCTTCATTACCCAAAAATACTCTCGCTGAGCTCCAGATGGAGAACCTGGTGCTCGCAGCCACTCCAGCACCTTGAGACCACCATATCCGATGCTGGCATTGGGCTTGCCCAGAGCCAGTGGAGGCCGATGGAGTTTGCACCAGCCCCAGGACCCCGACAGCCTCCTCACCCTCTCTTTATGATCTGCTTCCCATCAGTGAGCCGGGATTTTTAAGCCTTCTCACCAGACATGTTTTAGACATATGGAAATTCCTCTCTAAGAGAGAAGATCTTTCTCAGGCTCTAAGGATTTCAGGTTGGCTTTTGCATATAATAGTATTTCCAGAAGAGCCGAGTGGATGTTTTTTATTTGTTTGCTTATTTTCTTTGAGGGGATTATTTGGTAGAAAAGGGCTCAAGCCCCCTGAGAACAGTGGTGGGAGCCAGTGTTTGGGCTGCCCTTCCCCATACCCAGCCAGGAAGTCAAGCAGCATCCTCCTGCCTGAGCCACTGCCCTCCTCCACCTCAAACTGCCTCCAACCTTCCTTCCCCAGGGTTTTTGGATGAAAGGCCATAAGCACTTGCAGTTTTGCGTCCTCCCTGCGCTCTGGACATCGCTGTAATGAGTTTGTCCCAGCCTCAGAAACCTCCAGCCCCTAAACACCCGGTGCTGGCTCCAGCATCGCTTGCTCCCTCTCCTGGCATGTCCTGGGGGAAACTGGGGTTAGCGCAGCCCTTCAAGGGGCTCTCCCACACCATGGAGACGCTTTATTTACTTCACTTTCTAAGGCATATTACGTTTGAATTAATTTTTAGGCTGTTTTTATTTATTTTTTTTTCTCTCGAAGAGATTAACCAGCAATTCAAGCTAATCTGAAGTGACTCACACGCTACAGACGCGCTGTGCTCGCACACGGCTGGGATACGCAGGGGAGAAATCTGGCATCGGGTGGCATTTCTCCCAATCAAAGGCTGTGATCCACGCACAGAACACTGACAAAATAACCCCACAACACCAGTTTGAAAGGAGGCAAAACGTGATGAAAAAGTAACCTTAATCTGCCTGGGTTTTTTCACGGATACAGCTGAGTTTTGCACTGGTTTAAGTAAATTGGTTTACAGAAAATAATTAGCACAGGGCAATTTCCTCGTGGAAGACGGCTCTTATCTTGGCAGAGAGTAAAGTGCTTTTTCTTCTCGGTGACCTCTGCTTTGCTGACTTCTTTGGGAGCATCTTCTGGTGAATAATGGAAAGTGATGCCATGTTCAAAGGGGATGTGGTTGCCAAGGGAGCTGTTAGTCCCCGTCTGTTTATAACCGCGAGACGGGAGCCCAGTTTGAAAGATGGCAGTTGACGGTGGAAAGCACTAGAGCAATATCGCAGCACTAGAGCACTTCAGCTGCTGCTGAAACAGAAAATTCCTGTTATGACAGAGGCTGAAAGGGAGCATTAATCCTATAAAAAGGGCTGGGATTGAGCCAGGGTGTGAGATTTCCAGCAGCCTGAAGTAGTGAGGTGTGCATCTCTCTGCAATTTGGGACAAATCTGGGCTGGAATCCTTAAATACCGCATTTTGCAATTCATTTTAAGTCAGGCACATAGGCCAGGTTTTCTGTCATTTCTCTGGAAAGGCTATGATTTGGGGCATTTTTTGGGCATTGCAGTCACGGAGCAGCCTCTGTGTGTGTTTTCCAGCAGCATCCCTGGCCAGTTCCTCCCCAGCCTGCTCGATGGGGACTGCAATGTCACCATCCTTGGAGTCTGACTCCTGAGCAGTCTCTGCTTTCTGCCCTGGGGTCCAAAATTTAAATGCAGAGCTCCAGCTAAAGATATTAAAAGCGGGGGCAGTCATCACTGAGACACAGGTGACAAACTACATCCCGTGGCCTTTGAAGAGGGCGACTGAGATGGGGATGGTGCCACGTATAGTTTGGAAAAGGCCTGGTTGGCTCCTTTCTTTTCTTTTTGCTGCTTCTGTGTTGGTTTCTACACCTGATGGATGGGCACCTGCATTTCACCAGATCATGCAGCTTCACAGGTGCCCTCTTGCAGCTGCTTAGGATTCAGGCAGAGGTGCAGGAATTAGGCGAGAGGATTTAATGATCTCCCAGCATCCCTCCTTGCTGTTTTTCTGAGATGCAAACCTGGAAAGTGAGAGCTCCCCAGGCACTGTGATGGATTGGGGAAGCATCATTTGGGGAGGGGTGGGGGGAGGGAAGAAGACCAAATTGCGATGACCCCATAGGTCCTGTCCCCACCTGGCAGGGAGCTTTGTGAGTACAGGTTTTAACACCTGAAACTTTGGGGGTGGATATTGCAGGGCAGTCTGGCCATCGCCCGCAAACACATGGGTCATGCTCACTGTGTGTGCTGGGTTAATTAGCAGGCATGGCCACGGTTTGGAGAAGCTGCTAAGCCGGAGAGCTGTGTTAAACCGCTGCAGGAAGGCTGCCAGGTAGCAACGGTTTTATAGCAACAGTATTATATTTGGGTCACACTTTGACTTTTCAGCCTGTGTTTCTGAAGCTTTTTCTTCTGGCCGTTGCCTTTGCTGGTGCCAGCGGGATGGGCTTTTAATGGTAGGTTTTAGTGAATTTTGGGTTGGTTTCGGGAAGACTTTGCCCTGGCTCGTCCTGTCCCTCGAGGGGTTTGCAGGCCAGCTGGGGATGGGTTCACCTCCGCATTGAGTGCCTTTGGCGAGAGCGTGCTGGCAGCCCCAGGGTGCTGGTGGCTGAAGGAGTGGGGTGCACCCTGCAAAAGGTGGGAGCTTGCAGCCTTCACCATCAGCAGCACGGATCTGTGTCTCCATGGGAACCAGCAGCAGGAGCATCCTGCGGTCCGGTCAGAGAGGAGGAGGAGGAGGAGAGGAGGTGGCTGCAGCAGGGCAGCGCTGGGCTCTGTTTACTGTGGCCTCTTGAAAGGATTTCTTGGGAAAGTGGGGTTGCAAGATGGGTCATCACCCTCCCAGGGCAAAGTGGGGCCCTCCTGCCTTTCCCAGGGGAGCTCTGGCCATGTGGGATCACGTTTATCCCATTCCCTTGCTCAGCAGCAGAGCAAGACATTGGCTGGGGTGGTGACAGAGAGCTGTTGGGACAGGGTGTCCCCAGGGGACAAATGTCTTGGGAGGTCACAAATTCACACACCTGAGCTCTCAGAGCTCCTTCCCTCTCTCCTGCTCTTCCTCCCTGTTTTCATTCCTTCCCTCAATCCCCGTCTGCCCTCTCCCATCCTCTGCTCTCTCGTTCAGCCGGTGACACCAGACCTCCTGGTGAGTCCCAGCAGCCAGGACGGAGACCTGGGCTCCGAGTGCCCAGAAGACAGAGGGAACTGGACGGGGCGGCTTGATTTCCTCCTCTCCTGCATTGGATACTGTGTGGGCCTCGGAAATGTCTGGAGGTTTCCCTACAGGGCTTACACCAATGGAGGAGGTACTCCAGCATCCTTTGGAGTGGCCACATCTCTCCCTCACTGGGCTGGACTGGTGAGAAGTGTCTTTGACGAGATGTTATTCTTTAGGGTATTTTTCTTGCTTCTTGCAGGAGCTTTCCTCATTCCTTACTTCATCATGCTGGCCATCTGTGGAATCCCCATCTTCTTTATGGAGCTGTCGCTTGGCCAGTTCTCCAGCCTGGGGCCGCTTGCTGTCTGGAAGATAAGCCCTCTCTTTAAAGGTGCGAGAGTGAAGTCCAGGGCCTCTAGAAGAGCTGCTTGATGAGGACATGGACCACCAGCATTGTCCTGTGATCCTCAAAGTTCTTGTTAGAATCAAAGGTTAAATACCAGGGGAAGGTGGATTAGACTGGACTTCTGGGTTAAGTGTTCTTGTAGTTGCAAGATACATATGAGATCTGTCAGTCTTTGGAGGCTCTCAATGTCATGACCAGCTCTAGAAATCATATGAAAATTATTAAGCCAGCTAGTGTACAAAATATAGCATCAAGACTAAGAAATGACTGTTAAAGACAAAGGTAAGAATAAGGCATTCAAAACAAGTCAAATCGAGTACTTTTACTTGCAACATTAAGTTGGAGTAAAATTATCTGTATGATGCAATAGATCATCAATTCAGAGAAGGCATGTGCAGAAGGAATAATGGAAATAAGAGGCTTCCCCCACCAGATGAACCTCTGGCTGATTAAACATTTAGCTGCTGAGATCCAGTGTCTGACCCTGGTTTTGGATGTGCTCTGCTCCGGAGAGATGGCTCACTCCTTCTTTACCCTCTCCTTCCTCCAGGCGTTGGCATGGGCACGATCCTCATCGTCTCCCTGGTGGCCATTTACTACAATATGATCATTGCTTACGTTCTCTTCTACCTCTTTGCATCCCTCACAAGCGACTTGCCCTGGCAGCACTGTGGCAACTGGTGGAACACCGACCTGTGCCTGGACCACCACGTCATCAAGGCGGGGAACACCACCTTCCCCATCAACATCAGCAACACCGTCAGCCCCAGTGAGGAGTACTGGAGGTAAAGAGGTCAGCCTGAACACGGTTGGCCGTGGGAACATGGTTGGCATCCAAACAGGGAGAGCATGGGAGTGGGATGAGGGGTGAAGGTCTCTGCTGCACATCTCATGTCATGGTGGACATCCATGGTGGGCATTGTGGATGCAGTGATGGGCTCTTGGGGTCAGCTGTGGGGGATATCGTTTAGCCATTGGGATCATGTCCCTGGGATGTGGGAGGTGTCCATGATCTAGTGCTGCTTTGCTGTCCTGGAGATATGTTAGGCTGAAATGCATCCCATGCCTGGACTGGCTGGGAATTTGCTCTCAAGCCGCCTGGCGTCCCCTCTGGGGTCTTTAATGCCTGATGGAGAAATCACACCAACAGCTTCCCTTTCCCTGGCAAATAGCTGCCAGCACCTTCTTGCTCTCTCATTGCTGGGATTTTTGACAATGTTATTTTCTGCAGCAGAGGCATTGCTAGGTTCAGAGGGAGCCTCTGGAAGAAGGCAGGGGCTGCCTGTGGCCCCTCACTGGCTGTTCTCCTTCCAGCCGGTACGTCCTGCACATCCAAGGGAGCTCTGGCATCGGGGATCCTGGGAGGATCCGCTGGAACCTGTGTTTGTGCCTGCTCCTTTCTTGGACTATCGTCTATCTGTGCATCCTAAAGGGAGTCAAATCCTCTGGCAAGGTAAGGGCCGGATGGTGTCTGTGGAAGAATCTACAGTGATGCCCATCTGCATCATCTGGAAAGTGAGACCCATAAACAACATCAGCTGGACACCGGCCACTTCGGGGATGGCTTGCACAGCCAAACACTGGCAGGGCTGCCACCACTGGCCCTGCTGCATCCCAAGGACCCCAGTTCTGCAGGGTGATGGTGGGCGATGCGGTGTCCCACCCCAAGGACAGGGCTGGGAGGGACCGCTCGTGCTGTGCTTGTGCTCCCGGCTCTCCCAGCTGGCTCCGCTCTTCCACAGGTCGTGTACTTCACCGCCACCTTCCCGTACCTCATCCTGGTGATGCTGCTCATTCGTGGCGTGACCCTGGAGGGGGCCTGGAAGGGGATCCAGTTTTACCTCACGCCCCAGTTTGATCACTTGCTGTCTTCCAAGGTGAGCAGAATCTTGTGCAGTTCATTCAAGACACAAATATGAACCTTCTCTTGCCACCTCCAGCATGTAACAGAGATGGTTCTCTTAGTTGGGTGCCTTTTCTGGCCACCCCTGGCCCAAAGTCCTCTCTTTTGGCTGTTCCCAGACCTCTCAGCAATCTGTCTTTGCTCCACACCTTGACTATACTTGTCCTGGTTGTCCTATACTTTGTCCTAAGCCCAAACCACAACAATACTGCTCTTCTCACCTGGGCCAGCCCTGTGCCCGCATTTCTGGTTGTCCATGCAGGGATGGCATGCTCACCACCTCCTCTGGGTGCCAGGACCATGGGCAGGATTAGCCCAGCCCCTGCGACAGGCTGGGGGGTGGAGATGGGTGCCCATGGTGGATTTGGATGCTCTGTTTTTCTCAAGCAATCTCAGTGTGCAGACCAGGGCGTTTCCTTGGGTCAAGCAGTGTTGGTAGCAGAGACCACACAATTTTACAAGTGCTGCACTCCGCTGGCTCTAAAATGCCCTCGTTAGCCCTTCCACTAGCCACCTGACCCACTATGAGTGGTGAGCATGCTAGCAAGCAAAGGCAAAGACCTCATGCCTGGAGGGCTGGAGAAGATAAGGGCCTCTGGGGAAGCATATTTCCAACTCCCTCTTCCTCAGGGGGGAGATTTCCAAACCCCTGCTCTCCTCAGACCTGCTTCCTTCCCCAGGTGTGGATCGAGGCAGCCCTGCAGATTTTCTACTCCCTTGGGGTAGGCTTTGGGGGCCTCCTCACCTTCGCCTCATACAACACCTTCCATCAGAATATCTACAGGTGGGAGCCAGCTGTTGTCTTGTAAAAATCATGGGCTGGGGAGAGCCATGAAAACCTCAGCTGGTGGGTTCAAAGCCAGCAGAAGCACAAGGTGCAGCACATGGTCACCCAGTGGTGTTCCTTGCCTGGGCACCTTACAGCTACCCGGCAGCTTGCACAGGCTCAAGAAGGACAGAGGAAGGGAAAACTCTCCTAAACATCAAGACAGTGCCAGGCTCAGAAGTTTTGGGCTGCAGATGCTGAAGGCTGAGGATATTTGAGGCTAGTTATGAATGTTTGTCCTGTCCCCAGTATCCGTTGCAGGTCACCACCAGAGAGGAGAGTCTGGGTGTTGGACATTTGAGCTGATCCCCTCCACTGGGGAAAGCAAGCTTGGGAGGAAACCTGCAAAATGACCCATGTCATTAGATATACACTCCTTTTGACCCTGGAAAGCACATGCCAAGAGAGGTCCTGGAGGAGAATCATACTGGGTCACCTCAGTGTGGCACCTGGGGCTGGAAATGCCACAGTGCACTGGTATGGGGTGGGATGGAGTGGACATGTTCAAAACATCTCCTTTCTCCTCTGTAGGGACACCTTCATAGTGACCCTGGGAAATGCCATCACCAGCATCCTGGCAGGGTTTGCCATCTTCTCTGTTTTGGGATACATGTCCCAGGAGCTTGGGGTCCCTGTTAACCAGGTGGCAAAAGCAGGTGAGGCCAAACGAAGACCCAATCTCCTTCATGCCCTGCCTGGGTGCACTGAGGAGCATCCCTTCCAGGATGAAAGGCATCCAAGGGTGTCAGCGTGAGGGTTGGAGCTGTGTGCTCAGCTGGCCAGGGGGAGGGAAGAGGGGAGACCAGTTCCTGCTGTGCAAACCTTGAGCAGCATCAAGTGATGTCTAATAAAGGCCTGAGCAAGGAGCAGGTTGGTTCTCCTGCACCTTTCCACCTTCTGCTGCAGGACCCCTCCTGCACATCTTGCAGGACACCCGGCAGGTCCCTGCTGTGGTTGTCCTCTCCCTCTCTTCCATCCCCCTGTGGCCAGCACTGTCACCCCCTTTTCACCCTACTGTCCTTTGTCTCCCCTAGGTCCTGGTCTGGCTTTTGTGGTGTATCCCCAGGCCATGACAATGCTCCCCCTTTCTCCATTCTGGTCTTTCCTGTTCTTCTTCATGCTGTTGACCTTGGGCCTGGACAGCCAGGTAAGGACAGAGTCCACCAAGTCAACCATGGTGCCCAGGCAGCCCTGGGGGGGCTCAGGGGACCCTCTTCTCCCTTGTGTGCAGTTTGCTTTTATGGAGACCATTGTTACGGCAGTGACAGACGAATTTCCCTACTATCTGCGGCCAAAGAAAGCTTCCTTCTCAGCTATCATCTGCATTGCTCTCTTCCTGATGGGGCTCATCCTCACAACAGAGGTAAGGGTGTGGGGCTGGACGCATTGCGGGGACCAGCTAGGACCTCATTTTAGGGAGAGCTTAGGCCAGAGGCTGAGTTTTCAGAGGCATGTGTATTCACATCAGGTAACAAGGTGGAAGAGACATAATCAATGAGCCTGGGCTTCCTGAGGATGTGAGGTCCAAAGCGAGAGACACTGTGTTATTCCTGTCCCTGCAACAACCCCAGAAGGAGAGCAATGTCTCCTGAGGGTGTCTTCCCCATGTGCCCCCAAAGGGCCTAAAAGGATGTGTCCCCAAAAGTGGGAGGACATGGGTAGAGGTTTATTGGGGTGCTGGTCGCAGGGATGCTGGCCACTGTGCTTTGCCTCCACAGGGTGGGATGTACTGGCTGGTCCTACTGGATGACTACAGCGCTGGCTTTGGTCTCATGGTGGTGGTGATCACTACCTGCCTCGTGGTGACACGTGTCTATGGTAAGGGTGTCCCCACAGGGAAGGGGAGGCTGTCTGTACGAAGAGAGGGATTTAGAGGGAGTGGTAGGGGAGCCATCAACCTCAAAATGGAGCATGGAACGCCTCTGCTCCCACCACTTGTTTCTTCTTGGCCATCACTGGATTCACCTCTCCAAGAGATACTTGGAGTGCTGAGCCTGGTCCCTCAGACAGAGTAAGGTGGGCCCCCCCTCCTTCATCTCCCAGCTGGGAGGGGAGACGCTTCTTTGCTGCAGAGGATTCAAACCACCGCTTTTGATCAGTGCAGGGCAGCTTGGTACAGGCACCTGGCTCTGGGGAGGGATTATGGCTTCTGAGTCCCTGTCCCTCTCCCTCCTCCAGGCATGAAGAGGTTCTGCCGAGATATCCACATGATGCTGGGCTTCAAACCAGGGCCCTACTTCAGAGCCTGCTGGATGGTCCTGTCCCCGGCAACAATGATGGTAACTGGATGTGGGTGTTGGAGATGCTGCAGTGGATGGTGCTGGAGAGCTGCAGTTGTCCCAGCATCCCTGGTTGGCCTCCCATTGCGAGAAGTTGCTCTGATGGTGTCTCCTGCCCCAAGGACCATTCTGGTTCTGCTGGGAGGTCTCCAGGCCTTTTTTTGACCATAAGACCTTCAGCGGGCTCTGGGCTGACCTCTCTTTCTCCCCATCCTGCAGGCTCTGCTGGTGTACAACATCGTCAAGTACCAGCCCTCTGAGTATGGCAGCTACCGCTTCCCTGCCTGGGCCGAGGTCTTGGGCATCCTCATGGGAGTCCTCTCCTGCCTGATGATTCCCGTGGGCATGGTGGTGGCTGTGCTTCAAGAAGAAGGCACGCTGTGGGAGGTAGGAGGTGCTGGGGAGCACCCCAGAAATGTGCAGGGGTGACCACAAACCCCTATCCTGGAAATTTCTGCACCTTCTCTCCTGGAGGTGTGTGACCCTCTCCCTTCTTGCTACCTATGGGGTGTGAGAGACGGTGTGTCCCAGGGCATTTCCAGCAGCTTCTCCTCCTGCGATGCCAGGCGGGCACTGAGTTATGCTGCTTCCCAGGGGCAGCCCTGTGTGCATCCCTGGTACACCTTGCCCAGTGGGGAAGTACATTGTCCCTACCGTGGGGCAGGCATGGACATGTGGGACTTTGCACCCATTTTGCAGGAGCAATGACAGAGCAAGGAAGGCAGCTGCTGGGCCACGCAGGCAGCACAGGCAGGATCCCTCTGCTGAAAGGCTTTGCCCGGGAGCAGGTTATGGAGCTGTTGGTTGATCACAGCCTTCCCAGCCCCAGCTGGGACTTGCTGCTCACCCCAGGCTGTTAAAAGCAGAGGCAGCAGATCTTGCTGCCCTCACCAGGCAGCAAGTCATCAGCTGGAACCCTAGATGGCCATGACCTGTCTTAGCACAGCCACGGGCATGGTAGCATGGCCAGGAACCACCTTGGCTGAGGCTAAGCTCTTGCCTGGGTGGCTCTAACCCCATCCCGTCCTCACTGGGGGCTCTTCCAGTCCCCTGGGAGGGATGGGTGAGTGGCTGGGAGGAGAGCAGAGTAGGAGCTGGTGCTGGGTGGCCATGCTCCCTCCACCTGTCCCCTTGCAGCGAGTCCAGCAAGCCAGCCGGCCCGCCATGGACTGGGGCCCGTCGCTGGAGGAGAACCGGACTGGCATGTATGTGGCAAGCCTGGCTGGCAGCCAGTCCCCCAAGCCGCTGATGGTCCACATGCGGAAATACGGGGGCATCACCAGCTATGAGAACACGGCCATCGAGGTGGACCGGGAAATCGAGGAGGAGGAGGAGTCCATGATGTGAGGGGCCCCAGCACCCCATGGGCTGGGGGGGTTACCCCCCCAATTTGCACAGGTTGCACTGCGGCACTTCAGGATGGCTTGGTGGGGGGTCTTTCGGGAGCTGCTGACTCTGCCGGCCTCCTTGCCACCACCCTGGCCCCACCAGGACAGACCTGCTGCTCATCCTGGTGCTCCCAAGGTGTTTCTGTTCAGTGTGGCAAGCTGTGTGATGAGTCCGTGTGTTCGTGTGACAGTGTGTGGTGCAAGTGTCCGGGCTGTCCCCCTCCCACCCTCAGCCCCAGTGCCGCCCTGGGATGCTCGGGCTGTGGGGATGCTCTGGCTGCGGGAGGTGAGGAGGAGAAGGAGGTCCTCTGCGTTGGTCTGTTCACTGCTCATGTGTATTTAACTCCAATAACCCATAAACACATGTGGGAAAGGGCTGTAATGTCCTCCATGCCCTGCGGACGCTCTGTTCACACAGAGGTACTCCAGCAAAATCTGTGTCCTGCTAAAGAACTCTGACCTAGTAAACGAGCAATTAAAAAAAAATTAGAAGGAAAACAAAATGCTTTATAAACAAATCAGCTCGGGCCTTTCCAAGCTTGTAGATCCCCAGGGAACTCAGCGGGTCAGGGTGGCTCTTCGCTCTTCCCCACGGCGCCTGGCAGGGCTGGGGTGAGCTGAAGGAAGGGAAGAGGCTGGGTGACCCTTCCCCATGTGTGCAGGAGATCAGGGACAGGTCTCAGCTGGACCTTTTCTCTGTCCCTCAGCAAGGGGGACCCTGGGTGCTGTTTTTCCCAAGGAAATGCAAAGGGCTGGGTTTCGGTGTGTGATTTTGGGGTAACTCAGCCCAGGGCCCATATCCCAGAGACCCTATCTCCTGCTGGCGCTGTGAGGGGTGCTGGGGAGCTCCTGAACGGGGCTTTTCAGACCCAAAACTGCCAGTCCCCATCACCCCGGTGTTGTGTGCGCCTTCCCCTGTGTACCATTGGCTCGCCATTAAAAAGCGGTGTGTGACACAGACTCTGCGTGGGTTATTTGGGGGGTTCTCAGCATGCAAGAAGGGCATGTCCAGGGGGAGCTTCCAGGGATCGGGGTGGGGCACAGCCTCCCTGGGCTTTGTCCTCAAAAATCTCTGTCGTGGTCAGGTAAAAGCCAAAAACCCGGGATAACAGACAAATGTCCGTGGAAGTGCTCAAGACCAGGTTGGATGGGGCTTTGAGCAACCTGCTCTAGTGGGAGGTGTCCCTGCCCAGGGCAGGGGGGTTGGAACTTGATGATCTTTCAGGTCCCTTCCAACTCTAACCATTCTGGGATTTATCACTGGTTTTGACGTGGGTGGTGTCGGTGGTAGGAGCCGTGGCTGGTCCTGGCTAACTGGAGCCCTGGGCAGACTCCAGCGTCTCTGATGACCTGAGGTTGTCGATGCTCTTCAGAAACCTCCCGTGTGGCTCTGCCTGGGGCACCCGTCCCGTGCCAGGGCTGGGAGTGAGTGTTCCCAGTACCTGCCAGCAGGTGAATTTTTACTCCAAAGTTAATGAGACCAGAACCAACGTTTCCTGTGGCTGCCTTCAAAGGGCACCCAGAAGCCAGGTAATCAGTCTGTGGGGCTGCTCAGGGCTGAGGGATTTGAACACCTACTTCTGAGGCAGCTTGGAAAATCCTAGTCCAAATACAAACGGTAAAACAATATATAAAAGGGTTGGATGGTTCCACGAGTTGACTTTGAAAGCGTATTCTGGAGAGCTCCTTCCAGTTCTGAAGACTAAAATGACCAACCCAGTGTGTGTGAGCAGCAGCAGTGGCCTTTCTTACCTGACAAAGGTGACTTTGGCTGTGTTTCCTTCCAGCGGGCAATCCCCTGGTGCAGCAGAGCGGGCAGCCCCTCATCCTCACCCAGAACCCAGCCTCGGGACTGGGCACGATGGTGACCCAGCCAGTGCTACGACCTGTGCAGATCATGCAGAACGCCAACCACGTCACCAACTCCCCGGTGACCAGCCAGCCCATCTTCATAACCACCCAGGTGAGTGTCCTCCTCGGGACGGCCGAGACAGGAGAGCTCCTGCCCTCATCCCTGGAGAGCGTTCTCTGTTAAGAAATAATCAGACGCCTGATATTTCACTTGAGCTGAAATCTGTTGGGGTTTTTGTTTATTAATTTATGTAGATTTAGAAAGAGCTTTGTTTGGAAACAGCTCGTGTTCCCAGTCGTTTTGCCGTTGGGTCTCGCTCGAGAGAGCTGGTCCCGTTCCACACCCCAGCAGGTCCTGGGGAACCCCACGGGTCCGGCTGGCTCTCACTGGGGGGCTCACCAGTAGCCCCAGCTCCCTGCTGCGGGTGTCTCTGTCCACTCGGCGTGAGTTTGACATCCCCGAGTACTTAACTACTTTGTTTTATTTTCCTGGGAAACGTGCAGGTAATTTTTTTAATGTCCACTGGCCTCTTTAACCCTGGCGAAGCTCTCCTACAAAACAAGTGCCCGTGTTTGCCAGAGCTCCAGCTTTTTAAAAAAAGGAAAAAAAAAAAACGTAAAAATTTGTCTTTGCGTGTTGCAAATTTCTCTATCCCGGGAAACTGCTTCAAATACAGGTTTATAAATTGTCTAAGACCTGGGAGAAGAGTTCTGTCGGTGCTTTGGGAAGGAAGGGTTGAGAGCGGAGGCCGTATATCGGATGTCGTAGAGTGTAAGGAGGGTGTCCCTGCTGCTGGCTGAGGTGCTGCCTGGGAACGGTGTGGCCTCATCATCCAATTGACCTGTAGGTGATAGCGCTGGGGGGGCTTATTTTAGTGTGTTTATTTGGGTTTTGGGCTAGAAAGCTCAAGGTGAAAGCCCTTCAGGTCGGCTGGGTGTGTGGGTGGTGACGGTACCGTGTGACTGCAGGGATTTCCCGTGAGGAACGTGCGGCCTGTGCAAAACACAATGAACCAGGTTGGGATTGTTCTGAACGTGCAACAGGGTCAGACGGTTCGACCCATCACCCTCGTCCCAGGTAAGGGCTGAAACAAGCCAAAGCCGCTGGGCCCTCTTTCTTTTTTAGAGTAGCAAAGGTTAAAAATATACTATTTGAAATCTGTATTTCACCCGCGCGTTTTGTGGCTCTAAGGGGGGGGTTCAGTTCTGTAACAGGTGAGATTTGTCCGTATTTGTGGCTGTGATTCTGCAAGTCACTTTGCAGCAGAGAGTGGGGCCCTTTGATCAAAAGTAATTGAACCATTTTGCAGTCGGGGACCTCCAGCTGGAAGGAATGTCTGCCTCACAGGGCTCCCTGTAAATCTGGCCTCTCCAAAAAGCCTCCTCAGTTAATTTAATTTCAAGATCCCAGCCCATGAGAATCCCTCTTCCTTCGTTTCAAAGTCTCCCCGTGCCGTGTGAGCGCTCCCCGACTGCCTGGGAGCCAAGCTTCGGCCTGAGGATGGTTTTTCTAACACTGATTTCTGCTGCCAGATCGTGTCACGCACCATCAGAAAGACTAAGAACCTGTGGGTCACCAGAAACCTGCCTTAAACAAAGCAACAAGGCTAGTGAGGAGCCTCCCCACAGCAAATCTCCAAAGCTTTGTGTTGCGAACTAATTTGCAACTGTGGGATCCCCCTTGTCCTGCCGTAAGAAACCTTCCACGGGTTTCCGTTGGGCCCGGAGAGCTGGTGTGAGAGCCCTGTTTCTGGGACTCTGAGCCCTGTGAAAGCTGGTGGGATTTGTGCTCCTGAGCTACTTGGGCCTTTTGGAAAATTCCATCTAAAAAACCTTATAAATACAGTCTTCTCTCTGTCTGGTTCCGTGTTCAGTTTTAATCTGATTGGGAAGCGAAATTGAGGCGCTGAACTTTTTAAAACTTGCACTGAAGGTAGCAGGAGCGTTGGGAGCTCGGCAGTGTAACAGGTTGCACTCGGGTATTTCTGCGCGAGGAGCGGAATTCGGTGACTTGATCTCGTCTGTTCCTTTGTTTTTGAAGCCCCGGGTACGCAGTTTGTTAAACCAGCGGTTGGAGTTCCTCAGGTGTTCTCTCAAATGGCCCAGGTGAGACCAGGTACGACCATGCCGGTCCGACCCACCACCAACACTTTCACTACGGTCATTCCGGCCACGCTCACCATCCGGAGCACTGTGCCCCAGTCCCAGGCGCAGCAGCAAAGTAAGTCCACTCCCAGCACCTCCACAACTCCCACTGCAACGCAGCCAACACCACTGGGACAGTTAACTGTGCCGCAGCCAGGGCAGTCCAGTCCAGCTACTAACCCCAAATTAGGTAAGACTCGCCACGGAGCAGCGAGGGGCCTCGAGCGTGTGACACTGTCTGTAATTCCATCGTCAAACGTACAGCGCAGCAGCTCAAAGGCAGAATTGACTCAGAACTCCTGGGTTCTATTTTTTGCCCGTCACTGACTCACGCTTCAGCTCTCTTTACCAACCTGGAAAACGAGGATTAATCTCACCATCGTGTCCGGTTTGGTTTGAGAAACAGTTAAAATTTGTTTCCTACGATAGTCCGAGACCATCGATCAGGAGTACCCCAAAGTGAAAAACACTATTTGTTAATCGCTTGTGCTTTTTGAAAGGTGAAGTTAAATAGATGATGAACATCTATTGAACAAGTTAAATAGATGATGAACATCTTGATGAACAAGCAGAAACTAACTGTATCGGGCTTTTTTTTTTTTTTGAATGTTGGCTGAATGCGTGAGTGAAATGAAGGAAAAAAAAATAAAAAGGAAAAAAAATACTTCTTCACACAGCACGTAGCCAGGTTATTTTTAGCTTTAAGTGGCCATAATCATCGTATACAGCTGCATTTAGAAAAGAAATACAAATAATTTTCATGATTCCATGATAATCGGTGTCCGGTTCATTGCGGGACACAACTCATATCTTGTAAATCTGGAAGGTCGGGGAAATCTGCTTTCCCTGGGCAGGATAACTGCTCGTCGGCTGTCCGTGGGGCAGGCTGGAGGTGGAAGCGCAGGAGAGGAGGGTTCCTAGCTGGGGGTGGGATTCACACGGTGGGACAGAGCTTACCGCGTCCTTATTAGTGTTCTTCTGCCATCCGTTCCCTCGGCAGTGAGTATCGCCAGCTTTGTGACTGTAAAGCGGCCCGGCGTGACTGGGGAGAACAGCAGTGAGGTTGCAAAGCTAGTGAATACCCTCAACACCATTCCTTCGTTAGGGCAGAGCCCCGGCCCGCTGGTGGTTTCCAACAGCAGCCCCGTGCACGGCTCCCAGAGATCCAGCGTCTCAGAGTCCTCCTCTTCCTCCTCATCACTAAAAGGTACGGGCTGGGGCAGCTCGATTCCTTCTGCTGAGAGTTCAGAAGTTTATTTTCTGCAGTAAAAAAAAAAAAAAAGCTAAGCTGTAACTACTGACACTTCATAATAGCGACAAATACTTGGGAAACTTCGCTGTTCATTTCTTCATCTCTATCTGTATGTTTTTATCCAGTGATGAGGTTTTGTTTATGGATATTTGCTTGCATACATTATTTTGCATTCAGAAATGGCGGCGTGTCTTGGAAATACACAGACCTCAAATACTCTCCACAAGGAGGCAAAAGGATAAAATCTTTGCTTCTCTTCTTCCAAAGACAGCATCTCCTTAGGGTGTTGGCCTCTCTCAGACTAGTCACTAGTTAAAAGTACAGCTCCTGAAACTAAAGTATTTCAGAATGCCAAAAAGGTTGCCTGGATTTAGGGTGAAATGTAGGGATTCTGATGGTTTTTCTGTGTTTCTCCTGTTGCAGTCAGTTCATCTCCTATTCCCACGTTTGATTTGCAAGATGGTGGCAGGAAGGTCTGCCCGAGGTGTGACGCTCAGTTCCGAGTCACCGAAGCTTTAAGAGGCCACATGTGTGTAAGTAACGGCTCGGGGCCGAGCAGCCAGCGGGTGATTGCTCGGGGGGGTGGAGTGTTCTCCCTCCATCAGGGGCTTCTGTGGAAAGGCAGAGCGTGACCGGGAGAAAGGGAGAGGCTTCTGGAAGACCTTCCCCAGGGTCCCTCACTGGAACTAGGCAGGACCTTAGTTTATGTCCTGCTGGTGCCAGGAGGTCCATTCATTTTCTATTCTTACTGAGCAGTAAAGAATCAAAACAGAAAACTGGAATTTCAGTCTGCATTACCCTTTCCTAAAGCTCCCCCGTCTTCTCTTCGTGCTGCCTGGTCCTTGTCTGTTCGATAGTGTGTACGGTTCTGCCTGGGTACGCTTTAATGTGGGGGCTTTTCTTGTTGTGTTTGTTTGTTCCTTTTAGTACTGCTGCCCTGAAATGGTCGAGTTCCTCAAGAAAAGAAAATCTCTTGAATCTGAACCAAATATTCAATCTGCAAAGCCCCCATCTCCAGAAAAAACTCCAGCTGTTGCTTCGCCACCCTCTTCTACTCCGATCCCTGCGCTGTCCCCACCCGCTAAAGCCCCAGAGCCCAGCGAAAACGTAGTCGACTCCTCCCAAAGTAAGCTCATTATGTTGGTAGATGATTTCTACTACGGCAGAGACGGTGGCAAAGTGAGCCAGCTGCTGAACTTCCCCAAGGTCCCGACGTCCTTCAGGTGTCCGCACTGCACCAAGAGGCTAAAGAACAACATACGGTGAGAGGAACGCGGGGGCCACAGAACCCAGGGTTCCGGTCCCTCTCGTCTGCAGAAGGGAAAATGAGGCATCAGCGCCACTCTCAGGCCCTGCAGCTTTGTGTAGTGTAGCTTTAGATTAAAGCTGAAGCGCAGAAGGGAGAGGTTTTCCCATCGTCATTCCATTCAGTCAGGGAACAAGTTGTAAGAAGACCACCTGGTTGGAATAATGGGGTTAATGTTCTGGAGCAGAGACGCCTCATTCGCTCGTCACTAGTCTCACTAGAGAATAGGAAATAATTCTTCTTGAAGAGCCGCTTTTCCCATCCTCATTCAATGATATTTTTTTTATGAAATAATGTGTTCTTGTGAGCTGGCCGCTGTGTGTTCTGTTGTGGTAACGGGGCCACTGGTTTTCCTTCTAAGTTGAAGTGTTTTGTTGCCGTCAGTGGAAGGGCTGGGGGGGTCAGAAGTGCAGCCCCTGCGCTGCAAACCCTCTTCTTGTGCTTCTCCTGGACTTGGGGAGCAGGAAGGTGCTGGGCAGGAGGAGATTTTGCTTCCTTGTGATGGGAAGAGCAAGAAGGAAGCATCTTAATGCTGTCAAAACCGCTTCCGGTGTAGTGTTGGTAATGCTCTCAGGGTTACGGGTGCAAAATGTTTGGACTTTGTGTTCATGCTCTTCCTCTTGCCCTCCGTCAGGTTCATGAATCACATGAAGCACCATGTGGAGCTGGACCAGCAGAACGGCGAGGTGGACGTCCACACCATCTGCCAGCACTGCTACAGACAGTTCTCCACCCCCTTCCAGCTGCAGTGTCACCTGGAGAACGTCCACAGTCCCTACGAGTCAACCAGTAGGTTCATTTTGTGCTGTTGTTGGTTTGTTTAGGTCTCAGAGGGTTCCCTTGGTTTTGTAGGGCCAGCAGCAAAATCCATCTAAATCCCATTTCTGCAAAGTTTAATGATTGAGTTCAATAATAACGCCATGGTAGAAGGTCATTTTTCCCAGTAGGCTGATCTAAAATCACTCACAGTTCCCTCATTGGGCTGTCTTCCTACCCGGTGTACCTGCCTTTTTGTGTAGGAGAACTTTTGCTGCTTTTTGGAAACCTCTCAAAATATATTTTATTGTCTACGCAATTCAAAGTGTTGAGAGGTAGTTTTTCGAGTTGGTTTTTTGGTTGGTTGGTTTTCTTTTGTTTTAAGTTGTTCCACGGCCGGTGCCAGGTTTGAAGAGGGTTTTCTCGTCCCCGGCCGTTACCTGCTTGTCCTTTCCTTTGCAGCCAAGTGCAAGATCTGCGAGTGGGCCTTCGAGAGCGAGCCCATGTTCCTGCAGCACATGAAGGACACGCACAAGCCCGGGGAGATGCCCTACGTTTGTCAGGTACTAACGGTGACTATGGGGCTGGATTTGATAAACACATACTAGAGAATGAGCAGAAATGAGCAGGAAACTCCGCAGAACAGTGCTGTGGAGCCTGTGGGGGTTTTTCCAGGTGTGGAATTAGAGTAGCCCAGTGGCCACTAGGGCAGCACAAGTGGCTAAGTGTTTATTTGCCACCTGGTCCCCAGCACTCTGCCGCTGGATCAGCTCCATAGACCTTTGTTCAGAGCCAGTGCTGTCCAGCACCTAATTTTTCCTTTCCTCCCAGGGCAAATCGCTGTGCCATAAAGAGAAGTTGTCACTCTGGAGCAGATGAGATTATGTTCCTTGTGTGATAACACTCTGTTGCCATGAGATTTGTCCTTGCATCCATTCTGAGGAACCCAGAGGTTCTAAACTGCCCCTCCAAAAAGAAAAAAAAACCAAGAAGAAACTCCTAAAATGTGTTACGTTAAACCAGATCGTGTTCCAGATGCTGCATTTTACATAGACCTGCTTTTTAATATATTCCAACTGCTTTGCATGGACCGCCTCTCCTTTTTTTCTTTCTTTTTTTCTTGGGTCTGGAGCTTGACTTGTCACTACTTTCTTTTTATACGAGTAGCTCAAACTCTTGGCGGTGGGTGTGGGAGAGGTTCCCGTGTTATTTCACTGGAAATTGTTTCTGCCCCAGGTCTGCCAGTACCGCTCATCGCTCTATTCCGAGGTGGACAGTCATTTCCGCATGATCCACGAGGACACGCGGCACCTGCTCTGTCCCTACTGCCTCAAGGTCTTCAAGAACGGCAACGCCTTCCAGCAGCACTTCATGAGGCATCAGGTGCGATGGCGGGCAGAGTCGGTGGAGGTGGAGCGTGTGATGAGTTGAGCTTTGGCTTGGAATAAAAAGCAGAAAGGAAGAAAACTCGGTTGAAGGAGGGGGGTTACTTAGAAAAAAGCAGGCTTTGCTGGAGTGGGTTTGCATCACATGATGGTGAACCAACAGTGGGGTCCATGTTCATTTAGAGTTTCAAACTTTTTGATCTCCAGGTGGTGAATAAGTAAATAACGCTGTGTGTGCACAAAGGGATGTGATTTCTGTAGCTCACTGTTCTCTTTCTGTACATACTGGCTGTGTTACAGCATATTTTCTGTGGGTGTAGCTGGAGCTTACGTTCAGGATATAGAAACGGGGGGCTCTCGCCGAGTCCCCACGTTGATTTGCCCCCGAAACCCCATCGCTGACCCCCCTGGAGGCAGCTTTGGCAGGAAGGGTGCCCCGCGCGCTGCTCTGCCCCTGTGCCTTTGCCCTGAACGACCTGGGTGAGACTCGTTCCACGACGCTTCCAGGGCTGGTGTCTCCCCAGAGTCTGAGTATTTCAATTAAGAACCAAAACAAACAAAAAAGTTAAAACCAAAACACCCGAAATACGGGGCTTGGCGGGGAGGGACTTTCAGAGGTTAAGGAAAAATGGGGCTGCCTTTGGTTTCAAAGAGGGGGAAAGCGTTGGGTTTTTCTCTTGCTTTTTTTCTGTATTTTTAAACACCCCCCTGCTGTGTTGCGACTTCCCTGTCTCTAAAACGAGATGTCTTTCGTTTGCATTTGCTTTAGAAGAAGAGCGTTTATCACTGCAACAAGTGTAGGCTCCAGTTCATATTTGCCAAGGATAAAATTGAACACAAGCTGCAGCACCACAAAACCTTCCGAAAGCCCAAACAGTTAGAAGGATTGAAACCTGGAACCAAGGTAAGAAATGGAAGTTAAGAGCAAGAAATCCGAGTTAACGGCCGGCCTCTGCTCAGGGAACACCCGTAGTGTCTGTATTTATGACGTGCCCCAGAACTGACATTTGCTTCATCTGCATCACTTCAGCCACGCTCAGAGGGACAGGAGAACGCTCCGTGTCTGTCCCTTGGTGTGTGCTTGGTTAATGAGATACCTCCCAGAAACAGCAAGCGAGAGGAGGTGCGAGTGGCACGGCAGAGGTTAAACTCCCCTCTCGAAGATATCTGCAGGTGATGGTGCCTGAACTGCTTGTCTGGAGCCTTTGGGGACAAACGGGCACTTCTGGGGCTCAGGGCATTGTCCTTTTTAGGGAGGGATGAGGGGTGACCCAGGAACGCCTCATTGTTCTCTACCAGGAGCCTGAAGGACTTCTCCGAATGGAGGAGTCCGAGTTGGATGGATGGCTTCTTGTGTCTGAGGAGGTTTGGTGTGTCTGTTCCCTGCAGGTGACGATCAGGGCGTCCCGGGGACAGCCACGGGCCGTGCCCATAGCGTCGAATGAGATGTCGCAGGGGCCGGGGCAGGAAAACGCTCCCCTCTCATCTTCTGCCGACCCCCAGCCCATCTTTCTGTACCCGCCCGTCCAGAGGAACGTCCAGAAGAGAGCCGTCAAAAAAATGTCAGAGCTTTTGGCTAAATTTCAAATTAATAAAAAAAAAAAAGAAAAAAAAAGATTTGTTTTAAAGGCAACGTAGTTAGTTTTTTTAATGGCACAGCGATGGGTAACGCGATCCCGGGCGCTGGGCAGCTCTGTCTGACAGTTGCCAAGGAGACTTTATGGCAGGAGAATCGGCTTCCCACGAACCCGGGGTGAAGTCGTGTTACGAAAGCCCTTAAGGTGCCACTGCGAAACACAGAATTAGCTGGGAGATTTTATAGAAACCGTGGAATTTCATCGGCATGAGGGTGTCTGCCCGTCCTCTGTCCCGCTGCCTTGTCGTCGATATTTTAATTTATTAACTTATTTATGTATTGCCCACTCTCGGATTGTGAGCTCCTGCCGGCAGCCAGTGGGAACGTTTAGCCTGGCACTGAGGTGCCCTGAGCTCCCAGGGTGGGAGAGGAGAGCAGTTTGGTGTCAGACCCCTGAAAGTTGGTGGTTGTAACTCCCGAGGGGCCTGTCCCGCGCGCTAACGACAATCCCCCTCCGTCTTTTCAGGAGCGTCCTGGGGAGACAGACCTGCTTGGAGTGCAGCTTCGAGATCCCCGACTTCCCCAACCACTTCCCCACCTACGTGCACTGCTCCCTGTGTCGCTACAGCACCTGCTGCTCCCGCGCCTACGCCAACCACATGATCAAGTAGGTGGGACGCGGGATGCTTCTCCTCCTGCCCGAATTCCGTAGCCCCTCTGGGTCCGCACCTGCCCTGTAAGAAAGGGGCATCGGGAGCTGCCGGCTGACGGTGGGGGGGGGGTTTGCAGGACGCCGAGGTGTGCTCTGACACGGGGCGCTGCCTTTCAAACGACACGAGAAAACAGCGCAAGAGCTGAAAGGTCACAGAATCACAGAATCATTTAGGTTGGAAGAGACCCTTGGGATCATTGAGTCCAACCATCCACCCTACTCTACAA
>JAOXJK010000051.1:46813408-46864915 GCA_025774025.1 Xenus cinereus
GGTGGGATGGATGGGGGATCAGCCCCATGGCTTCGATGCTGGGAAAGGGGGCCGGGGGAGCCCCCCGGGGCTGTGCGTGGGCCGGGCAGCGCTAGGAGAGATGCTTTTGAGTTTCCTGCCCTTTGATGCCGCATGTCCGCCGGGACTCGGACACCGGATCCCCCCAGCTGTTGGGACTCCTCCAGCCCCACCACATGCTGCCCACCAGTGCTAAATGTGTCAGCACGATCCCCCCACGACAAATGCAGATACCAACCCCGGCGGTGGCCCTCTTCCCCGGCACCTGGCTGGGCCAGCAGCCCCCATCTCCCCCCTGCCCACCTGCTACACCCCACTCCTGGGGCACCTCAGCCAAGCACCCCAAAACACCCATCTGACACCAAACAGCTGCCACCAGCCCGCTCAAGCAGGCGTGCCAGGCTTGGCTGGCTTGTCCCACCTCTGCTGGGGCCATCCCCAGTGCTGGGGAGGGCTGGAGGTGACAGTGAGTGGATGAGCTTTGCAGTCACCCGGTTCTTTTTTAGTTCCTGGGAATCACCTGGGACCAGCTGATCCCTGCCTCTGAAATCCCAACTTCATGGCTTGCTCCGAGGGTGTCCCCAGAGGGGACAGCTCTCAGCAAGGGCTTGTGGCTGCACTGAGACCTCTCCCGGTCCACAGGCTGGGCTGTCACGTTCTGTCCCTGCTCCTGTGTCTCCATGCAGCCCTCGGGATGTAGGCAGGAGAGTGGGGGGACACTACAGGATCAGCATCCTCCTGCCTGGGAAGGCACTCGAGGGACCCTGCTGCCATCTGGCTGCAGTGGCACCCGGGGACCATTCTGACACTGCCGGTGCAGAAGATGCTCTCCCTGAGCCACAAACATCTCCAGGAGGACACAGCACCAGCTGCCTTGAGCCCTGGCTGCCCCCAGCACCCGCATCCCCACCCCGGCACAAGCCAGATGGGGGGGGCACATACAAACCCCCAAAACCTAAACCTCTGGGGGCTGCTGCACCACAGCCAGACACCTTTTCTCTCGCATCCCAAGCCAGCAACCAGCCTGGAGGTGCCAGGTGACCTGGCCTGGATCACCACCCAATGCCACGCATCCCCAGAGGCACCAGGCTGCAACCTCAGCCCCCCTGTGACATCCGAGGCAAACCCGGCTCTCCAGGGATCCCATGGGTTTGCCCTGGGCACTGTAAGACAAGGAGATGAGCCCCAAAGACGGCACCTACCGGAGAAGTTCCTGGTGGCCAGCATGGTGGTGAGGATGGCTCCCTGAAAGAGACAGAAGGCAGAAGGAAAGGGCGTGCTGGGCCCTGGCCCCCCACTGGTCCCCCCAGCCCTGGGGGAGGAAAGCCCTGCTCATCACCTGTCCCCCGGCCACCTCCTTGGAAGGAAACTAGCCCACGGGCTGATATTCTCCTCCTGCCATCAAAAGCAGCCCTTGGTACCTGACTCCTTATCCCCAGCGCCAGGGCGTTGGGTTGCATTCTCCGAAACTGCCTTTCCTCCAAGATTAAAGGGATATTAAATATCCCCGGGGCACATTTTGGTCTCACCCTATCCTGTCCTAGATGTAGCACGACTCCGCTGACCGGGACCAGCAGCTGGCAGCAAGGGGAGCCACCAGGAGCGGAACCAGATTTAATTGCAATTAAAGCCCTGCCAGCTAATAGCAGCAGGGCAGGGATTTTTCATGGGAGCCACACAAAGATCACCACCGCAAAATAACATTTGTAAAAATGCTTCCCCTTTTCCAGCTGACTCTACTAACTAGTTGCTCAGCGTATAATGAGATTACTCTGGACTAATTGCTTACAGTAATGGATTACTATTTTGAAGGGTATGCCTGAACTAATTTGATTACTTGTCTAGCTGAAAAGTAATAATAGTTTATAGCCAGTTTCTTTTCTTGATAATCTTGTTAGTAGCCTGCAGCTGTCCTGCTCTGTGCCACATCGTGTTCAGGCCTGGAGCGCTGATGGCTCCGACTGCGGCATAGACCAGCGCCGTCCCGTTCCGTGTCTCTGGCTCTGGAGGAGGCATTGGGATTTCCAGAGCCAGTTCCCAGCGCCGTGCTGGGGGCTGAGCAGCACCCAGGAGATGGGTGCTTCAGGGAGGTGCTCCAGCTCGCCGGTGAAGCCTGGAGAGATGGTGGCTTCAGAGTGGGTTCAGGCTGCAGCACGCGGCAGCATCCAAGAAAGGAAAGCCTGTGTGGGTGAGCCAGAGCTTTTTGCCTGTCTATGGATGACTTTTGTTACTCAGCTGCAAAGTGGTTTGGTCATCAGGCAAAGGGGTCTCACTGTCCCTCTCAGATCTGTGTCCTGCCCCAAAGAGGAGCTTTCTTGACACTGCCTCATCCCAGTGTCCAGGGAAGCTCTTTGACTCTACTTTCCTTCACCACGGCTTTCCTCTAAGCACTTGGGAACCCCAGCCAGATGCAGCCACCACCCCCTTTGGTCCCTTCTTCACAAGGGGATCCCCAAATTTCCATCACCCCCATCCCACCAACCAAGAGACACCACCCTGTCCTTTCCGACTGGGGGAACAAACCCACCAATGACCTGATCATGCATTTTGCAGCCAGCTTGGAGACTGGGAGAGTTACCTTCAGCTTCCTCCGGGCATTGAACTTCTTCAGGCAATCCACCGTCTCCTGCCTGTGCATGCATGACGCCACGGTAGCACGGTGCTGGGAGGAGAGAGACCTGGCTCAGAGCAGGCACCGGGGGGGAAGGGACTCCCCCAGACCCGCTCTCTCACACACACACACACACACACACACGTGTGTGATCTCCTACGGCTGAGGCACAGGCCAGAGCTGCCTGCAGCAGCAGCAGATGAAATTTTAACAGGGAGTGGGAGATCGAAGCTCTGGAGTCAGCAGGATCTGCTCTGGTGGTGGTGGTGGGGTGTCACAGGGAGATCTGGCTGCCCCCTGAGTTAACCCCTCAACTAACTGGCCTCATTTAGCAGCGTGCTCAGGGTTTACATGTGGTGTGGGGTCCCAGGGTTAAGCCCGTGAACTCCTCCTGCCATTAGGAGCTGATTCAGAGTGAGAACCAGCAGCCGGAGTAGCCAGGGGCAGGGGGATTGCTGCTGGGGGGGTATGGATGGATAAACAGGAGCTTGCTCCCACCCTCCCCGAGGAAAGGCTCCCCCAGCGCACATGACACCAAGAAACCAGCCTGTCCCCACAAAGGCTGGGAACGTGCGTGTCCCTCCCATCACCAGCTCCCCTGGGACAAGCTGTTTGCATTCACGCTCCAGGCTTTTTCTCTGCTGTAAAGCCTCCGGGAAAAGGCTGCTCTGAGAGCACTGGGAGGAACCATGCCAGGAAACCATCTTCCCAGGATGGAGAAAAGACACGGACAGCATGTTTGATAACATGTGCTCCCCAGTGAGATGTTCCCCTCCCTGTGAACCCCCACATCTGTAGACCTTCAGCCCCAACCGCTGAGTGCCACCAAACTCACCGATATCCAGGGGTGCTTCAGAGCCTCTGCTGCCGTGATGCGCTTGGACGGGTTTATGGTCAACATCTTGTTGATGAGATCTTTTGCTTCGGGAGTGACCGTGTCCCACTCAGGGGAGGGGAACTGTCAAAGCAAAGGGACTAGGATGAGAGATAGTAGGGAGCAATGGAAGGAGCAGAAGCTCTTTTGCACTTGGGTTGGTTTTCCTGGAAGCCTTTGCTCCTGCCCGTGGGACAGTAGAGACAGTAGCAACTGGAAGGAGCTGCCAGTAGGAAAACTGGAGAGCAGGGGTGGAGGGAGAAAAGTGGAACGCCCGGCACAAGACCTATTTGTCCTGCAAAGTGGACCTGAAATGTGCCAGTGTGTGCACCTGGGTATGGCACCTTGGCCAACCCTCTGTGACCAGAGCAGAGGAAAGAAACTTGCTCCCGTCAGCCTGAATTTGTCCTGGTTGGTCTTCTGGAGCAGAAGATGGCAACACGGGAACAGCAGAAGAGAGGAGAGACAGTGAAAGGGGGGAGCAAGACAGATAGACTCACTCACATCATAAGCCCCAGCTTTGATCTGCTGGTAGAGTCGGTGCTGGTCTTCATCCCAAAAGGGTGGGTACCCGACCAGAAGGATGTAGAGGATGACGCCTGCCCAGGAGAAGAGACATGGGATCAGTGGGAGAGAGTTTATTGCTGGAGATATGAACAGACCCAGCCTGGGGATTGGCGCAACTCAAGCAGAGAAACTGAGAAATTAGGGAAATGGGAGGATTTCCTCCCTGATTAAAAAGGGAAAGGCTCCTTGGTGGTCCAGCTCCATGCTGACATGTTCAGCAGCTGGGGAGATACATGGCTCTGGCAGTCACCATGCACAGCCTCAAGCCAGGTGCCCCATCAGGGCTGTGGGATGCCTCCTCCCCATCGCAGGTGGAAGAAGGCTCCCCTTCATCTGCAGCTATGAGGAGGTGTTACCTGGGCAAAAGAGTTGGCATCTCCCCTGCCTTGGGCCTTTGGGTGCACAGCAAGGAGGCTGATCCTTCAGAGAAGGGTGTCACTGGACTGGGAAAGAGGTAATGTGCCGCCTCTGGGGTAGAGCCTCCACCCTGATCTCCCTGAGATGTGTCTAGCGACTGTGACTTGGGACATGTTGGATCAACAGCCTGCCTCACCCCATGCAGACCAGCCCAGCCCACTCCTGGTATTTCAGCCCCAGTCTGACTTACCACAAGCCCACAGGTCCACAGCTTTGCCGTAGGGGTCCTTCCGGAGCACCTCAGGGGAGAGGTATCCCGGGGTGCCAGCAAAACCTGGGACAGAGAGCCCATCACTCACTGCCAGCAGGCAGCCCACATCCCTGCACAGCTTGCCTGGTGCCCAGCCAGCTGCCATGAGAGCCCTGGCACAAGCCGAGCCGAAGGGACCAGCGCCCTCCATCCAGAAACCTCCGTGTCTCCCAAGAGCAGAGCAGACAGCTACAGCCAGCAACAACAGCCAAACCCCAGATGGTGCAGAAGGCCAGGGTGCTCTGGAGTGCACCACCAGCACTTGGTCAAGGCTTTCCTTCCCAGGGTCTGCCCCTGCCACCAGCTTGTCCAGCTCAGCAGGACATCTCGGTGACTCACCAAGTCCCTGTGGAGCTGTTTGCCTGTGCCCTGGATCGATACTGGGCTGTTTCCAGGGGCACAGCTGGAGCCATCGAACTCCTCCTCACCTGCCATCCCTCCCACCATGCTGCTGGGGCACTCCTGTAGCCTGGGGTTCAGGTCCTAGGGATGTGAGCTCCTCCTGGAGCCCCCCTCCCCCCCAACCAAACACACCGAGGGCTGAAGGATGCCCCACCTGGGGCCAGTCCTACTCACCAAACCATGCTTGCTGGTCTCCCTCCACCTCGATGGCAAGGCCAAAGTCAGCCAGCTTGACGGCAGCACCCTTCAGTTTGGATGCCAGCAGCAGGTTCTCGGGCTGCAGAAGGAGACAGGGGTTGGAGAGGAGTGACACCCCACTCCCCCCGGGGGCTCTGCTGTCATAGGGTTGCTTCCCATGACAGCACGGAGGAAGGTCAGGTCTCTAGATGTTCTCCCTGGCTGGTTTTCCCTGCTGTGTGTTGCAATGTCCATGGATCTTTAGAGCATGGACTACAAGGACCACTCCTTCCTGATGTTTCACCCCCGAGCTGGTCTTTGCTCTGTGTATTTCCAGAAGCCCTACATGGTGTTCCTCCCTGCCATGTTTAAGCTGCCCTAGAGGACGCTGGGCATTGCTCCACAGGGATTTGCATCAAAGATGGGGTTCCCAGGTCCTCCCACAGCCCCTTTCCCTTCAGCTCCTACCTTCAGATCCCGGTGGACCACCCCCATCTGGTGGCAGTGCAGGACAGCCTCCAGGATCTGCTGGATGCAGTGGCTGTGGGAGAGAGGAGAAAGCTCACAGAAGTGTTCAGTGAGGCAGAGTTTGCTTAGACACTTCTAACACTTCTACTTGGCTGCATTTCATCCCTCCTGCCCCCCCTCCCCATCATGCTGCCCACCAGCAGCCCTGCAGCCAAGTTCCGCATCCCTCTCCACCGAAAGCCCCACACCCCTGGAGAGCAGCTGTAACCCAGCAAAACCCCACCAGAGCTTCTGAACACCCAGCAGGAGCACCAGATCTACGTTGGGGCCCATGGGGTCCCCAGAGAAGCAACACCGGGGAGCTGGGGACCAGTGGTAGAGTTGCAATGCCAGCCCAGATTTGGTCTCCAAACCCAAGGAGATCAGACATGCTCCTCAGACGTGCTCCTCAGACGCAGAGCTAACCTTTGCTTCAGCCCCATTTCCCTGGCCTCCTCTAACGCGGGTGGCTCTGGCTGCATCTGTTCGCTTTATATCTAGTTCATTAAACCCCGGCTCTGCTGCGTGCGTGAGAAAGGAAGGGAAAAAGACTGAGGCGATGATCACTTCTGCTCCAAAACAGCTGTGCACAAGGCAGAAGGTCTTTATTTACATGTATTTTATTTTATTTGTATGACACTAATAAGTGGATGGGTTGTAAGTGGCTTCGGTACACAGGCAGCCCATTAAATGAGATTGCTTTCTGCCTAGAAATAAGGGATATTTCCATGCAGACAGAGGCAGCGTAGAGCTTACCCCCTCCTTGGACATTTGTATGGGCTATGCTTATCCTGGGGGCAAAGCCAAGGGGCACACTGATATCCAGAGCCTGGAGAGGCCCAAATCCTGACCCCTCGATAAAATGAGGCTAATGTAGTCCCTTGGCCGAGGTACAAGGACCAAAGGGGTGGCTGAATTGGTACCCAGCCCCCTGCCTCTGCAGCAGGGTACCTGGAAAGTGCCAACAGGAGCGTGGGAGGGAGAGGAGCTCCAGCACATCCTCCCACCCAGCCTGTCTTGACTGCTCCTCCTTAGTCCTTTCAAGCGGTAGATGCCAGAGAAATGCTCGCAAATGGCTGCAACGAAGCTGCAAGGGGAAAAGATGAGGACTGTGGGGTGTCTGTGCTATCACGTTCCTGGCTGGGACACCAGCCTGAGGGCTGGGCTTCCTCCCTGCCAGCCTGGGGAACCCCGCTGTCCCCCAGTCCAGGGGAGCCCCGATGCCTTGCTCCTCTACAGGGAGGTCAGACACGGGCTATGCCATCACCCGGGGAAGGAGGATGCTGTGAGCGATGGCTGACAGCTGCCTGGTTCAAGGGGTGGGGGGACCAGCCCTGTGGTAACGCATGCACTTCTTGGTACAGGAACCGAGTGAGTGAAAAAGAGCTTGGTTTGGGTTTTGGTTGGTGGTTTTTTTTTTTTTTTTTTTTTGCACTACACATCTGGTTTATGAGTTCGCGCCGCAGAGCGGCTGTAAAACACCTCCCAGCATGGAGGGAGCTTATGCTGCAGAAAAAGCCAGACTCGCAGGACCCTGGGAGGGAGCAGCTTGTGGGAGAAGGGAACAACTGCTGTCCCCTCCATGGCCTTGGCGTGTGTCCCTGCTCACCTGGCATCCGCTTCACTGTAGTACTCCCTGGCCACAATGTCCTCAAAGAGCTCCCCGCCAGTGACCCTGCGAGAAAACAGGGGGAGTCACACTCTGCCATCACAGTGTGGCACGAAAGGGAGATGGAGTGATTGACAGCGTGCTCAGCCCTGGAAAACCCCCCCAAAATGTCACCACACTGTGCATCGGAGGAGCAGGGCAGGGACCTGCCCTCTGCTCAGCTTGGGGCACCCATCTCAGTTCCAACCTTGCCCAAGAAAGGCTTGGGTGAGGTGGAAGATGGGGAGAAAAGCTCAAGGGGGAGGCTGCAGGGCATGTCGCCCCGGGGTGGAAGCATGCAGCTGGCGGTGGATTAAGGGATGCGTTTAACCATTACTCACAGGTCAAATATCAGGTAGTGGTGGCCCTCTTCGGAGATGCTGTCGTGGAGCCTCACTGCGGCAGAGACAGAAGGGTTACGGGGCACACAGAAGGGTTATGGGATACGCCTGGCCCCCACCCCGCTCCCCGAGAATGCCTTTGCTCCCCTTTGGGCACAAGCAGGAGCTGGGGATGGGCAGAGCAGGGTTATTCCTCCTCCATCCTCCTCTTGCTATTGCTGCTGCCTAGTTGGCGGAGGGGGGGGTGTCTCTTCTCAGTGGGGGACCCCAGCCGTGGCCCCAGCCTCGGGCGGCAGCGCAAGGCTCAAAGGTCACATCCAAATCAGGGACTGCCCAGGGCTGGTGCCTGGCCGAGGTCCCGGGCAGCTGCTGGGCTATCTTAGGCAGGCTTGTGGGCACCAGTGACCCCAGCTCAGCCCTCTGCCCCATCAGGAGAGGTGCCCAGGCACTGGGAGAGCTCAGCCAGGGCTCTGGGCTGCCAGCCCTGGCACCGACCGGGCTTTTTTTTATTTTCTGCTCATGACCTTCCTTTTCTCCTTGGGAGGTCTCGAGGAGGGGATATCCAGGAATCCTCCCGGGATGAGTTTCCTCCAGAGGAAGCGCTCTCCTCCCGTGGGGCTGGCACCTCACCACGTCCTGCCGAGTACAGCCGGGTGCAGACCTGCCGCCCTGCAGCTGGGTGCTGGTTATCCAGGCTTAGATCCCTGCTCACAGCTTCGCAGACAGGTGGGCAGGGAGAGGAAAGGCAGAGGAACAGGCAGGATGTATAAACAGGGACTGGTCCAGCGTCCTCTGCACCCCCCCACCTCACGTTTTGTTCGGATTTCCTCGAGGCTGTAAATATTTAGCCCTTCCTCTCTGCTCACCTGCTTTCAGCCTGATACAACTTTGAACACCTTTGAGGTCTTCGGAGGTGCAGGTGAATGATTTTGGGGGAATTTTTGCTCCTAGCCTGTTTCACCGCAGCAAAATCAGCCGAGCCGTGTAGGGAAACATCCTCCAGCCTGGAGTGTGAGCCGGGGGAGATAACAAACCTAAACTCCGAGTGCAGATGCTGCGCTGCATCGCCCTTATCTCCCAGGCCAGCAAACACACCTTTGCTGGTCCTATCCCTCCCTCCAAGCTCAGGGGGCAGATCCAGTAGCCACTAAGAGCTTCACCCTGGCCAGGGCAAGAGGCAGAGGAGGTCTGCTGAGCTGGACGGCATCTTTCCTCTCGGTCTCTCTCATGTTCTTGGCTATTAACACAACTTGCTCACCTTATTCCCTGGTTATCCCTCCCCACTGCTGGCCCCTGCAGACACCCCCTGCGCTCCGACACCCGAGACTGCTCCCTGTTTTTCTCTGCCACATAATCCCAGCTTTCTTGCCTTCCTCTGCTGGAAGAAACACGTTTCCTCCTGTTTCAGCTCACCCGAGAGGGACTGGGGGTATTGTGCCTGGGATCCTGCAGAAACCAGAGTGTTCAAGGGGGAATTAGGTGAGTTCAGCACGGATGGGGCCAGCGTTAACTATAAGCAGATGGTCTGGACACGTCCCCTGCTTGGGGAAGTCCCAAAGCCTGTGGCTGCCAGGAGCCAAGAAGGTATAAGAAAGAACAGCCACTCTAAATATAGCGTGATCCTACAAGTATCTGTTACTGATCGCAGTCAGAAAGAGCCGCGCTGGCCAAACCGCCCCAGCTCAGTGCCGAGAGCCCAGGCAGGAGGAGGACACAGCTTGGGAGCTGAGTCAGAAGACAATGGGTACCTGGAATTAAAACTCCACGTCTAGGTGTAGCCAAAGTTCCCCGCTAAACCAAGACTTCCCCGCAATGACACGCAGCTTTGGGAAACGGCATCTTTCCCTAATACATCACCTGGTGCCATGGGTGTGCTGTGGGGTCCTGGGGACCTGGACCTGCCCTTGGCCACCTGTGGCATGGCTTTCTAGGCAAAACTGTCCTGCAGGCACAGCACAAAGCTCAGGTTGGATCCTCCAGGATCACAGTAGCAGCTCGGCATTCCCAGGGGAGACAGAGGGACACCCCCCCCACCTCACTGCAGGGAGCAGCTGGGGCGCTTCTCCCAGGGAAGGATGGAGGGGGGTTTTCTGCCTCGCCTTCCTCATTCCCCCAGCATTGGTGGCTCCTCTTCCTCTCCTTAGCGCGGGTCTGCAGGGCACAGCTCCTGGGTGGGTAACTAGTTGGCTTGTGCTTCATGCAAGGGAAGCTGTGAGCCCAAGTTTCCAGGCAGCAGGAGCTGTGGGGGGGGGGTGAGGGTGTAGGGTGAGGGTGGAGAAGAGCCTCCTGGGTATAAATAGCAGCAGATTGGGCTCGTTAGCATCTCATGCTGTTAACCCCTTCCAGCCCTGTGCAGCAGGGTTGCTCGAAGCCCTGCCATCTCTGCAGGTCACGGCCAAACAGCAAAGTGTGGTGCAGGGAAGGGGGAGAAGGCAGAGCGGGGCTGAACCACAGGACAAGGTGTTCCTGTCCCCAGAGACCCCACCAGCCCCACGGATGGGTGATGGAGAGGCAAGAGAGGAAGGCAGCGGTAGGGAAAAGCTGGGGCCAGGCTGAGAGCCCAGGGAGATCCAGCTGCATGGCCCAGCTACCGTCCTGCAAGTCCTCGTGGGGTGGGTTCCTCTGTTTTCAGTATTTCTTGCTATTCACACACTTTACAGCACGTTTCCTCCAGGTCTCGACAATCCTCACGTGCACTTTGGTGCAGAGGAAAGGCCCCAGCTGCTGCTCTGACTGGGGGAGACTGGTCTCCCCACTGGGATCCCAGCAGGGCAGCTAGCTCCTGGGCTGGGCATCGTTCCTGCCGGAGCAGAGGCAGAGGGAAGGATGACAGCTGGATCCCGCAGGGTCCGGCACCCCGGCAATGCAGGGGAGACCTGCCACGCCACTGTGTGCCTGAAACAGATGGAAGCTGACAGGCTTTTTCCGAACTGAAATATTTATGGGGCAGGAGCCACGTGGCTGGTCCCAGTGGCCCCCGGGTCTGGCTCCTTGGATCTGCTGCAGCGGTTCCTGGGGAGTGATGGATCCAGGCCACCGGGAGCAGTGAGGGGGCCAGGCAGCAGCTCAGCCAAAGGGGAAAATTCCCGGCTCCCAGCTGCAGGACGTGAGGGCTGCAGACCTCCTGTCCTACCCCTAAATGCTATCCCAAAAGCTGCAGGATCCCACCGGGATCAGCGCATCCCGGGGTGCAGCAAAAGGGAGAGGGGGTTCATCCCCGGAGCCACAGCCCAGGGCACTGCGCTCCCGCTGCCGGACCATCCCCAGGGACCAACAGCCTGCATCAGCATCACTCCCAAGGCTGGGGTTTGGCATTTTTTTACTGCAGTTTTTTTTCCCCTCCTCTCTCTCTCTCTTTCTCTCTCCTTCTGGCCTATTTTTGTCTTTTGCAGGGGCTCAGGAGTTTTCCTGAAACAGCTTTTCCGAAGGAGGCTACTCTCAGATGGACGGTCGGTGGGAAAGTCTTCGCTTTCCCCCCCCCGCCATCGCTCCTCCTACACGCCCCGCGTTGCTGCTGCTGCTGCTCGGAGCTGCAGCCGCTTTTTGGAGCATGCAGAGGAATACAGCACCCGAGGAGGGGGGGAGAGGGAGAGGAGTAAAAATAGTCCCTTGCAGCCTACTGGGGCCCCGCTTCTCCCCGAGGGAGCTACGGCCAAGTGGGTTAGGTAGGACCTACTTCAATCCCCCCGCGCTCGGTGGAGGCCTTTCTTCCCGTGACCTTGTTTGAAGATGCTGCCTCCCCGTTGAGGAAGAGGAGGGAGGGCTGTGTGGATCAGCAGGGCAGGCTGCCGCCGAGCCCCATCTCCATCTCAGGGCAGGTTTGGTCAGTGCCTGGCACGCAGCGGGGAACAGGACACACTTACCGATGTTGGGGTGCTTCAGGAGGCGGCAGATCCGGGCTTCTCGTTCCAGCTTCTGGTGATCTGAAAGAGGCAACAGCCCTAAATTAGGGTCTGGGGGAAGGGGATAAACCACTCTCAGCTCCTGCCGGGCTCTCTCGAAGGTGCTGGCACGGGTAACCCAGGGGGGACGAAGCAGCTTGCAAGGAGCAAACCCATCTTTTTTTTTTTTTTTAATTTTTTTCTTTGCTAAAGAAAAACAAATCTGGGGACATGTTCAGTGTCAGGACCTGATGGACAGTATCCCAGCACAGAGCAGCACCCAGCCAAGCCCCCAGGCACTGATGCCATGTGCAGTCCTGCTCTTTGGATGATCCCTCGCCCTCCTCTCTCCCTTCTCTTTGCTGAACAACCTCCCATCGCCTCCCGAATACCCCGGAGCTGCCTGGGTTATCACTGCCGGCAGCGCCTGTTCCATTTTCTCTTATTCAGCCAAGCCCAGGCGATCAGCGAGGACATTTCTGGCCTCGCACGGTGCAATTTGAGTAATCAAAGAACGGAGCCAACCAGCGAGAGATGTCAAGCTGAAACGGGGCTAGCCATTCCACTCCCCCTCTCCATCCCCAGCAGTTTCACATTGGGTCTTTGCCCTCCTACATCGCAAAACCCTGGCTCGGAAAATTTGCTTCGCTCTGGTGCCTGTCTTCAAACAGCCCAGCTTTCGCCAGGCTCGGGGATGTGAGACAACAGAGCTCCGGGCAAAGCAAGTTGAGCTGAGCCAAAAAAGCCTCCACCCTGGGGCAGCCCAAACTGGATTTTCAAATAATTTTGTTTCTTTTTGCCTGCCTCTGCACTTTTCTGCCTCCGTATACCTGACCCAGCCACCCTGCATGGAGGTGCCTTGTCTGGAGGCATTTCGTGCTAGCAGGAACCCAGCAGCCGGGAGAAGCGAGGATATAATTAGGGTTGCTCGTCTCTCAGCGCTGTCACTGTTACCTTGCAGGTTCACACCCCAGAGTCTCGCTCTGCATCAAACCAAACCTGGGCGTCTCCGACCGCTGAGATGTGAAGGTGGCGCAGCCCCTTCCCCACAGGAGCTGGAGCCTTTGGAGCCCTCCCCTTCTGGAACCCAAAGGCTGGGACAGCCTTGGTGGCCTCATTCAGGTCCCCATGGCATTCCCCGCTGAGTGGGGACAATATTCCCTGTGCGGGACCGGGCGACAGGGAGAGGTCGGGGCTTAGGCTGTTGCTTTTCACAACCAAAAATCCATTGTGGGGTGAAGAACAGGGACTGGATTGAGGGACAATGAGAACAGTGTGGCAATCACCTCTCTGGGGAATGGGGGAGCTGCTTTCTGCCCCCTTTTCTGCTCCTGCCCGACATGGATCTTAGGTGAGTCACTGATCATCACCATCTGCCTCAGTTTCCCCACCTGCAAGCAGAAGGCTGGGGCCAAATGGCCCATGGGGAAGCCCAGAACTGCTGGTGATCCCATAAAACTCCTTTTCCTTGCTTAGAAAAGGCCAGAGATCACAGGGAAGTGAGGTGAACATGACGCTGTTCATGAGTATGGAGCAGGTCCTAGCACTGCTCCACGTGCCTGCATGTTGCCACCAGCTGAGCCTTTGGCTGCACAGGGGCGAGCGTGGCCACTGGCGAGAGGCAGGAGGTTGCCCCATCCCTTCCCTGCCACAAGCTCCTGGCTGAGCCGCGGCAGCAGCAGTGCCAGGCGGCCCCCTCAGCTGCTGCCCCCCTCTTTGTACCCTCACAATCTGTCGCCACCAAAATGCCTGCGAAGGCAAAGCCTGGCTCGACGGGGCTGGTGGGGCTCAATAAATCGCAAACGGCACGGGGACGGGGTGGGAGACCCGCAAAAATCAGGCAAAAATGGAAAACGGATCAGAGAATTTAAAGGTGGGCAATGATGTGGTCCCTCTGAAGGGGAAGGGGACAGTAACGGGGACCCAGGGGCAACCAGGAGGGGCCGGGAAGGGTGGTTATCCCTAGGGAGTGAGGGTTGGGGACCCCTGCCCAGGGCAGTCCCCAGCAGCAATGCCTCGGCAGAGAGAACCCCGAAGCACCCAGCTGGCCTTCAGAGGGTGAAGCCGTGCGGGTGTGGAGGAGGCTGCTGTGCCTGGGGGGCTGCAGCACCTGGGGACACAGCCCCGGGTCAGCCCGGCTCTTCCCCTCGGCATCTCCTGATGTGCCAGCATCTGGTAGGAAATGTGCCAGGGGAGCGTGGCCATCAGCCCCCCCTGCTACCACGGACTCAGCTGTGAAATGCAAGGGGAAGAGCTGCCTGAAATGAGCCGCCCAGGGAGCGAAGGCGGTGTGTGTTCTGGGGGCTCTGCTCTTTCCAAGGCTGCGTGGGTCCTGCTGGGGCAGAGCATCCCTGCCCTCACTGCAAGGAGGGGCTGGGTGCAGGGGCAGAGCCCAGGGCTGGGGCTCCAGGTCTGCTGTTTGCCCCCAGCCCCTGCACGGGGTCACAGGTTGGCAGGGGACCCCCCCTGGTTGGGCAGATCCCCGGGACAGGGCTTGCAGGGGCTTTGCACATGGGTGGGATGGCTGTGCCAGAGCAGAGGGACAGAAGGACAGAGAGACAGGGGGATGTCCCTCAGGCAGAGGGACCATGCCGAACCCGGGAAGGGTGGCTGCTGTGGGTTGGAGCATCTTCCCACCTGCATGGCACGGCACGTCCACCACACGGTGAAGTCCTGCTGCTGGCAGTGAGCCACGGCCATGGCCCCTCTCCTGCCCCACAAACCCAGCTGATGCCTGGACCCAAACCCCATTTCTCCTCCAAAAACTCCAGTTTCTCTCCTGCTGGCTCCCCGTGCCGGCATCTGGGAGGATGTCTGAAGAGACCACGGCTGGGGATGTTTTGCAGCTCCTCTCACCTTCCCTCACACACCTGCCCTCCTGCCCTTTGCGTGTGATGCAGCCGGTGCCACATCCCGGTGGGAATCCCTTTGAGGATTGCTCCCAGCTTGGGGGGTGCCACCCCCCCGTGCCAACCCTGCAGAAACAGGGGGGTTCAAGAGAAGAGGATGGAGAGGGGCAAACTGTGGGACCAGGTGAGCGGAGGCAGGGGGGAGCAGAGGGAAGGCGGCTCAATCTGCTGCTCCAGGCAGCCCTGCAAACCAGGAGGCGTTTCTGACCCCCCCCGGTGCCAGCTGGGGTACCCGGGCAGGAGCCAAGCGCCGAGACCAGCACCGCACACCCAGCCCAAAGCCCGGCCGGGCTGGGAGCCTTCGGCCTCGGAGGAAGGGGATGGTCCGCATCCCCAAAGAGGGGAGCAGCCGGGAGAGCTCCGTGTCAGCGCTGTGCCACTTCGGCAGCGCCGCTGGGGGAGGGAGATTGCAAAGCACTGGTTTAATTTGAGGTCAGCAAGCAGTTTGTCACCGTTTTCCGCGTTTCAGTTTCGCCTTTGGAGGTGAGCAGTGGCGTCAGGGAGAGGAACTGAGGGAGGGAGTTAATTAAACCCTCCCGGCAGGGCGCTCGCTCCCGGCACCCATCCTGCCTTCCCAAATGCACCCAGCCAGGAGGAGCTGGAGCCAGGGACACAGCAGCTGCTGTCCCATCCTCTCCGACCTCCTCATCGCAGCTCCTCTACCAGATGCCAGGGGGCAGGGGGGTCCCTGCCTCGGGGCAAGGGCTGACTGAAGCTTTTCCATGCTGGCTCTGCTCAGCCTTGTCCTGAGGAGCAGCCAGGACAGATCCACCAGCGCCTCTTCCAGCAGCAAAGCAGCCAGTGTGCTCCACCGGAGCGATTAATTAGATGGCAGCGAGGAGTGTGGGCCCATCGCCAGGTAGAACGGAAACCAAACCCCCACCTGAAGGACCTTCCCGTTTCACTGATGTAGGCACACGAGTAAGAAGGGACGGGGGGGTCAGTGGGGACGGTCTCAGAGAAGGTGATGCTCCCAAAATAACTGTGCTACCCAGTGCCCGAGGCTGGCAGCAGTTTGACCTGCTGCAAGCCTGTAACCATCATTTTGCCGCAATTTGGTGTGCAGGATGGTGGTGGGGTCTCAGGGAGAGAAATGGGGTCCTACAGTTCCCTGGGCAGGTTGGGGTGCAGGAGCCCCCCGGTGCCCTGCCCCAGCTGGGCTGTGGGTGCATCTCTGTGACTGGATTGGGGGGCAGCCACCAAGACGTCTCCTCAGGATGTTCACCCCATTTATCAAGGAGCTCAGTGTGTACCACAGTGGAGACAGGGTTCCCAGGAATAAGGGGGTCCCCCACCACACATCAAACACCCCCCCGTCTCACTGCACACCAAAGGCATCATCCTGGCGCCGTGCAGAGGGGACAAATTCCCCACTCCGTGAACACTGCTCACCTCTTGCCTCCCCAAAAACACCCCCAGCCCCTACCTCGAGCAGAGAGCTTCTTGGTGTTGATGATCTTGGCCGCATACTCTTGTCCTGCCAACACCTTCACGCATCTCCGGACGATGGAGAAAGCGCCCCTGGGAAGACAAGAAGCCGGAGGGAGAGGTGAAGGGCTCGGCACGGGGAAGGGCACAGCTCAGCTGTGATGTGCCTGCGGGGCAGGGGATGGGGACAGGGATGGGGACAGGGATGGGGATGGGTGCTGGCTGGAGAAGGGGCTTGGAGAAAACATGGAGGGCTTTCAGTTAGCTTCCCTGCACTGCTGTTCTTGGGCAATGACGGGAGCAGGCACAGGTATACCTGGGCATAAATGCAGGATTCACCCCTCCATGCTCCCTGGGACACCCCAGGCATCGTGCGCCTTCCCATCTCTCCCTCTCAGGCTCTGCCCTGCTGATTCCCTGGGAGCAGTGATTTTTCAGCAGTGTTGGCTCCCGAGGGACACCAGGATGGCTGCAGCTGCCACGCAGCACTCGGCCACTTCACTTTAGTCCGTGCTTGTGGCTTTGCACACCCTGGACCTTGCAATCACAGCAGCACTCTGCGGAAGCAGGTGCAGGCACCAGCCCTGGGTGCAGGTGAGTGGTGCAAGGTCCCACCCCAGCTCCAAAACTGTCACACAGGCAGGGACAGCCCAGGGGACCCCGCAAGCAAGGACCACTGGAGCCGAGCTGGATGGGGACTGGTGCTGCTGCAGCTTGCACACGCGTGAGCCAACGTGCAAGGGTCTCCTGGGGCCTGGCAGGCAAAAGAACAGGGCTGCTTGGCTCCAAAGAAGCCCCTCTGCCCCCGTACCCCCTACCCCGAGCCCTGCCAGCTTGTTGCCCTGAAAGCGTGTTGGCGCGATGCTGCGAGCTGCGGCATTGCACACACACACACACACACACGCACGCTCCAGCCCTGCTGAGCGCAACCTTTGTACCAGGTTCCCTTTCCTTGCCAAACCCTCCCAATCGCTAAAATAACAACTATCAAAAGCAATCCCACCTCCTGCTCCACCTTCCCCCCCTGCTCCCCGTCGCCCCGCTCCCGCTCCCTACCGAGGAATAAAAGGCCGCAGGCTGGCGAGCGGCGGCGGATAATTGATTTTACTGGTGGGGGCGGGTGGAGACGGGCAATTTGGGTTTGAATGTGATCTTTAGGAGAGCGGGCGAGCGGCGGGGTGCGGAGGGAAGGGGCTGAAGCCCCGGTGGAGCCAGCAGCCCACGCGCCCAGATCTGCCGCGCTGAGCATCGCTCCCGGCACGTGCCGGGCGGGAGCCGGGGGAGCAGCATCCCGGCGCTTCCCAGCCTTCCCATCCTGCCATTCAATCCTGGCTACTGGAATAACCTGGCTATTAACATCCCTGTAGTCTGGGGAGGATTAATTGGAAAGGGGGAGAGAAATGCTTTGTATCCAGCTTGCTGTGGGTGGGGGAGACTGGAGCCATCGCTGGCCACAGGGCTGGCCCCACGGTGCCACAATCCCCATCTCACCAGGTACTCTGCACTGCCTGGAGCTTTGGGGGCTCCTGTGAGTTCCTGTGACCCATCTTTCCTATTTTTTTTCCTAAAAACATACGTGCTGCTTTTGCAGTGCCAGGAAAGCCTGCAGCAGTAAGCGCAGCAAGCAGGGAAGCCCCCATTCCCACTGCCCTGGCTCAGGGCTTCTACTCCAGCCACAGGGTTTTGTGGTGGGACCTAATGTGGGATTGGAGGGACGTAGGTGTCCCAGACCCCCTGGAGGCTGGGGACCCCCAGCCACTCCTCATCCCAGCGTCCACAGTTCCTTGCTCATCCATTTATTGGAGCTAAACTGAACGGCGGGGGAGAGGGAGCCGTGGGAAGTGGGAGGCAGTGGCTGGGGATGGGATGCACTGCACCAGCAGAGCGCAGGGTTTCACACCCCCAGCTGCATTCGTGGATTTTGGCTCCTCCAGGTCTTTTTAACAGAAACCAAATGTCTATTTGTGCTCCATGAAGCACAAGCACGTTGTGAGCTTGGAGGCTGGAGGGGACACGAGGCGCTGGGTGCGGGTGCAGGACACCCAGGGGCACCGCGTGCTCTTCATAGCCCCATCCCAGTCCCAGTCAGGTCCTTCAGGGGGTCTGTGTTGGTCGGGAACCCCCCATGTTGGGTATTCACCTGCTGCTTCACAGCAGCTGAGCTATGCTCTTCACGCCAGGCGGATTCCGTGCTTCCCAGCCGCATGTGGGATCTTCCCAGCCCGGGGGAAAAAATTCCCTCTTGGCTCCATCTAAATCCAGCATCTCCTTCCCCACAAACGCAGGTATTTTCTCCCCTGCACTGGGAGCTCACGGGGCAGCACAGTGGGTGCCAGGCAGGGAGCTCAGCCCCACCTTGCCTCAGGAAACCCCTCTGGAAGGAGACATGTCCTGTTCCTTGGCCATGGGCAGCAAAGCGGGTCCCTTCCCTCCCAGGGCACTGGTTCTTTGGATGGGGCTGACCCCAGCCCCGGTGGCAGCTGGGGGTCCCCATCTCTGTCTGGCTCAGAGGTGGGGCATTCATCCCAGATGAGACAGCACGTCCCAGTTTTAGCATTGGATGGGTAAGTCACCCGCAGGGCCGTGGGTATGGACTGTGTTGTGTCCCCCCCGATGGATGCCATTTCAGGGTGATGCTGGACCCGCAGCCCAGTAACCAGCCCTGTCCTTCCAGCACTGGATCCTGGCACTGCTGGGTCCCAGCCCTGCAGCCCCTGTACCTTGGTCCCCATGGCCAGGCATGACCCCCATGCCCTGTCCCCATGGCCTCCCCACGACAGCCTGGGCAGTGTCTCTGCCTCCGGGATGCTCCGCTTCTCCCTTTTTCACACCTTCCCTGCCAGCTCCGGGCTCCGCTGCTGCCGCCCTCCCTCTCTTCAACACCTCCTCCTCCTCCGAGGCATTTTATCTCCTTTCTAGAGAGAAGAGTGTGGGCTGGGGATTTTTTGTTCCTCCATATATATATATATATATATTTTTTTTTTTTTCCCCTTTTAATAAAAGCCCTCTCCTGCAGCTCCCGGAGTGGAGGGGCTGATCGTACCGCTCGGCACAGTAATTGTCTCCAGCCTCTCCCTGAACCTGCCGCGGGGGCGGATTCGGAGGCGCCGATGGAGCTGCACTTCATGTTTGTCCTACTCCGGGGGGCCGTGGGCAGGATCCTCTCCCCATCCCCCGTCCCCCCCACGGTGTCCCTCAACCTCGCCTGTCTCCCCCTCCTGCTAGCGTGGGGTGGCAGGGGGGTTCAGAGCAGCCCCTCACTTGCTTGGATTTGCCGGGTCTGCTGCAGGAGGAGGATTTCCCCAGCTCTGGGTCCCGTGCTCAGGACAGATGCCCTCCCCACGGCTGGGAGGTGCAGGGACGTGCCAAGGGTCCCGCAGACCCCATCCCCATATCTGCCGCGCCGCAAAGCCCCGTTGTGGTGCTACCATTAGGCATGTGGCATCTTAAATCCCCACCTCGCCTGGGTGTCAGGATGGGTGACAGCTTAGGAGATGGCAAAGAAGCGCAGTGGGTGCAGCAGGCTGGCACCCAGCACCTCCCTTCCTGCCAGCCAGGCTCGGGGACACCCCGTGTCCCTCCCCAGCACACTGTCCCAATCTCTCGGGGACAGCAAATTCAAGACAGAGCCTTTCTGCTGTGAGCCCCTGCTCCCCTTCGGGGTCTGGGTTGGGGAGAGCCATGCTGCCCACCCTGCCCCGCCACTCCTGGGATGTCTCCCCACCCTGATGGGCACCGGGAGCATCTCGCTGGATGAGGAACACCACTTCCCACTGAGTGGCTGCCGCAGCAGAGCAGAGGTGCAGCACTTTGTCCTGGTTTCCCTCTCCAAGCCCACAAAGCAGAAATTTCCCCATGGGAAACCGCTGATGCTTGAATGTGCCAGGATGCGCTGGAAACCATCCCAGTGGAAAATCCCCGACCAGCTCCACGGCGCCTTGACCAGCCCTAACTCGGGAACACGCCTCAGTGCTACGGTGGTACCTGATCCCCGGAGTGGAGGGGAAAACTGTGGGATGCTCCGAGCTGGGCACACTGCTCTGAGCCCCCGGCCGAGCCGCGCTGCCCCTGCATCCCCCCGGGGAGCTCGGCTGGGCTTGGCTGGCCGGGTGCGATGCTCACAGAGGGCTGCTGAGCTGCTGCACCCGATTTGCTCCTTTTTTCGTGAACATGCTAAAATGCATCTGTTGAGGTGGGTTTTACACTGTGGTGCTGGGTGGCGCGGGCAGCCCCTGGGTCTGAGCGCTCAGCCCATCGTGTCGGTGCCCACTGAGCGAAGCATTGCACCCCCAAACACCTCCGGGAGCCCTCCTGGTCATCCTCCATCGCTCCTGGCCTGCAAGATCCCCTCCATATCCCCGCAGCCGTGTCTGCCCTGCCAGGGCCCAGCAGCCTCCCCGCAGGCGCCCATCAGCTGCTGCCTCTCCTGCCCACCCCCTGCCCGTCCCCTGCCACCACCGCAAAGCCTCAAAGCCCAGAAAAGCCGAGAAACCTCTGGAAAAAGCAGGTCCCCAACACCACATTGCCGCCATCTCCCCAGTGGGTGCCTGTCCCCCTGCCCGCAGCGCTGGCTGGGACTGTCCCCACCGCAGGGACCTGCTCTCTGACCCGCCGCTCCCCGCCAGCCCCATACAGCCGCCCCGATGCCACAGGGATGGACACGCACATCCTGGGACACCTCCAGGGAGCTGCACTTTGTTTGTAGCAGCAACCTGGTGTGTGTCCCCCCCCCGCCACCGCCGCGATTTGGATGGGGAGTATTAGTGGCATTGAGCCTGTCACAGAGTCCTCCCCTCTTTCAGCCTCTGGGTTTCTCCATCTTTCTCCTCTCCTTTCTCCCTCGCCCCCGCTTCGCACGCCCACGCGCCTGCGGGCGCACGTTTAGGCGCAGGCTGCCCTGTGCCCGGGCGATGCGGGGCTGGAGCGAGTGCCCGTGGCTACGGGCAGACACGGCTTCCCAGGCACTAGCCACCCGGCACAGGCACCGCCGAGCCGCTCCCGGGAGAATGCGGCTGCATGCCCCAGATTTACACACCAGCTCCGGAAAAAATAAAAGGCACCGAAACCAAAACACAGGCACATGCCTGCTCACTTCTGCACCTGTTTTACAGCCACATGCTTGGCGAAACGCGGAGCATCCCTCTGCCCCGCACCGAGGACCCAAAATCTCCTGCTCCACCCTGGGGTGCTCGGTGCCCCCCATGATCACCTCGCCATGCACAGGCATTTCTGTTTGCACACACATGCACACCCACATCCACCCGGATCCCGGCACACGCGATGGCACCCCGACCTGCCGAGCTCATCCCTCCCTGGCAGGAGAGCGGGGACAGGCAGGGCTGGGGCTTACCCCTGGGGCACTGGCGCTGGGACACGGGCAGGGGTGGGAGATACGCTGGGTCTCTCCGAGAGCCGCCGGGATTCTCCAGGGGCTGGCAGGCACGCTGGGTGTCCTGCAGGACCAGCCAAACACTGGTGAATCCACACGGAGAAATTCCCCAAAGAAATGCGAGGGGCGCCCGTCGCTTCGGCTTTGCTCCTTGGCTGTCCCGTCCCTCCTCCCGGCTGGAGAAGTTCCCGGGGGGAGCCAGCAGCATCCCCTTTCAGGAGCAGCTTTTCTGTAAGATGGGCAGCCACCCCTTCCTCAGGCAGCTCCAGCCCCCTGGGGTGACCAGAGCCCCTGGCCAAACACCCATCAGCAGCCACTGGAACTCGGGAAGGGACAAGTGCTGGGGGTGGCAGCCCCCATCCTAACCCGACTCTCCCCTGCTGCTTCCCGGTGCCTATGCTCCGTGCCCATCTCCTTTCCCCCAGCTCCGGCCATTCCTAGCGCTGCTGAGGCTCTTCCCTAGCCAGGGAACAGCTCCGAGCATCCCAGCCCCGTTTTCCAACTTACTTGCCCAGTTCCTCGAAGAGCTGGTACTCCTCGGTGAAGCGATTGCAGGTGATGGTGGCCATCCCGAGGGGCTGGAAATGCTCCCTCCCCAGTGCGGAGTTTGGGACAAGCAGCTCTCCTCTCGCTCCCTCCCTCTCCGTGTGCTCCCGGGGCTCTCTCCTCGCCGAGGTAAATAAGGGAATATGTTTGATTGACAAGCCCGGAGATAATGATGAGGGCAATTTGTCTTCTCAGCCTCACAAGCCTTCGTCAGCATCCCCGTCCCCATGGCGACCACCGCTGCCAGAAACGCCCTGTTTCTGTTGCCGGGGCAACTGCTTCCCAAACCCGCCACCCGCCCGTGGGGACCAGGGCCCTGCTGGGAACCCGGCCCCGGGGGCTGCCCAGGGGGTCACCCGGCTGCTGCAGGGAGGGGGAAAAGTCTAAAATGCGAATATTAAAGGCAAATTAAAGGACATGGCAGTGGTAGAATAATTGGGGCAAAAAGGGTTTCCATGGAAACCGTGGTTTCCATGTTGCAGGAGGATGCTGTTGCCCCGGCAACTGCTCCCCCCCCCCCTCCCCAAAATACAGGCCTTGATGGTGGCCAAAGCGGCATCCCTCCAGGGGCTGGGGGGCTGCGGGATGGGGGACACGCTGGGGCGGGTGGGAGCAGATGGAGCAGAAGTGTGTCAGGAGAAGCTGGCGAAACCATGGCAGGTCCCCAGGTCCCCAAACTGGCCCTGCCATCAGGCGGGCTCCCTGGGGGGGGCTGGCCCCGATCGCTCTGCAGGGGAGGGCTGTCTGGCTGCTCCTCTCTTCACCCCCCGGGGCTGCCAGGGGGGCAGTTCCCGAGGGTCCCCCCTGCCGTGGGGCGAGTGTGTTTGGCCTAAAGCACAGCTTTAGGGGAGGGGGAACAAAAAGGCTGTGTCCCCTGGGCTATCCTTTCCCTGTGGTACCCGAGCCAGAGCGGAAAGTGAGGAGATTTCAGGGTGGGGGTAGGAGGAAGGTCTGTCCCCCTCCTCCTCAGGCTTTTTGCTACCGAGTCGCCTCTCCACAGAGTTTAACATTTAAAAAAAAAGCAACCACAAAAAGGGCAATAAAAATAGAGTAACAAGGTCCAAGACTGGGGTGGAAGAGGTTTCCCTCTGAGCCCACCTTGCTGTTGGCACCCGGGTAGCAGTCTCTCCTCCATCCTCACCACCCCTTGCACCCTTCCACCTTCTGACCCCCCCCTCCCCAGCAGAGCTTTTCTCTAAGCTTTTGTCCCATTTCTGGATGATTTTGCAGCAGAAAGAGTCCCCGCCACCCTGGGAGAAGGGGCTCCCACCGCCAGCTGGGAGGGCACTGCCTTTGGCAGCTGAGATGGATTGAGTTCCCTTTCGGGCTGCCATGGAAGGGTTAAAAGGAAAAGAAAAGGCTCTAACCAGACAAAAATAGGGAGAAATCTTCGAGAGGAGAGAGAGAAGGAGGAGCAGAGAGAGGGAGAGAAGAAAGGAGGTGGAAGTGGAGGAGGACAGCAAGTGGCGGAGTGAGGAAGAAGAGGGGGAGGAGGAGAAAGGTCTAATGGCTTTTCCATTAATTGCACCATTACCCACCTTCATTCCCCACCTTGCATCCCCGCATCCAGCCCCCCGCTCCCGCGTGGCCCAGCCGGAGGGGACCCTGCGGCCCCAGTGGCAGGGCCCATTTCCCACGCATGGGCAAGGGGGACAAGGGACACAGTCCCCGAGGGCTGGTGGCCTCAGGACCCACCCTGGCCACGCCGCGATGCAGGTGGAGCACAGTGGGCATCCTCACTTGGGGTGAGGGCGATGCACGTGCACGATCTGTGCCCAGGGACACGATGGTCCCCAAAAACGCCTCCCTGCCCACGCACGTCTCCCTCCCATCCCACTCCCACGCAAAACTGGCTTCATTTGCCACCCCCGGGGACATGCCAGGAGGTGGGGGGCTACCATGGGGGGCCAGTGCAGCCGGCTGCTCGGGGGAGTGCTTTCCTCCTCCAGCTTTTTGCTGACAGCCCCCCCGCCCCCCGCGTAGCCCCCCCAGAGCCAAAGGGCGAGAGGAAGAGCCCCCCACACGGATCCCCGTGGGCAGCTGCACCCCCGCCACGCTCCCTCCTGCGCTAACGTACGTGTCCCCGTGGGCGCCGTGGTGTGACCTGCCCCCCCCTCTTCCCGTGCCCACCCCCACGCTGGCACACGTGTTCAGCCCCACACGCGTGACTCTGCGTGCTCCCGTAGCCGGGAGGGAGGGCGGATCCATCCCTTCCTCCCCCCCGCCCCCCCGCGGCCCCCCAGACCCTTGCACCCCAAACCCCTTGCTGGGGGCAGGGGCCAATGGCAAAGCCCCCCACGGGGTCCCTGCACCCCCTCCCCAGGTTTCTCCTGCCTGGCAGAGATGCAGCTCTCCAGGAAGGGTTTCTCCCTCCCTGCCCTCCTCTCTATTCTTTTTATTTTTTCCCTTTTCCTCGGCATTTTTCCCTCTCTGAGTGTGAGGGGGTGTCAGGCTTCTGGGTGCTGAACAGGTTCTGCTTTGCCCATGATGTTTTCCCAAGCGGGAACTGCCGCGTGGTCTCAGCTCCCCGGTGCCTGGGGACAACCCAAGGGGGGCAGGAGCTCCGGATGGGACCTTCCCTCTCCGGGCTGGGGGCTCTCCCACCAGCTCCCAACAGAGGCGACCAGTCCCAGCCTTCTCCCAGGGACCTCAGGATCCTCTTCCGATGTCTCTCCTCTGCCAATGTCTCTGGTCCTGGCCACCCCAAGATTTGCTCCTGCAGGGCTTTGGAGAGTCCTGCTGCCGTGCTCGGGTCTGGCCACCTGATGGAGACCTTCACCCCCAGTGGCTCCTCTCCATCACCCGGCTTCCTCTCCAGAAATGCCTCCTGCTCTCCCCATGCCTGCTCCAGCTCTACCTACAGAGATTTAATTTCTACATCCCACCATGGGACTGCCCCAGGCACCTGAGGTCCGATGCCAAACCCCAAACACGCTGGATGTGCTCGGGGAGGACCAGCGTGTCTCCGAGGGGCTGTGGCAAGTCCCCGCTCCTCCCATGGAGCTTGCATGGCCCTCATGGAGCTTGCAGCAGTTCCTTGCACGCAAAACCAGTGGGGCTGCGAATTACATATTGCAGAGATCCCAAAATTACTGGGACAGTTTCACACGCAAGCTGGGGTCTGGGGGATGCTCAGTTGCTGTCCTCTGGGAAGCTGGTTTTGGGATTATTTTTAGATAAAGATTATAAATACGATGGTAAGGAGAGCTGATTTACATTTAGGGTTGTGTTTCTAAACGTGCCCTGTCCCTGCGGGCCCCAGCACCACATGAAGCTGCTTTTGGCTTGGACAAGGTGTCCCCAGGGCCACCCTCTCCCCAACACCAGGGGTCGTGGGCAGGGACCCTCCTGAGGACATGGCTGTGGATACTTGGGAGACCTCCAGCAGGTGCCATGTGGTTCCCTGGGCCATTGTACTCTGGTTCTGGGTGAGGAGAAACTTCTGCAAAACCACACATCCTCGGACCCCTGGAAAGAGAAAGGACGCGGCTGCCTGGCATGAGATAGAGGCCCTGGTTCAGAGCACTCCTCTACCCAGCATGAGGTGTCCTGCCGCCCTCCCACCTGTTTGCTGAGATGTCCATCCCCTTTCCTGATACTGAGTTTGTTGCCTTCCCTCTCTCTCAGGTGGAAGATGCCCGTGGGGCTGGAGAGACTCCCAGGTATCCCCAATCCTTCCTGACCCATCCCCATCTCCATCATCTCCATCCCACCCCAACTCCATCCCACCCATATCCCCATCCCCATCATCTCCATCCCATCCTTATCCCCATCCCATCCTCATCCCAATTCCCTCTAGCCAGCAGGGTGGAGGCAGACAGTTCGTCCTGAGGGAGGACACTACCCTTCCATCCTTCCCTGCCCTCATCTCCTCCAAGCCCAGAGCCCTGATGGCCCCAGACGCATCCCCCTGCCCCATCCCCTTTGCAGGGCTGCATCCAGCTCCCGCCCGGGGCTTGGAGCAGCCCTGGGCTCACACGGACGGCTCTTTGAAGGGTGGTTGGGAAGGAGGGGAGATTTCAGCCCATCTGCAAACACATCTCCTGGGTACAGCATCAGGGCTGGGCAGGGAGCTCCACCACCCGAGCATCTCACCAGCCGCGCTAACCCCTTGGCAGCCAGAGCACACAGACACTCCCAAGGGGTTTGGACTGTGTGAAAACATGGGATTTTGGCACATTGCTGCATTTTTTTCCTCCAGAGACCATTAACGAGCAGTGGTGGGATGGGGAGCCCACGCAGCAGCCACCACCTGCCCCTTCCCAGCCCAACTTTTGGCTACAGCAGGACTGGAAACTGCAGTGAAGGACAACTGCTCTCCTCAGGCTGGAGGCTCTGCACTCTCCAAGCACCCAGAGACACCCCTGCCTGCTTTTCCTCTCTGGTTTTGGAGACTAAGACTTTCCTTCAACTGTTTCTTTTTGTAAAAATTCACAATGCAACTTTTTTTAATTAAAAAAAAAAAAAAGAAGAAGAATGCAGATCAAACGCTATGGCTACGCTGACTGCGCGAATCCGCCATCAGCCCAGCAGATCAGAAACCGGGAATTAAGCAAGACCAGACGAATCTTTTCAGGGGGATATTAGTAAAAGTGAAGGGAGAAAAATCAAACATGTTTTCATGGAAATTTCCATTTTTGAAGGGAAAAAAAAAAATAAAAGAAGGACTAAACTTGGATGCGTTTATATAAATATGGAAATGAAAGCTGTTTCCCGAGACTTGTCGCCGCCCCATGGCCAGCTCCGCTCTCCCGCTCCCTCCGGCACCGGTTCCCCCTTCGCCGTGACTCGTGCCCGAGCCCCCCGCAGCCGTCACCCCCTGCCCTCCTCCGCCTCCGGCTCAGCCTCCAGCAGCCTCCTCTTCTTCAGCGAAGCATCGCTTCATATTCAGCAGCCGGTTGGCTTTGCCAAAGGGCAGCTGGCACCACAGCCCTGCTACCGATGGCCACGGTGGCCATGTGTGTCCCGGGGGACCAGGCTGGTTGATTGAGGTAGTTGGAGGATGTGCGGCATCCTCCCGGGGCTCGCCTCGGACGGGGTGATGCCGTGGGGCCCGGTTCTTGTGTAGCAACTTATGGAGATGGGGCATCTTGGGGCTAATGGAAGAGCTGAGTCCACCTCTGAAACCCGTCCTTGATGCCACCAGAGGGGAGGTGCCCGTAGGGATGTGGGGACCGATGGGACAGGACGGTGATGGGTGTGCGCAGAGCAGCTGGGACCCGCACACACACTGCAAACTCCTTCCCATCTCTACAACCAGAGGCCTCCTCTATTCTGCTGTTAGCTTTTTTTTTTTTTCTTTTCTTTGTTTCTATAGAAAATCCCAATTCCCCCAAATAATCCAGCTAAGAGTAAGAAGGAAAAAAAAAAAAAAAAAAAGAAATACAAACGTGTCATTGCATTCTCTTCCCGTCCCCGTCCCTCTCTCACACACAGGGCTTGAAAGCGCACTGAAAGGTATTCAGCGTGCACGCTGCCAATTGTCACATCTTTCAATGACAGATTTTAAATGAATGTTATTTTGCAAGGGAGAGAGAGAGGGGAAAGAAAAAAAAAAAGGGAAAAAAAAAAAAAAAGCCCACACTGCTCATCCAAGAGCTGACAAGTCCTAACGGGCCTCATTTTCCAGAGACAAAAATAACTATTTTCAAAATTCACAGCAGGGCCTTCGCCTACACACGCTGCACCAAGAGAAACCTGTGGGGAGAAATGTAAAACACATTGTGTAAATGGAAATGCACCATGCATCCAAAATGCTTTTAAAGCTATTTACCCTCTTTCATCCTCGCCCAGCTCCGCTCCCAGCACACGTACGCACGCTCGCTCCCCGCCGCGGGCGCGGGGGCACGGTGCTTTGCTGGCTGCCCCGGCGCCCGAGCCGCGGGGACCCCGGCAATGGCATGGGCTGGCTCCCCATGGCAGGCGGGTGATGGGGAGGTGTTTCCCCCCTTACGCGTGCGCTGCCGGGGGAGCAGTGCCCATCTGCGGCGAGGGGACGTGGTGCAGAGCTGGCAGGCGGGAGATGTCCCCGTCCCCGCCATGGCTCTGAAGTCCTGCAGCTACCAAGCCGCATATCAGCCTCTGGGGAGATCTTCTTGAGATCTTTCTTTGGCAGGTTCAGCAGCAGGACACGGGGTTTAGGGACAGCCACATCGCTCAGAAGGGGCTGCCGGGATGGCTGGATGGTTGGGTCATAGGATGCACCGGGAGGAACACGGGTGCCTACAGCCATACACATGGCCAAATTGAACTGTGGATGAAAGGGTCTCCTGGGTGGCTGACCCATGTGAGGTCCACCAGAGCTTGGGGCAAACCTGCCCCCTAAATGTGGGGCTGCGGAGAACCATCTGTCCTTTGAGTGCGTCCAAGCACGTCTCCGTGGGCCATAGCTCCTCACTGGGGCTGCTCCCAGCCCCCCAAGCCAGCAGAAAGGAGAAGCAATGGCCCCGTGTGTGGTCCCTGTAGCAGCAAGGCTGAGTCCAGCCTTGGTGATCTCGGTTCTGACATCCATGGTCAGGAATCGGTCCTTCCACAAAGAAGTATAATAGAGAAATGTCACGGTCTTGGGTTTTGGGGGAGGCCCTTGAGTTCCTAGAGCAAGAGCAAAGGGAGCAACTGCCTGGCAGCAGGCAGAGGGTCAGGAGCACCTATATACAGGGAAACGGTGAGGGACAACCTGGAGGCAGAGGTGCCGGGGCAGGCCAGCCCTTCTGCATTGCCACCGCAGGGTCCCACATTTTGTCCTGGCATTGCAATAGCCAACACTTAAAGCTCGTGATTGCCTGCAGATTCCTTGAGGAAAAGGTCCCTCTCTTTGGAAGGAGCTGTGCACGGGCCAGCCCAGCTCAGCAGATTTTACACCACTACCAAGCCCTTCCTCACCCACCGGGACCACCTCCCTGCAGTCACCAGTCCAGCCAGAGAGGAGAGGTGTCTTGTGGTGAACCTCAAAGTAAGGGAAAGCAAGAGTGTGCTGGCCACCTCCCCATCCATCTCTCTCACTCGCTCCCACCCCACGGCACTGCCGTCCAGAGCTCCACCCTGGCCAGACTGGGTCGACGCTGGGGGAGTCTCCCATCAGATGCGGTTGGACATGAGCCTGGTGTTCAGCTTGCGGAAGAAGGAGCGTAGCTTGCAGATCTTGCACTTCTTCTTCTTGTTCCTGCTCTTCAGGGGCTCCCCAGTGCCTTCCCACTCCTCTGCGTCATCCTCGCTGGCCCAAGGTCCCCAGGCGCCGCCGTTGAAGTCCGGGTGAGCCCGGGGGTTCTCCGCAGGGTACCGCACCGGGATGGCCGTCCGGTTGTAGTGCACCAACCTCATCAGGAGGGTCCTGACCACATCTGGGCGCTGGTCCGAGAGGTCGTAGCGCTCGTAGGGGTCAGCGGTGATGTTGAAGAGCCACACGGACTTCCTCAGGCCATCGGTGAGACGCTCCAGGTTCCACCAGCTCCCTGGGAAGTTGGTCAGGGTTTGTGGGGGGATCCAGTCACTGTATCCTGGGTCACCAGTGAGAAGCTTCCACTCCCCGACCCGGATGGAGGCTTGCACGGCCGTGTTCCAGATGCCGAAGCCGTCCTCCAAGGAGCCGTACTTGGCATGGTTGTACAAGGGATCGATGTTGTGCAGGATTTCAGTTCGTGGCGACTCCTTGCCCTCACTGATGGCAGGCCAGACATTGTAGCCATCCAAGCCTGGGACGTTGCTCAGGTTGCCTCTGGCCAGGCTGACCAGAGTTGGGTACCAGTCCGTGATGTGAACCAGTGCCCAGCTGGTCCGGCGCTTGCGCTTGATCAGGGGACTGTGGACAAAACCGATGCCACGGACTCCCCCTTCCCAGTATGTCCCCTTGCGGCCCCGTAGTGGCCAATTACTTCCCCCAGAGAAGGTCTGCCCACCATTGTCGGTGGAGAACACGATCACGCTGTTGTCGTAATAACCATACTTCTTGAGGGCCCAGGTGATGTTCTTCACCGCTTCATCCATGCATGTCACCATGGCGGCGTACTTGCGGCGAGCGACGTTGCCCATGGAGCGGTAGCGGTAGATGTACTCCTTGGGCGACTGCAGAGGCGTATGGACTGCTTGGAAGGCCACGTAGATGAAAATGGGCTCCTTGGGGTTATGGGATGCCAGAATCTTGTTGACACGCTGGGCGTAGAGCAAGGTGGAGTACTTCCCACTCTGGTCCCAAGCCACATCCTCCCCTTCATGCAGGTCGTAGCCACAGACGCCCGGCCCATCACAGTTGTCATAGGTGTAGTAGTCCACGTTACCCGTCAGGGAGCCCAGGAAGGTGTCGAAGCCCCTGCGGGTGGGCAGGCATTCCTTCTTGTAGAAGCCAAGGTGCCACTTGCCAACCATGTGCGTGGAGTAGCCGGCTTCCTGCAGCTTCTGGGGCAGGGTGACCTGGTCGAGGGGCAGGCAGTTGGGCTGCCGAGGGCGGATGATGGAGTGCTGCAGCCCTGTGTGGATCTGGTACCTGCCAGAGAAGAGCCAGGAGGCATCAGTGGTGATGGGGAGCAGCATGGGGTGGCACTTTATGTACTGGAGACCCCAAATGCATGTAGCTCTCCATATCAACCAGCCCAGCCCCATGGAGCAAGCTCCATGTCAGAGCCAGGGAGCTCCTCATCCATCTGAACATACCAAAAGCAGATGCAAAAGAAGAGAGAGGAGGCTCAGCAGAAATCTCAAAAGCCCACTGACTGCCACCCCAGGATGCCACCAGCAGTTGGCCCTGCTGCTGCCAGACATGGGGAAGCGGCTGGGCTCTGCCAGGGCTGGGCAGAACAAGCAAGAGTTGTGTAGAAATCCCTGTGGGTCTTCAGTGCACCACCTGGGTGCCCATGCATTCCTGTTCTTCTCTACTTTGCACACCCTGGGATCCCTCTAGAGCCATCAGGAGAGAAAAGAGGTCATTTCCTGGGCCCCAGTGGGCTCCACCACCGCCAGGCAGTATGTGAACAGATCCATATGCACCTCCCTGGAGCCCATTCATCAGCAGGAGGTGATCTAATGAGATCCACCTCCTACAGTGAGTGCTGACTTCCCAGCCCTGCTCCAGGGAGAGACCCATTTGCCCCGGGAGGCAGAAGGGCCCAGGATCAGGGGAGACCTGACTGTGTTGCCCTGGGAGAGGGTGATGGACCAGCATCCAGCCTGCCCTGGCCAGTGCAGCACTGAATGTGCAAGCAGGAAAAGCATGGTCCAACAGACTCATAGATGGAGGAGAGAATGATCTTTTTACCCCACAGCCCAGCAGCAAATTCCCCCAGGGGCCAGTGTAAGAGCAGCACAGGACTGCCCTGGGGACACAACTCCTTGCCCAGCACCAAAGGCCAGGGACCACCCTCTCCCAAAGTGATGTTGTCACCCAATGGCATCCACATTTTTGGTTTTGCCATGTGCCGCAATTCATCCCATGCGAAAAATCAACCGTTTACCCAGGGAGCCTTCTAGAGAAAGCCAGCAAGACCTCTTTCTCTGGAGGATCTCCATCATCTGTGTATACACCGGGGCATCTGTCTGACCACGAGCTGGGGACAGAGTTAAGGAAGGGACAGAGAGGGGGACACGAGAGGGATGTGAGCAGGCGCTGGCTTACCTGCCGGTTATCAGCTGGCTCCGGGACGGGGTGCAGATGGGCTGGATGTAGTAGTTCTCCAGCTTAACGCCCTCGGCTGCCAGCCTGTCCAGCGTTGGCGTCTGGATATCTGAGCCGTGATACCCGACGTCGTGGTAGCCCTGGTCGTCCGTCAGAATGAAGATGATGTGGGGTGGCCTGGCGAAGGCGGGAGGTGGCGATTTCTCCATGGGGTCCGTGGCCACGTCGGCCACCAAACTGGGCTTCATCCAGTCCCAGGATAAATAGCCGAAGCTGAGCAGGCTGACGAGCGAGAAGCCCGTGAGGGCATAGACAGCCATCCCGGAGCACGCTGCGCTGCCCGCGAAGGGAGCTACTGTCCCGGCATCGCCTCGGAGACACGGAAGCAGGAGGTCTCCCCCTCCTCTGGGAGAGTCCCCCGACCTAGGGGATGGTCCCCGAAACCCCTGCAGCCGGTTTTGCGGGAGCAGCTCCCATGAAGGCACACTCGCGCGCACACAAAGGGCTTAATCCGCCGGGGCTGGGTTGCCTTCAGTCAAAAGAAAATAACCCTCGCGCCGCTCCAATCAAACACATCTGCACGGCAGGACGGGCTCCTCGCAGTGATTAACGGCAGCCCCGGAGCCGCTCACCAGGCGTCCCGAGCGCTGGAAACACTCCCCGGCTTCTTGGTGTTTTCTCGACGGTGTTATTTCTTTGTAAAGAACCCCATAAAAACCTCGCCGGAGAAAGTAGTTGCCTTCTCCTCCGCTCCAGCCCTGCGCCTGCCTGGATGTCCGCGATGGCTCACTCGGGATACGATGATCCTTTTCTTTAAACTTCTGCAGAAGAGGGTGCTAAAGTTCAAGCCCAGGGGTGCCGAGCTCTCTTCTTCACCCCGCCGGGGAAGAGCCGCCCTCTCCTTTTCCCACCCTCCGGTCTGCTCCCAGGCGGAGAGTCCCAACATCTGCCCGGGATGTGGGCTAAGCCGCCAGGTTTATGGGGAGCCGCAAAGCTCGGCCCCTCCCAGCTCAGCGGCTCCAGGAAAAAGCTGGGAAGCCCTGGAGCGTGCAGGGTCCTAAGCGTGGTGTTCCCCGAGCTGCAATTCCCACCCGGCTTGCCCCGAGATATGTGACACGTGGGGCAGGGCCCCGGTGGGATGCTCAGCTGGAGCCCCCACAGCATCCAGCCGGGGAGGGCAGCGGGGAGGGCTGGGTTCCCGGGAGGGATTGCTGGAGCCAGCTGCCCGCGCTGCCAGAATCACCACCCAAATAAATCCTGGGAAAGGGGGAAGCTGCAAAAACTTGTTGGGACACTCCTAGTGTTGAATAAAACCACCCCAAGCACGACAGAGTGGGGTGGGTGCTGCTGCACCCATTTTCCAGGTGGGGAAACTGAGGCAGGGAGGGGCCATTTGTGCCAGCCAGGAGCAAGGTTTGGTGTGAACCAGAGACTTCTGCCAGTGCATGGGGTACTGGTCTGAGCTGGGGGTACTGGGATAAGGGGGCCCGGTCGGTGCCTTGATGCTTCATGCCTTGATGCCCTCTCTGGGCTCCCCCCCACAATCTCTGTCCTTCCCCTGATGCCTCCAGCCCCCCACACCCCACATCTCCCCACCACCCCGTGCCATCCTGCCCCTAGGCGCTGCAGAGGAGTGGGCAGGAGGGAGCAGAAGGCTCCCCGCTCCCAAGGATGGGGATGAATCCCAGGAAAGGCAAAGGGAGGGTGGGCTTCAGACACGGGCAGAGACCCTCCTGGCTTTAGACACAGGCAGAGGGGACAGGGAAAGGCAGAGACCACATCGGGGGGTTTGCAGGAGCGCAGGGAGGGGTGCGGGGGACAGGAGTGGGAGGCAGGGATGGATAGATGTTTTTTTGTGCCTCTCTCTGCTGGTGGAAACCCCTCCTCGCTCGAAGGAGTACGGCAGGGCTGGGTTGAGCCCTTCAGCAAGGTTTGATTAATCCCCAGGGGTTCATCACTCATTTCTTCCGCCCGCTCCTCTTCTCCCTTCCCCTCGCTCCTTCCCACCGCTCATCTGCCTCCTGCACCTCTCCCTCTCCCAACATCTTTAGTTTTGAACAATTCCTTCCTCTTGGAAAAATCTGGACCTGACTGAAGGGTAATAGAAGTAGGGGGTGGTTTGGGACCCTTGACTCCTGGGTCCTATGTGCTCCTCCACTGTTCCCAGTGGACCCCTGCATCCTGGGGAGACCCTTCTGTGCCCCCCTTGAGCTACCTGGGGCTGCAGAACTTCCTGAGCATCCCAACCTGTACAAGCCCCCTACACACGGCTCCATGCACACCTCAGACCGGAGACATCAGGGATTATAATCACAGCTCTTTCCAAATAATAAATAATAGTCGGTGTGGGTGAATATTACAGATCAGAGAAGAAACCGGAGATGTCGGGGCTGAGATGTGGCAGAGAAACTGTGTTTAAGGCAGCACAGACCGCTGACAAACTGTGTCCGGTTTGAGGTCGGTGGACTGAGCAGGGAGGGAGGTGTGGGAGGGGGGCAGCAGAAGGAATGTCCTGGAGCCCACCTCTGGGGAGCAGGAGCAGTGCCGAGCGCTTCCCGGATGGATTTGCTGCTGCAGTGGCTTCTGCAGCCACGTGGTGGGTCGCATCGTGCTCACGCCTTCGGCAGAGGAAGCACAGGCTGGGAGAGTCACCCGGAGTTTCATTTGGTGTCAATGGCCAGAGCTCAGAGGGTTGAAAGGAGGGAAGGAGCCAGCAGCAGGGACGTGGGCACACGCTGGCAGAGGGAGGGGACCTTCTGTGCCCGGCCAGGGCAGCCGGCTCAGGGAAATCAGTGGTAGGTCCAAGCTGGCCCCAGGTCTGGGGAGGAAACAGCGGGCTTAACTCAGCTCGGGGAGCTTTTCCAAGAGCTGAAGGGTGAATAAATACTGAATTTCTTGGCAGTGACCCTGCTCTGACGGTTCGGGGACAGCTGGCTGGGTCCCAGCAGCACACGGACACCTCATGGGGAAGGGGGATGCACAGACTGGGTTTTCCTCCAAGAAATGATAAAAGGGTGAAAAGCAGCGAGGGGTGCGGGGAAACCGCTCTAGACCCTGGGGGAAATGGGGTGCAATGGGACCCTCAAACCAGCCCCACTGAAATCTTCTGAAGGGGAGGCAGGATGTGGGAGCAGCTGGGAGGGAGGAAGAGGAGGAAGAGGAGGGAGAGGAAGAAATGACAGCGCTGGAGTTTCAGGGTCAGAACAATTTCAGCCAGCTGGGAGGCTGCTCTGGGGGTGATTAATGCATCACAAGGTCCAGGGGATGGAAAAAGTACTCAGGGCCTGCAGCAACCCCCCCTCGACCGCTCTTAATTCAAGGCAGTCACTCATTCAGCCTCGCTCAAAGATGTCTCAAGAGCCAGGAGCTTCCTTGGAGAGCTCCGGCACGTTGCACAACGGGGAGGTTTCCCCTGGCAGCCGGCCTGGCCATGGATGCTGAGCCAGCCGGCAGCCCCTGCCTGCTTCGGTCCTGCATCTGCCCGGGCGAGGACAGCCCTGCTCCTCCCCGTCACATCAGCTGCTGTGACAAAAGACACTGAATCGCCCTCACAGCCTGATCTGCGGTGGTTTTACCAGTCCAAGGTGATGGCGAGCCCCACTGGGTGAGCTGGGTGCTGGCTGTGGGGCTGGCAGCGGCTCCATGGGCAGAGCATCACCCACCTGCACCCCAACCGAGCTTCCCTGACCCACAGCATCACCCACCTGCACCCCAACTGAGCTTCCCCGACCCACAGCATCACCCACCTGCACCCCAACCCCACATATCCATGCAGACCCTTTCCAGCTGGGACCAAGCCCCCCACGTTGAGAAATTCCGCCCGCATAAAGCCATCAGCCAAAGCCCAATATTCTCCATTTTGGTACTTTTTTAGCCCAGTGGCACGACCTGCGAGGCAGCAAACCCTGGCCAGTGCCGGGGCCAGGTCCCTCCATGTCCCTGCAGCTGGCACAGCTCCTCGCATTTGCACAGCTGGTTCTCTAACTAAATATTTGAATATTACTTCTTTTTTTTTCTTTTTTTTTTTCTTTTTTATTAATTTTATGTGGCCTGGGGCAAGAATTAAAATAATCACAGCCCTTCCTGCTTTTTTCTCCCCACCACCCCCCGGCTCCGGCCGCACTTGCATTTTGGCTCCGAAAGCGCTCGCTGCAAGCGGGGTTATGCAAACAGGCTCCGCATATTTCTCAGCGGCTGCGATCTGCCACGAGGGCCACACAGCAAAGTTTAAAACTAAGCTTCAAATCTTTTTTTCTTTTTTTTTTTTTTTTTCCCCTTTTTTTCTTTATTTTTTAACCCTTCCCGGGGCCGGAGCCCCTTCAGCCCTCAATACTGCCTTTCTCTCGCCATCAATGGGGCATTATGGCAGGGGAATTATTGAAAGCAGAACTCCCAGGCTTTACAATGGGAGCTCTGTGCAAGGCAAATATTGCACAATCTGTTTGCACGCTGCTGCCGGCTCCGTGCCCTTCCCCCTCGGCAGCCCCGCTCAACGCCTCGGCCTCCGGCCTGCCGAAACGGGACCTTAAAAATAAGAAATATGAAAGGTTTTTAATAAGTCCCCTCTCTCCTTCTTCAGAGCAAGACATTTGACCTAACAGGGCATCGGGGAGCCCAGCTCAGCCTCGAGAAAACACAGCGCGTCGCTCTCGCCTCTTAGATGTTTAAGGGTTTCCGCTCTCCCCATCCAATGTGTGATGCATTTACTTTTTTATTGGTGTGATGAAAGAGCCTAGGCAAGTCTGGAAAAGAAGGGAGCACTCCCAGGAACGGAGAGAGCTTGTTATTTTGTCTAGAAGGGGGGAAACAGGCTGAGAGGAGGGGGCTGCCAGGCATTCCGCAGGGGAAGGAAGGAGGCTGGAGGCATCGCCGGTCCCAAGCCTGGCAGGGGATGGGGCTGGAGGTGAACACCTCTCCATTGACTTTGAGAGCCTCCAAGAGGTCCTGGCCATCATGCCTTTGGCCTGGGGATGGATCACACTCCTATCCCAGTCTTCCCCCTGCTGCAAATGGTCTTTGCTCCCCTGGTGTCTTATCCTCCACAGATATCTCCCGGGACCATCTCCCGTGCTGGCGCACAGCAGGCAGGCAGCACTTCTGCCAGGCAGCGCCAGGACCTGCATCCTCCCCACCAGCCCCCAAAATCACATTTTTCCACTCCAGGGCCTCATTTTCCCCGCTGTGAGCCCACCACTTCCCTGCCTCCAGCCGCACGGACCCTGTGGGTAGAAGCCGATTTTCTAGCGGCAACCGCTGCGGCAAGACCTCGACCAGATTACAGGGATGGAGCTTAGTTCGGGGGGAACTCAGAGGTTTTTGAACACACCACAATTCTCTCTCTGGAAGCTGGAGCCAGGGGAGAAGAAAACAGCAAATCTGCATGGGTTCCTGCTTATGCAACCTTCATCATCGTTAAAGGACCGAGGAGCGTGGCAGCAGCAGCCATGACGTAGGATGCCAAAGCCACGGGGGGTGGTAGCACGTTATGGGGGCAGAGAGAAGAGCATCAGCCATCCCTCTGACAAGGGCTCAGCAGCACTGGTGAATGTTGTTCTTGGAGCCAAATAGCCACCCCTTTTTTTTTTTTTTTTAATAATACCCTGCCCGTATTTCATGCCATTTGAGCAGTTGAAAATAATCATCATCATCAAAACGCACTTAGAAGCCGTAGCACAACATTAGAGACTTTTCTAATGTAAACCATAGCCTCCAACAACATACATTGGGCTTGGCCAGGGTTTGCTCCTGATCAAAACACTGCTGGTCCCCTTCCTCCTCTCCTGGTCACCCAGCACTAGCAAAATATAAAATAAAAGCCCTAAATAGGAGTGGGTTTGTCTCTTAGGCTAAGGAATTTTTCTTCTGGTTTTGGTCACTGATAATACATCTCAATGATTCTGCTAATTCTCCTGTGAAACAACTTCTGCTTCCTGCTCGTGTTTGTTTTCTTCCTTCCCCTTTCATTCAGGAGACTTCAGTCCATGGGCTCCCCCTTCCTTGATAGAATATTCCTCGCCTTATCCCACCCCCCGGGAAACTGCAGCTCGCCGCCTTCTCCTCTCCTCTCTTCTCTCTCTAACGACTGGCAGGCTCGCTTTGAAGAGCTGGAGAGGAGCCCGTGGGTTTGGCACCGCTCCTTTATTCCTCTGCCTTATGGCAAGCTTTCCACATCGCCTGGGTGCTCTCCCTCTTCGTCCTGCCCCCCGCCCCCCCTCCTTTCCAAGCCCAAAATCCAGCCCCCTCTTCCTTGGAAGCCAGGCGCTTCCTGCCGCAGCTTCCCAGCAGAGCCCCTGGGCTCGCGTGATGGCCGGCAGTCTGGCCGGAGAGTTCCCGGTTGATGTGAATCAGGGATGAGTTGGGAACGTGGACACCCACGGGATGCGGGGAGGACGTCAGGGGATGTGACTCGAGCCTGGCTTTGCATGCAGGACAGCCTGGAGGTGAGGGACCTGCCCATGTGCGGCAGCGTCCGATGGCAAGCCAGAGAACACCCTGGGCTTGTGCCCGGTCCCATCAGGCTCTCATGGTTCAGGCTCCTGGGGTGGACATTGCTCTGCCCCCAACACATTATCCAGAAGGACTGACTTTTGCTGAAAAAAAAAAATTAAAAACATATATATATAAAAAGAGCCAGTGGTTCCTGGGCCTCCAAGGACTCTCTTTGAAGCAGAGAAGGTCCCAAGGCGGCGGAAGGAAGGATTTAAGCATTTAGCATAGCTGGTTTCTGGCAGCGCTGCTGTGTGACCCTGACACTGGCTTCCCCAGCCTATTGATTTTGGACTCCCCCCACCTTCATTCCTGACAAGATTTATCATGGGATACACAGAAACTCCTCAATCCTCAAAGTATGCAAGATGCTGGCATCACCTCCAGCCCCACCCGGGCTGGGGAAGAAAGAGCAATTCTTCCCAGGACCCGCCTGGAGAATGTCCTTCCATCCTGTAGCCACATCGGGTGCCTTCAGTAGAGGGTTTGGGACAGACAAGGGCTGTCCCCCCCTCACCACAAGCAGCGCCGCTGCCCCCAGGAAGGATGCTATTGTCCTGGGAGCAGCCATGGCAGGCTGGTACCCAGGGACCCAGCTCCTGGGTATGGGGGAGCATCCCCAGCCCCTCCACCTCCCCCTGACACCCCACCGGGGTCCCGGCTCCCCTCCCGAGCCACAGCACAGCGGCGGGGGACAGGCCACCACTGGCTCCTTGCCTCCCGTCTCCCCCTTTCAGGTGTAACCTCTTCAAAGGCAGCCGGTGGGTTTGGGCTGGCAGGAGATGCGACGGCCGGTGGGCAGGACTCCTGCCCGCAGCTCTGCCCGCCGCCCCCAGCCAAAGCATGGAAGAAGGAGGAGGATGAAGCCCGGCTCTCCCCAGCTTGGCTCGGGCGCCTGCCCCAGACAAGGAGCCCTTTCTCGCCAGGGGAGCTGGCAGCAGGGCAGGGCAGGATGGCCCCAGCGCCCTGCTTATTTATAACCCCGGTTCAGCGCAAGGAAAACACACCTGCCCGCGCCAGCCGGGCTCGCACCTGTAACCCATTAGGGCAAACTGTTTACCCGGGACGTGTTTCCTTAGCACCCCGAGGGGCTGGCGTGGAGGGGCTGCTTCTCCCCCAGCACCAAGGGTTGTTTTCCATCCTGGCCGGAGAGGAAGGCGGAAAGCTCAAGGAGGGGGAATTTCAAAGGGTTTTACATCAAGGCTGGCCACAACCGAGCGGCTGGAGCTGGAAGAGGGCAGGGAGAAGGGCTGGCCAGACCCCCGGCGCCCGTGGCTCTCCTCTGCCCACCCTGGCGAGCCCTGGGCACGGGCACTGGCAGCCCCAGCTCCCATCACCTCAAAGGGGGCTCTGTTCTGTCGAGGGCTGGCTGGGGAGCGGTGCAGAACAGGCAAAGAGCCCAATTAGGCGTTGCATTACTTAATACAAAAGGTATCAATAATCCAGCAGGAGAGACGAGAGCTCTTTCTCGCCGAGGATGCCAGGAGCACAAATTGCCTTCTTGTAAGAGAAAGGCTTAATTTCCATAGAACATGATAGATTAAAGCATGTGTGGGTGGGTCCACTCTATTATTCATCAGCCTTCGTTGCTAACAGGAGAGGGTGTGCTGCCTCCTTTGAAGTTTCTTCGAAGGCCCAGGGTGCCCACAGCCAATTTATCAGGGTGGAAAGCAAGATCCGAAGGGATGGAGCTTCGAACGCTCAGCGCTCGCATTCCCCCCTGCCCTGGGTTTGTCACACAACAGCCTTGTCGCTGCTATTGCTTCCCAAGAAGCAACCAGAAGGTCCTCGTTTAAACCCAGAGACCTGTCCGACTTCCGGACCTAAACCAGAGGTGAAGATGTCCACGACGACCGTGCTGCTGCATCAGTCGTGTCCAAAGCCTACCAGAGCTTCCTTCCCTAGCTGTGCAATGAGCTCCCTCAGCAGAGGAATCTAGGATTAAACTTTGGAACTTGGATTTTTCCCTTCCAAATGGGAAACAGAGCAAAATAATAAGAAGAAAACCAGCTTCTGTCAGCTGAATTTACTGGGGAGCACACTGGAGTGTTTCGCTCGAATGGAAAACTCCAGGAGTGATTCTTCAGGGGCAGCACATTGCATTTGCAGCTAAATGTTGCAGGGTGAGATTGATATGTGGAAATAACTTCATTTCAAAGCAGAGGGGCCTGGAGCAGCCTCCTCCTGGGGCTGTGGGTCAGGGTGAGCTGTATTTACTCCAGCACAGGCAGCTGCCTCCAGCCACCAGTAAAACCACCAGCTCAAGTGAAGAAACCCAAATAGAAAGCACCAAATCCAGCGCTGGGGGACCTTGCAAGGAAACGTGGGCACTAGGGAGGAAAAATGTGGGGAAGGGGTTGGAAAGGGCTGGAAGCAAAGTCCCAGGCTGGTGCTGGGAGCTGGAGCTGAGCCACGGACCAGGACTCTCGTCGCACGCAGGGACACGGTGTATAAATGTGCTCCACAGACGCCGGATCTGGAGCGCCGTCCCCGTATTTCAAGCCCACCCATTACCATCGAGGGTTTTCTGCGCTGAGTCGCAGGCATAACTTACAGGGTGGTTGTTGGGAGGCTTAAAGTACCTATATCAATACTGCAGAGGGTGATTCATGATTATCTGCAGTAATCCAGAAGCTATACAAAATTGCTAATAATAGGTCTTCAAAACCGACATTTTAGTCAAGATAAAAAACGACTGGAACAAAAATCCAATCATGCTTTGCTAAAACTATAAATGGAAAGGTATAACCCATATTCAGCTCCCCTAAACACCAAGTTAAATGAAAGCAGGGGATGTAGACCAGCCCCAGGATCCAAGTCAAAGCGGGGTTGGGATTCCTCTCCAGGAGAAGTCGATTCTCAGGCTGACAGCGGCTCCTGATGCACCGGGTGCCACGGAACTGGCTTAAATCCAGGATGACGGGGCGGGTAGGGGGGTGGGGGGAGGCAGTGTGATTTGGGAAGGGGGAAGCACGAACACAGCTTATGTAGCCGTCCTGTTGGCACACGATGGGCTGCGGGCTGGCAACCGCAGAGCTGCCAGAGCCGAGCTTTCAACTGCAGGGATGCAGATGCGAGGCCCGGTGGGGTACAAGGTCCTGCCAAACACCATTTATTTAACGCTGCCGTGCGATCCGATGCACAGTTGCTAGGTGACCGGAGCCCAGGGCTGCAAGGATAACGTGGGAACGGCTGAGCAGGTCAGCCCTGGTCCAGCTCCTCAGCATCGCGTCTCTGGGATGTAGCAGGTCGTGGCTTCACATCCAGGGAGGAATGGGGCAAATACGGAGCTTGTGCGGGGGGATGCCAGGCACGGCTGGAGAGCCTGACGGGGTCCGCACATCCCCGGCATCCCGGGATTTCTACGGGCAGGGAGGGCACAGAGCCTTCCCCAGCCCCAGGTCCCAAAACTTCCTCTCCCTGGCAGTTCCCACACTCCTCCTGCCTCCAAATGCCTGCTTACCCTGTTGGGAAATCTCTTCTCACCCTGCCTGACTTGCACTGTTTCATCTGCCTACGGATCGGATAAACTGATAAAATGTGCTGAACGCACCAAACGGAGCCCGTTCCCTCCACCCGCTCCCTGCCGCCGGCTCATCCAAACCAGCGCCGCCGTGTCCAAGGCCTCGAAAATCTCTTTTGCCATTAACACTGCAACAGAGAGCGGCATTTGCAGGGCCAAAGTCAACACGGAATTTTGCAGGGATTTTTGTGGCATTGACGGCAACTTAATGACTGAAGCCCGAGGCGGATTTACTGTCACAATTTTCAACGAGGACTGTAAAATTCAGCGTGTTGCAAGCCGGTTGTTAACATTTGGCTTTAGGCATTGATGGTTCTGGCTTGGGAAGTGGCAGCAAACATTTCTGCGTGTTGCTTTAGGACTGTAGGTAAGCGTGGGATCAGATGTTCCCCACCGAACCCCATGGCTCCCTTGTTTTTGGCGTAACCAGCCACTCTTCACCACCTTTCCCAAGGGAGGTGATATTTTTTCCCTCCTCCCTTGGAGGTCTTCATGGCGAGCCCCAGGCAGGCGAGGAGAGGTGAGGTTTAACCCCACAGCAGCTCCTGGGAGCCTGGGAGAGAAGGAGTCTTTCTTACTTTTTTCCCTACCAAATCGTGAGGCATTTTATACTGACCACTTAAATGAAACCAGACAGTTTAGTCCAAGCAATTACTCATAAGCAGCGTCTAATTACTTCTAGTATTTAAAGAGAAAATAGAAGAATCTCCTTGGAATATAAACTCAGTGAGGAAGCTGCAGCTGCGAGAAGAGAGCCCGTGTTACCCGGACACACACCCTCCTTCATATCATGGTACACACTACATATCACACCCAGCACCCCACATCCCCGCAGCACCCAGGGGTGCAATTGTCCCTTTTTCCCCTTCACCCTTCTATCAACAACAGCACAAGAAACAGATGGGAGCGAGGGGATTTGCAAATGTACATCCCAATATACCATACCCGTACATTCACTGGTGCACACACATGTTCCTGCAACAAAAAGAGGGGGAAAAGGATGCCGTGGGAAAGCAGCGCCCGGCTCTCAGGCCAGGCAGCCCGTCCTTCCCAGGGAGGCCAGGCCAGCTCCCCACCCCACCGCCGCTCATCAGCAGATAAGATCAGAGGTTGGCAGAGCCACCCTCCTGTCTGGCTCTTCCCATCCCAGCCACAGATGAAGTTACAAGGGAGCTGGCTCTAGCTCACGGCCGGAGATGCTGTCAAGCCCACACCCGCTGCCCCAGCCTCCCGGGACGGGGGGGGGGAAAGATGAGACTCCGGCTTGGAAACCTCCCAGAGCACTTTAATCTTCTGTCTTGGACAGTGCCTCAGGCGGCTGCTCAGAAACACGGATTGTCCCTCCAGAAGCAGAATTGCAAAGATTGTGTTGCGAGAAGCCCCATGCTCTCTGCCCACACAGCACCGTGGGGGGATGCTGCAGCCTGGGAGGTGGGAGGGAGAGGGAAGAGGCAGCAAGGACCACTGCTTTTCCCCAGGGAAGGCCACAGGGGTTGGGATCTGCAACAGATTTCCCCTTTGGGGCCAAAAGACAACCGGCAGCCCAAGCGTGCAGCCTGCGTGGTGTGACATGCCCAGGGCCACCACCCGCTGGCACTGTGGGGACATCCTGGGCAGTCGGAGTATGGCCAGAGCAGGAGCATCTTTCCTGCATCCCAGGTGGTGCGTATGCTCCCAGAGCATCCTTGGCAGTGGCACTGAGCTGCCTCCATCCCAGCCTTGTCTGAATTTGGGGGGCTCCTCCACTGACCCGTGTCCCCAAGCCCTGGCATCTTTGGAGCACCAGGAGGTGCAGGGCTGGCTGGCCGCGCAGCTCCCCAGTGAGCACATAGGACAGTTATAGAGCAGCTCTCCATTTTTCCAAAATCACTGTAAAACGCGGGTTTCACATTAGACCACCAACGGGGAGCAAGGGTGAGGTTTCTTTCCCTGCCTGCTACAGTGGTTTCGGGGACATCCCCCCTCTTTTGCAACAGGAACAGTTTGCTGATGCCAGCACCAATGCTAACAAAAGCCAGGCATTAAAAAAAAGGTCCCCAGCTCCTCAGTACCAGGATCCCATATCCAGCCAGTTCTCTCTCCCATCTAGGATTTCAGCAAGGACTTTCCAAGTGCCTCTGGTTGCCCAGCCCGGCTTAGTCTCTAGTCTCCGAGGGGGACTGCTGTCCTCTTCTAGCAGGGGACATCTCCGGGTTTGTCCAGGGCCACCGCAGCACAGGATGGGACTTTGTCACCCTCTTGTGGCTTACAAGGGCTGGCAAGCTTGCTGTGGCTTTGAGGTGGCCACATCCAAGCCCCCTGCTCCAGGGAAGGCAGGGGAGTGCCTTCAGCCTGCTCCTTGCCCCAGCATCCCTGCTTTGGCCCTTTGTCCCCGGGGAGCTTGGGGACACTGCTCACCCCTGGAGGATCAGCTCTCCTGGCTCTCCTGCCCTATGAGTCACGCGTCTCAATAGCAATTTCTTGCCCATCTGGTTCGATACCAGCCAAGGAAGAGCTTCCATCCATCGGGACGCCCCTGCTCACCCCACGCTCCAGGCAAGCCACGGAAAGCATCTGCGAGTCATTCAGTCTGGGTTGCTTTAAGGCCCTCCTACCTTCCCAGTTTAGAGGGCTGGAAATCTCCTACCCAGTTCCCAACCCACCCAAAGCTCAGCGAGAAAATCAGGCCACAACAGCCTCTAAGACAGAGGGAGATTCATTCAGCTTTATCTGAAAGCCATTTCAAGTATGTCCAGATTCCTAATGCAACTTGGATAAAACCCCAGAGATTAATAACAGTGCAGGGCTTTTTTGGATAATGGGTTTTTTCTGTTTCCAAGAGAAACATATATATATGTGCTTTGGTGGAATCTCTGCGTACATTTTTTGGCAGAAAAGCCAACATAAATCCCTTTACTGCAATTGCCCTCGAGCAAGATAAGGCAAGAATCTGTTTGCAATTCCTGTGTATTGTTGTCATTCGCAGATGAAAGGACATCTCTGGCCGTGCTGTCCCCTTGGCAAGGCAGGGAGGGCAAGGAGGACAGGGACCGACAGTGCTGCAGGCGCCCACCTCTGCTGTCCACAATGGGGCAGGTCCAAGGCTGGTCCTCTCCCATGTTACTTCTACTCAAGCACGTGTGTACGTGTTGTTCCTGGGTGGAACTTGAGCTTTTCTGGTACATGGAAGTCACATCAATCTGGAGAATGTGGCTGAGGCCACTGTGGGCTGCATCCCACCCAAGCAGAGGCATAGAGCTCTACAGCCCACCCGAGAAGACCAGGAGGAGACATGTTTGGGTAGCAGGAGCACAAGCTTTCCATCCTGCCCACTGCTGTGCCTGGCAGGGAGCAGGCAGAGTGGTCAGATAATGGTGCAAGGCTGGCTCAGCACTCACGTGTGTGGACATCGAGGATGCTGTAAGCAGGACCATCACCCCAGCCTCAGCTCCTCATGCCACGAGCATCAAGTAGGGCTGGCACCACCATGGCACGAGGCAAGGCTCATAACGGATGTGCTTGTGCAAGTGTGCCCTGCCTTCAGACGTGCCAAATGAGGGCAGACCCTTGCAGGGTCTCCTATTCCTTGTGGGGTCTACCCTCAACCCACAGCTTGTCGAACAAGGGGTGCAGGTCATGGGGAAGCCACGCTCTTCACAACCTTCCTCCTTCTGAGGTGAAGCGCCTTGGGAACGGGCCCTCCATGACTGCCCAGAGGACTAATGCATCTGGCATCTGTCCACTCCCCTCCCTTAACCGCTGTGGCTTTTTCCATCTTCATAAGCAAGGGAAAGCAATCACCGTAACGAACGTCTCTAAAGCTCTCACCACGGCACTCAGGATGTGCTAAACGAAATAAACACACATCAAGAGCTCATTAATGGAGCTCTCCTCGTGCCCAGCAGCCACGGTCAGGCGCAAGGGGGACCAGGAAGGGACACTAATGTACAAAGCAGAAACCCTCAGAAAAGAAGGGCTGAAGTCTCACCTATTTCTTTCCCTTTTTCCCCCTCTTTTCAGATTGCTGCATCTCCACTGCCAGACACAGTTGTGTCCAGTGGCAGGACAGCGCTGGCAGGAGAGGGCAGTGGGACACGCTGCCACACAGCGATGCTCCTCATGGTGTACCCTCCCCTGGGTGACCCATTCTGCCCAGCCATCCCATCCCAGCAAGCTTTCCTCTCTTTCCCAGCCTCCCAGACACATGGGGGGATTTCAGAGCAAGCCAGCTGGCTGTGGATGGTGGTTATGGTCAGGGACTGTGGGGTAGAGACCCCCAGGCTGAGGGGCAAATGCTCCAGGTCTGGTGGGAGCATGAGCAGGAGCCGAATGTCCCAGGGTGAAGTCATAGGAGAGAGCCATGCTAGCGGGGCAGCTCCGGGCTGAAAAACAAGGGGTTGATCCTCCTCTTTCAGGCTCATATTGGACCCCTTACTCAGGAGCAGAAGTTTTGCTCTGGTCAGAATTGAGCTGAGAAAGCTCAGGATGGTGCTGGAGAGGCAAAAGCCACGGTGCAGGTCCACAGCAAGAGCAGCCCCAGCCTCTTCCCGCTCCCTCCTTCCCCTCCTTTTCCCGCTGCACGGCTTTTGACTTAAGTTAAAGCAGCAAAGGATGCCCGCCGGGAGAAAAATAACAACCTGAACCTCTGGCTTCGTGGAGGCAAACACACGCAGCCCCCTTCCCCTCTCCTCCCAGGTAGAGCTGCTGAAATCTGGATAAACACAGCGGAGCTGTTGTGGCTGTTGGTGTTGGCCGCGCTGCGCCGCGAGGCTGCCAGGCCTTTTAACGGGGATACGCTTACAAACGAGAGCAAGAGCCTGAGGGAAAGCAGGGCCGGGACGGGGGCTGATTAATAATAACAGCCCTTCTGCTCGCTGCATCGACGTATATTAAATCTACTACCAAAATAAAAAAAAAAAAGAGAAATTAAATGGCTTAACGCTACTAGCTCTTCAGTGCCAGCGCTGAATAACTGCCACGCCAGTAGACACACAGGCAGTTAGACACAGCCAGAGACACAGTTCCAATCTAGATTGTTAAAATTAAGCATATTGCAACCAAATTTTAATGTCACGTCTTCTGCTCGTTGGAGTTCTCAAATCTGTTCCTTCAGCTACCGAAATTAAAAGACTGCTTTATAAGCTGTGCAGGCTTAGGGGTGACTTTTTTTTCCCCACAATTAATTAGTTTAAACTAACAGGGCTGGGTTGCTACAAGTTTCAGTGATGGAGGTATTGGGATATGTGTGTGTATATATATTCTTTTTTTTTCTTCTTTTTTTTCCCACTTCTGAGCTGCTCCTTCTCATCTGGCAGCAGGCTGCCAGCAACTGAGTCAATATTATTCGATGCCTGCCTGATAGCTTACATGAAATGATCCGAGCACCCCAAGCAAAGCCCCAGCAGCAAGCGGCCACATCACAGAAACCTCAGCCTTGGCTCCGTGGACCCATCCCAGCCGTGGGGCCGAGGAAGAGGCAGGCGTGGGGACACAGCCCTGCTCTCCAGAGGGGCCAAGGGCTAAGCTGGAGGTGGCAGGGAGGGCTGTGCCTCGCTGGGTCGGGTTCTCTCGATTCTGTTCTTGCACCTTGTGCAGAAATCCTACAAATGTAACATGGGAATTGAGTGTAATTTATAACCCCCACGTCCCCAAGGGCAGTGTGGACCAGATGTTTCAAAGTTTGATGCTGGTTTCGCCACTGGTAAAGCACAGGGGGCTCAGTTTTACCTCCACAAATGCAGTCGGCTAATTAATTAATGAATGTGACTTGAACACCCAGGTCCTGGAGGGCACCTGCCACCAGGACGGTGTGGACGCCTAAATGACCTTAAGTGTATTTGCAGAATTGTAGGCAGAAAGCTGCCCAAGCGAGGCCAAGCCGCAGCGGGGCCATGTACACAAAACAATGCCATGATTCATCTGAGATTGCCATAACCCATCGCGTTTCATCAGGATGCTGTGGCATTTAAAATGGCATTTCCTCCCATCTGCTGTGCATTAGCAGACAAAGAGAAAGGAGGAGGGGGGAGAGAACAGCAAAACAAAGAGGGGGGAGGAAAAAAAAAAAACAAAAAAACCACCAAAAAAACTGGGATTCCTGAGTCAGACTGCTCCCAAAGCAGCTCCTTGTCCTTGCAAAGCCCAAGCCCACCGGCCGGGCAGGGGGCAGTGAGACTGGCTGTGGACAGTTTTGCCTCCAGCGCTGCCCGGGTCCTGGCTGCAGCCCAGGATGTCCTCCCCAGGCGGGTGGTGAGAGATGCTGGTATCGGCTGTGACTCAAAGCCCCGCAGAGCGGTACCTGGCAACACTCCCTCCGCACAGCCAGAGCCAAGGGCTGCCAAAGCAGGGAACAATTCCCTGCCCCCCAAGCTAACCACTGCTGTGGATTTATTCTTTCTTGGTCATTTCTTCTTCTTCTCCATCTCTCCTTTGATTTTCCATTGCTCCTTCCCTGCCTCATCTTGCCTTGGAAATGAGAACCCCTTCCTGCATCCCTACTTCTCCCTTCCCGGCTCTCCTTCTCCTCTCTCTCTCTGTGCTCCCACCTCCTCTCCTCACTGTCCCTTAGCACTTTGTCATCCTCCTCCTTTCATCTCCATCTACCTCTTGCACTCCCCGCTGCCCTGACCTATCCCTACCTCCTTGATACTCTCCTCTGCTCAGCCCGGGTGGCACCCCGGGAGGGAGCGAGCTTGAAGTCCTCTTGGCAGGGCACTTGGAGTAGGGAAATTCAGCTCAGCTTCTGAACTGGGCCATAAAGATTATCCTCCCAAACGTGACTTGCACTTTCAACCAACGGTCTGACTTGTGAGACACATCAGAGTTATCTGCTGGGGGTAACAAGGGTCCTGTCCCAGGCCACCCATCCCACCCCTTGGCTGGGGGGGCTGCTCCGGAGCCAAGGCAGAAGGAGGAAAGCGCCTGCAGCTCAAACTCTGGCTGGTATCAGCAGCCATGAAACGGGTCAGGCGCGGAGCTGCACCAGCAGGGAAGCAGGCAGAACGCCTTTTCTGTTGTCCCTGCTCCACCACCATGGGGCAAACACCAGCAGCTGGAGGCAAACAGCCTGGGATCCCCCAGTAGCTGAACCCCACGGGTGCTGTGTACCACCCTGGCATCCCTAAGGATCGCAAAGTCCCTTCATTCTGCAACCCCACCGCAGGCATAAGCCACCCCACACACACCAAACAAAAAGGTCGGACCACGCTGGAAGATGTGTCCCCCGCTGCTACAACACACTCTGTGCCAGAAACTTACGGGTGGACAAATACATTATATTGAAGCTTGAAGAGCAGCGAAGTGTCCCTGCAAGCCCAAGGGTCCAGCAGACGTGCCTAGAGGCTGTCAGCTCCCAGTGGGGACAAGGGAGGAAGGAGAAGGGCTCTCCAGCCTGCAAGCACGCTCCCTGAACCCGGGTTTGGCTGGGACACAAGCAGTCATTCAGAACGGAATAGGTGTGGACAAGTTTGACCCCAAGCAATAACCAAAGAGCATGTGAAAGTGGCAGCGAGCAAAGCTCCCGGCTTGTACGGCTGAGGGCAGGGACGGGGCTGTGCGGTTATTAGCAGACTGAGCTGAGCTGGCTACTCAATTACAGCTGTTTTATCCCCCGTCTGGATTCGAAACAGCTTCCTCTCATCTCTTCGTGACTCAGTGTCTTGGCACAGAGAATGCATACCCGAGAGTTTAGCTTTTGAAATCCACCAGGGACGTTTCACCTTCCTAAAATAAAGAGCGGGCAAAATATTTTCAGCCTCCCTCCGAAAAATGTACACACACAAAAAATCACTCCTTAATAAGTGTATGTTGTTGGGTCTCAGCTGGCTTTGGGCTGGGGTAGATTTTCCTATTTATAATCATGCAGCTGTTTGCTGACTGAATGGCTCTATTTATTATTTGGCATGTTTACTAACCGCCTCAAATACCTTCTTTACCTGTAATTGTGGTGCAGTACACATATTATTTTTTTTCAGATTTCTTCATTCAAGTGGGCTGTGTTTCTCCCAGGCCCCGCGCTGCGGTTTGCTGAGGGTGTTCATGGGGTTTGAGGGTATGAAGCTTTGGACTCAAGTGACCTCGAACTGTAGCAGACCTGCAAAGAGACACGTGGGGGGAAAAATGGAGTCGATTTTTCAAGCCAGTTGTCCATGGGCACTCAAGGCTTTAACATACTCTATTTGCCTTTCTTAAGAGCAGTCTCTCCTGAATGTGTTTCCTCCCACCTTTGCTCATCTAGCTTCTTCCCTTCCATGTTTTACTGAAATTGCTCAAAGCTTTATGCTATTTTATCCCTTTATGCTTTCTAGAGCGTGTATGTCCTGAGTCTTAGGAGAGGCAGCCTTAAAACACAGCAGAGCAGGGGCTTGTTGGACTCTTGGTACCCCGACACTAGGGGAAAATAATGCACCCGGTTTTCCAGGCACCTGACAAAGCACAGGGAGAAGAGAGAGCTCTGGAAAAGCTGGCCATACACCTCCAACGGAGACACAGCTCACTGCCACCATGCCCTGCAGGACTTGGCTCCCCTCTCCCGCCTGTAAGGTGAGCTGTATTGTCCCACCCCTGAGAGTTTGCAGGACCTACTCACCCTCCTTTGTCTCTCCGTTGGCATCTTGATGATTTACTAATCGGGTCACCTGCCATCCTCCCAGCCCTTCTCCTGCCAGTGCTAAATGTCCCATCCGCCCTCCATTCAAGCCCAATCTAAACGGTGCTATTGCAGCTCCCTGCGCCACACAGGGCTCCCGTAATGGTGCGCCATTTCTTTGGAGAGCCCCATTGCCCGGGAGGGACCTTCTGCTTTCTCCTGCCTGAGGCTTGGGCAGCACCTCCTGCAATCACCAGGCTCCTGTACACCCTGGAGCAGGGGCAGGGATAGGGGTGGAGGACAGTTGGTTTGCTGTTAGGATTCGGTTGTTTTTTTTTAATAAACAAAGCAAACAGAACAGTTCTTGGGGGTATAAAACCATTCCAGAGCATGTCAAAGTAGGTCAAGTTCAGTATACTGCAGGCAGTGCCTTTTCATGGACCACAGAGGCTGAATCTCCACCCCACCTCATTTTCTGAGGCCCATGAAGTCAGCATCCCCAGGCAGAGCCCTTTCTCGGGTTCTGTCCCCTTCCCAGGCTTTTCCCCAGTTTCTGCCCTCTCAGCCCTGGTCCACAACCTCCTCAGGAGACATCCTTCACTGCTCTCCATCCCGGGATGCTTTTCCCTGGCTCTTCCTGATTTGGAGAATCAGGTCTCCAAATGAGGCCACCGGCTGATCAGACCTCATACGTCGGGTCATCTCAGAGCAGCGGCAGTCGCGCTGGGACACCATTCTGGGCTAGCTACCCCATCTTGGTGTGTGCCATGGCCACATCTACGCCGAGCATCAATGACTGTTTGTGCAGGGAGAGGTCAGCCCCAGAAAGGACCAGCCAGGTCTGCGTTTCGTTTACAGGAGCTGTAAAACTGCCACCTGGCCGGTGGCTTTACTGCTTTGGATGATGCTGGTGTCAAAGACGTTTGGTGCAGGAGCCAGCTGGAGCTGAGCCAGTTTTATATTTAATCTTGCCTTAAATACAAATAAAGGGTCTGTATTTTGAGTGAGCGACAGGCGCACCACGGACATTATTAAACCTTCCAAAAATAAACCTCTGCCAAAGTGAAGGGAGCCAGATTTTTCCTGGAAAGTATCAGCGCGGGACAGGGGGTAGTAACAGGGCAGCCCCTCTGCCGCGTGGCCCCTCTCCAACAGCTGCTCTGCCTCAGGAGCTCCTTCCTCCTTCTCGCCGTTTGCTTGGTTTAGCCCCAAAAATGCCTGAGCAGCTCCTCAGAGTAGCTTAATCACACAATCATAGCATGGTTTAGGTTGGAAGGGACCTTAAATCATCTAGTTCCAACCCCCTGCCATGGGCAGGGACACCTCCCACCAGACCAGGTTGCTCAAAGCCCCATCCAGCCTG
>JAOXJK010000051.1:46865669-46892383 GCA_025774025.1 Xenus cinereus
GGCCGCAGGGCCCGGTCCCCCCCCTCAGCGCCCACCGGGCCCGTGTCGGTGGGCTCGGGCCCGCCGTGGACCTGTGTCTCCGTGCCGGTCCGCAGCTCCACGCCGGACCCACGTGTTGTCCTGGCACGGAGTGGGTGTCCCCTCCGCGGTGCCCGCGCACCCACCCGGCCCTGGGTAGATGACCCCCGAGTTGACCGGGAAGAAGGGCTGAGGTCGGCGGCCCCCCGCGTGAAGCCGTCCGGTACCGGCGGGCAGCTGCTCCCCGAACACGTGTTGCTGCGGGTGAAGCCCCACTGGTGCCGCCGAGGGGAGGACACGGGGTGGGGGGGCTTTACCGGGAGCGTGTGTGCGAAGAGGGGACGTTCCCATTTTCCTGGGGATTCCTGGAGGGGCCTCTGCCGTCTCTCGTTCTCCTGTCTGGTGGCCTCATCCCGAAACGGGGCCGATGCCTGACTTGTGTTCCCTCTGCTTTCACAGAAATTGCTCCCTTCCCTCTTGACCTCTCTTGAGGACATCTTCACCCACTGGCAGAAGTAAGTCGAAGGAGGAAATGACTATCAAATAGATACCAGAGTGTGTTACCAACCAGGCTCTGTGGCACGTGTGATCTTTATTTGCTGGAATTTCCCGTTGTCAGAGCGTTTCTGATGATAACTGTGCTGAGCAGGCTTTCCTCCTAGCCTCTGCTTTCAGACTGATTTGTTTCAGATGTTAAAGATTACTTTGGTTTAAAATTTCCTGAGCTTGGTGATAAGTTGCTACTCTAGTTTTGAGCAGCTGATGCCGTTCTTGCTGGTTGGGGTTAGTACTGGAGTACTGTGGGGCTCAGAGTCATGCTTTACTGCCAAAAATCTTTCCCCTAGTTCTGTTTCACTTTCTCTTTAAAGCCGCGTGCTTTGGAGGAATATTGACCCAAAAGCAGAGAATTTGAGCAGATGCTGAAATGCCAGGGCTTTTACAGGGACATAAACCTTGGGGTTGATCACGTATTTTCTGACTCAGAGGAGTTCTCTTGGTTTCAGCCTGTCCTTTCAAGCCCTTACATGTTCTGTGCCTTTCTGTGTAGTTATTCCACCGAGTAGCCCACGTGAAGGTCTGCAGCGTGGAGCTTTCCCATCTGTGGGGTGCAATGACGTTCGCACCCGCTCTGTGCACCACTTGCTTTGGTTTGATGGTGGAGCTCAGCGCCGCAGAGAGAGGCCTGGTGGCAGCCACAGAGCCAGGTTATCGGGGAATCAGTGGCACTGGGCTTCTATGCCCATGTTGAGGAGCGCTGGAGTGAAGATGCTCCTCAGCGTGGCCGTGCCAGCAGCCTCAGGAAGGCGGGAGTTTGCTTCAAAGGCATCTTCTGCCAGAAAACCTCGTGCCTTGGCGCTACCCCAGTTCTTGCTCTTGTATCTCCGTGATTTTCTTGAGCAGGAGAAAGACTGGATCTAGGTGAGGATGTAGCAGTGTAGGAACAGGCTTGCAGTTCCTCCGTCGAACAATTTATTGCTCTCTTGAGTGTTGAAGATGACCTTTCTCCATGTGAGTTATCGTGGGTGCTACTGCAAACTGCCAGATACTGCTGCTTTTAAAGCTTAGGTGGGTGACAGGGCACTTGCATCACATTTAATTCCTTTTTCTGTAGTGTCACCCTTCTGTTGCCGTCCCGCCCCACAAGTACACCTTTTATTCCTGCCCCCCCCGCCCCGAGTTATGACCGGTTTGGAGTCAGAATGAGGGATGTGGTGACCAGTAGTTTTGTTTTTCCAGAAGGTGCCCTGCCTTGCTGGAGTGCTTTCACGTGGGTGAGCTGTGACTTGCATCTTGTCACTTCGTAGGCTTTTGACGTGAAAATGTCCTTCCTCTGACTGCGCTATGGCCCTTGCCCATCTAACTGAGGCCATCCTCGGTGCTGTCTTTCAGAAACTCTTTCAAAGTGAACCTAACGGTTGAGAATTCATGTTACTTAAGAGTGGCCGCTCTTCAGGGCTACGTTTAGTCTTGGAACATGCTGGGATGGGGTGGAAGGGTGCCTGAGTGCAGGTGGAAGCTGGATCAGCTCAACCCCTGGAGCAGCCTAAGCCCTGCAGCCCTCAAATGCTGCCGTAGGGCTGGCACCTGCGGACACCACTGTTTTCCCTCACGCCGTATCCCTCAGTGCCTGGTCACTCATGACAGATTCTCAGAGCAGTCTGTCTTGTGCAGTCAGCTGCCACTGAATCAGGAAGGCGTTGGAGTGTCGTAGCTGCCTGTGGGGCTTGCCTTATTACTCTATTGAAGGGATTATTACAATAGTTCACAGCACTTTGTAATAGCCGATGTGCCTTCAGCCCAGCCTGCTTGCAAAAAACTTGCTGTTACAGCTACGCTACTGAAATGCTCATAATAAGCACCATCTTTACTTGAAGGTTAGACGAACCTTGTTTTTAAGTTAGACAAATAAAATAAGCTAAACTGGCACAAAAGCGAGGGGTCTCTTTGCCTCTGATAACTGTGGGTGTATCAGGGCTTTTACCAATTTAGAAGAAGCACTGTACTGCGTGCATGAATCACACACAGACTTGTTCCCAGCCAATGCTATCCTTGTAATAAAGCAAATGCATTATCTATGTTTTCATTTGAAAATTAATGATAACTTTAGCCACATCTCTTCTGCTGTTGTAGGTAGGATTCAGAGACTGGAAACATCTTTCTCCAGCTTGATGTTTTAACCCAGTTAAACAGCTTAAGCGTTTTCTACTTGTCTGTGGCCTCTTCCTCCCCTTCTTCCAACACATCTGTAGGCGCAGCCACTTCCTTTGTTAAATGTCTGCAACCTGACTTTTCTGTCCTGTTGGCCTGTGAGCCAAAGTTCAAATGGCTTTTGCAGCCTTTAGGTTCACTTCTCACAGCCTCATGGAGTATCAAGACCTGTTTGGGGATCACTGCCCTAATCCTGGGCCTGCATTTATCAACTGTCTGGCTGTAGCTGCCTCCTGGAGATGGAATTGGTTCTGTAGGATGCCTTTGTGCTGTGGTGAGCGCAAGCCTGGCCAAATACATTTTTACTGCACCACTAAAGGGAGAAAGACTCTGTGTAGGGCACAGAAAAAAGTTTTAGGTTCGGTATCTCTTTGAGTATTGCAAGGGTATGTTGTTCTCTGGAGTTGCCTGAGGAGGACTGGAGATGTCCCTTGCAGGTTAGAGAAGTATTTCTCCCACCCCCTTAGGAGCTTTAGAGGAATGACACTGCGTGTCCTTAGGCCAGAGCCTGACTTGAAAGTGGATGAATGATTGTATGCCAGTTTGTTCAAAATATTTTTTATCCATTTTGACGCAAATTCTGTTCCTTCAGAACTCCCTCGAATTCCAGGAGAAGAAAGGCGAGTGATGAGGATTCAGCCATCCCAGAAAAGATCAGAGTTCCTGATCCTGTGAGCAGCTCTGAGAGCTCGGAGAAAGAAGAGGATGAGAAAGAGAAGGCGAAAGCTGCAAATGGTAGGAGCCTTTCATCTCCCTGGCGTTGACAGAGTAGGACTGGAGGGTTGTGTAGGAGCAGCGTGACTTGTTTGGCTAGAGAAAACGCTTGAAAAGTGATGGCTATTCCCTTGTGCTCTATGAAAAATAGGACAACTAATTTAGCAGCCCCTTCTCATGTGGAGTTTCTGAGGAGCACAGATGTCTGCTGAAGCTAGAAAAAAACCTGTTATGATTCATGGGGGAGGGATGGGTGTTGTCACTTGGATGAAGCCTTGGGAAGCCAATGCTGCCCACTGTAGAGCACCTTCTAGTTGGTCCCAGGTGTCTGTTGGGCCAGAAAAGGCAGGCCTGTTTCATGGGTGAGAGAAGGACTTGTTAGTTGGTCTGGAAAGCCAGTGCCCTCTGTCTGAGAATGGGGATAGATCCCTGGTGCAGCTGATGTGGGAGGCGTTGGCTTGCATAGTCTAACAAAAACCCATGTGTCTAATGCGTTTTGGCTCAGTCTCATCTGCTGTAGACCAGCCCTTGGGAACATGCAGATCTTGGCAGGTTCCTTGTCTTGGTGGTGAGGAGAAGGATGGGGTGGAGGAGCAAAGCAGTTGTCTGTCCCAAAGGCAGCAGCAGAGGTGTTGGGACAGGTGTGAAGGTCCTGACCTGCCTGCTGGGGCCTTGCTGCAGGCCAGAGGCCGTTTTGATGTGAGGGGCTCTCGCACGATTCCTCTGTGGCTCTCTCTTGTGCAGCAACCAGCCTTCCCCTGGCTACCAACTCAGGAGTGAATGTAGAAAGCAGTGAAGATGATGACTCCTCATCAGAAGAGGAGACACCAGCTGGAAAAGGTGCAGTTACGGTAAGGCAATATTTCTCTTGGCTGTGAAGGCTAATAGTACTCTGAGGCCATGACTGTCCCAGACTCGTTGGCACAAGTAGAATTGTGGTCTGGAATTCATATTTAAATAACCCTCCTGTGCAGGCGTAAGCCTTCTCTTAGATGTCTGTCCCCCAAGTGCTTCCCTAAAGAGCTCTATGGCTTGCCCGGCTGCCAGATTGCTGTTAAAGGTATGTGGTGTCCAATTTAGCCTCTCGTCTGCCTATAGGTTTCTAATTTCTTTTGTTTCCTGTAGGTGACACCAGCTGTGGTGAGTGGCAAAGCTGCCAACTCCCTGCATTCTCCTCACAAACCTACCGCCCCAGCGGGCAAAGCAGCGGCCCTTTCTGCTGCCAACAGAACTGTGGTCTCAAATAAGCAGCAGCCCAATGCCCCAGCTGCATCCGCAGCTCCGGCCAAAGCTGGGCAGAAACTGCCCGGTGCTGGGAAGGCTGGTCATGCCGCAACAGCCACGGCCAAAATAGGTCAAAGCAAAGCACCAGTAACGACCAAAGTACCGGAAAGCTCCAGCAGCAGCTCCTCATCAGAGAGTGAAGAGGAAGAAGAGATGCCAACCGTAAAGAACCCAGCCCCCAAAGTGGGTAAGGAGCCTGTGGGGTATGATAAATGCATCAGTGCTCCAGCTTTGCTGTGAATCAGGTCTGAGCCGTGCCTTCAGCGTGTTCCCTTTCAGTTCCCTTGCTGGAAAGCTCAGAGTGATGCTTGTTCCTTGGGGAGGCTGCGAGAATACTGCAAAGCAGCCAGCTCCGGAGCTCTGTGGGATGAATCCAGCATGCTTGCTCCCATTTCAAGCGGCAGATTCTGTGCTAAGATGTCTGTCTGGCAGCACCCAGCGCTATCGGGGCTGGAGATAACAGCGTAGCCTCTCTGGAGGAGATGCAGTACTATTATTGCAGATGCTTTCAGCTTTTTGGAAAGACACTGCAGCATCTTCTCTTTATTCCCAATTGCAAAGTGATTGTTTTTGGGTTTTGAAGTCTTTAGAGAAATCTTTTACTGCTTTGAAGTTTGTGTGTCAAGGGGGCGGGGATGAGGAATAGATTGTAGAAGCTCTGAAAATGATGCTACTTTTGGCTCTTTTCCAGAGGAGGTCCAGCCAGGTTGGGTGTCCCTGCAGGGAGCTGTCTGTGACTGGGCAACTCCCCGTAGGGCCAGAGGGTGGCCAGGAAGGATTTCCCATCTCTGCCCGCACTCGGGGGAGTGGTGTTTGTAGGCCAACGTTTGTCTGGAGAAGCTGCTCCCAGCAGGCCGCTGATGCTTTCAGTAGGGCTAGGTCCTCTTCCCTGCAAATCCCCTTGGCCCCCTTTGCGGTTTGGTTTGTTTTCCTGACTTCAAAAGCTGCATTAGCATCACGCTCTGGGAGCTCGGAGCAGGCAGCAGCTGTGACATCTCCTCGCTTGTGTTTCAGAGCTGAAGCAGGCAGCTGAGGCTGCTGAGAGCAGCAGTGAGGAATCAAGTGATGAGACATCCTCTGAGGAGGAGCTTACAACTCCAACGGTCCAGGTAAGCTCCCCAGCCCAGGTTCCTTGTCTCTAGGAAATCACTTCACTTGAAGGAGAGGAAATGCTGCAATGCTGTAGTCTTTCACCCCCTTCCCTGGGTGTGCGGGATCCCCTGTCCCAAGGCCAGAGATACACAGTGTGGCTGAGAGCCCTGCTAACCCCTCCCAGCATCATCCATTCCATCCCAGTTCCTCCTGGTGCCTGAAGTTGAGGGAGACGCTTTGATCTGTAGGAAGTGATTGATGTGCAACTGCATGGATGTAGTCAGGCAGTCTATGGAGAAAGTGGCTTGCTTCAGATAATCCACAGCCTGTGGGTCTGAACAAGCCCATCCTGGTCAAAGTTAACATGGTAGTCTTCTAGGCTACCATACCAAAGATACCATACAACTACAGCTCTCAGCCTGTTTCTTGTGAGATGTTACCTGATTCTCCTGTTCCCTTTTGTTCCCTCTGTTCCCAGGCAAAAGCAGCTGTGAAAACACTACCGGTTAATGCAATACCTGTGAAAAGTGCACCTGCTGCTCCAGTGTCCTTCAAGAAGAATGCAGTCAGGCAAACGGCAGTGGCACCAAATCAGGCCAAACCCACATCCACAACGGTTCCTGGGGCTACAAAGCCTGATGACACATCAGACAGCAGCGACTCATCAGACAGCGAAGATGAGGAACCTCCATCAGTAACCCAAGTGCGTTTGTCCGAGATTCTTGTTTCTCCTTGCACGTCCCTCCTCGGCTAGGAATTGCAGTGGAAAGAAAATGTTGTAAATGCATGTAGTATCTAGCAAAGTCATGTTGTGAGTAGGAGGAAAGAGACATGGGGTGTTTAAAGGCACTTCAGTGTCTTTGCTCTGAGCGTTAATCAAGCCATTGTGCCTTTCTTTAAAAAAAAAAAGAAAAAAAAATCCATCAGTTCTTCTAAATAAAAAAAAAAGCCCAGCAATTCTTTTCCCACCTGAAGAGGCAAATCGTCGTGGTTGAATTTGCCTCTCAGCTGTAAATTGCATTAAATAGTGTCTAATTTGTGGAACTGTAGTGCAGCTTTGCTTCCCTGCTGGTGGGGAGTGCAGAGTGCTGCAGTGTACCTCACTGGAGGGGACTGGTATCAGCAGGCTGATGAAGGATGTCTGGTCTTGCGTTCTCGTCTTGGGAGACTGTCCCCACACAGCTAGATGAAAGGATGCCTTGTGTTTCCTGCCACTTGCTAATCTTTCTTCAGCGTTTGTCTTTCCCAGGGGGCTCTGAAATCTCTTCCCAGTCTGAGCAAATGAATTGCAGTGCAGTGGGATTTGCCTTGTTTCATGCTGTTCTTGTCTTGTCCAGACAAAGCCACCTCCAAAATCCTCCCAGGCCATTCTATCCTCGGCGAAACCTACAGCAGCATCATCGCTCTCTGGCAAAGCATCTCCAGCAAAACCACTTCCAGTGTCCCAGGGGAAGCTAGCACCAAAACCAGCAGTGCCAAAGCAGGCCAAAACCACACTGGGAAGGACTCCTGCTCCCACGAACCCTGCTGAAAGTACGAAGCCAGTGGAGAGCTCTGACTCCTCAGACAGTGAAGAGGAGGATCTCCCTGTGCCTGTCAGCCAGAAGGTAGGTGATACCACATTCAGCTTGGTGCCAAGGGATGGGACACGCAAGACAATTGTTTAGCCTTTAAATGCTGCTACTGATCTTGAAACACCTGTAGCAAGTAGTATGTTGTGTCTCAGTCCTTCAGAGAGGAAGATCTTTCTTCTGCTTGGAAACAAGTATAGCCTAACTCTTCTCACCCAGCTGTACCAAAGGAGGGTGGGGGGTAACCTATTTGTTACCAACTGGTTCACTCCTGTGCTTTGCCCCTCTGGGGTGGGCCTTGTGTGCAGGGTCACAAATAGCTTGGTCTTGGCTCTCCTGTGAGGGTTGGCTTAAACTTCTCTTGAGAGAAGGACCATGAGCTCAAGACTGGACTCAGACTTAGGTGGCTGAGCTCGTAGGGAAGTAAATCCCTTCCAGAGAGCATCTGTAGGCCCGTTGTATGGAGACCTTCTGCATTGACTCAGAGCTGCAAGGATCTTTGCAAAGTGCCCTGAAAGCAGCATTCCGGAGATGGCAGCTATTATCTGCTAGGGAGGAAGGGAAGCCGGGGGCAGAGCCTCACGTGTCCTCACAAGGAGGCTCTTTGTCAACACGTCCTTTTGCTATTGACAGGCAGGAGCCGGAGAGGCTCTGCATTTTTGTCTTTATAGCCTTGGTCTGCTCAGGTGGGTGGAGGGGGACGCATCTTAACAGTTGGCTCCGAGCTGCTCTCTTCCTGCGTGATTATATGTGAAGATTCAGCTCTGGGTGGCAGGAGCAGGTATTCTGATGGCTGTGCCACGGGGTCTCGCTGTAAAACTATTGAGACTTGTCTCTTCTAGCAGGGGTGGGTTTGTTCCCCCCACAGTGTTGATTTGGAGCAGGTAGCCATCTTCCTGATGGCTATTTATTCACTTCAGCGTCTTTCCTGTTGCAAACTGGTGATTACCCCTCCATAGCCACAGTCAGCAAGGAGGAGCTTGTCATCAAGGGAGCTCTATTTTTGCCAAACAGACTGTTTTTTCCCGTATTAGTAGCCTACAGGCAGAGACCACGAGTGAAGCTTGAAGATAAACCATTAGGCTTAGCTGTGTCCACAGTCCTGTCCTCCCAGTCAAACTCTTCTTAACTCATCCTCACCATCTGCTGCTTGGGCATATGCTAACCACTGACTTACTGTATCCTGCAACTTCCTCTGGCTTCTGTGCAAGATCCAAACAGATACCGAGCGTTGGAAGCTGCTTCATCTTTCCTTGTGGGGGTGGATTAGCACAATTAAAATGAACATCATGCCTAAATTGAACTGCTTAATTGGTATGTTTACCCCTGAAGACTCAGGAATATTTAGTCAAAGAAGTTGACAAGGTGTTTGCATATTTTGTGAGGGGAAGAATGGTGATGGGGGACAGTCTGGATTGACCTTAAAGGTGCTGTGAGCTGCTTTTCTTTTGCAGCTGCTAATTCTGCTCTACTTCCTCTTTCCTGGATGTTTTGGGCCAAAGATGGTGCTCTTTGGCTTCCCTGTGGACACGCTTTGGCTTCTGCTTACCAGGGCTGGGCATGAGATGCACATGGATGTGTTTGTTGGGAACCCATGCCTTCCTCGAGCATCCCAGGAAAACCCATGTGGGTTGCACTGATAAAAGTTGTACCTGCAAGTTTTTATTTTGGACCGCAGGCTCTGTGGGGAGAGGCCAGATTTCCTAAGAGATGGAGTGTCTCTTTCCCTGCCCGAACCCTGTCCCTGTCGTGACACAGCTGAGATACTGGTCCCGGTCCCGATACGCAGGTGGCGGTTCTGTGATGCACAGGCAGTAACGGAGTGTGGTTGCTACACCGTGCTCGGCGCACGTGGCTGGGCGTTGTTTCCCCCTCTTGTCATGCAGCGCGGCGTGATGCGAATGGGCCCAGCGGAGCGGCAGATGGGTTGTGCGGGAGCTGAATCATCACACTCGTACTGAGCCGCAGGCAGCTCTTGGTTTGGGGGCTGGAGAGGGAGCAGGAAAAATGATTTCCTCTTGAATTATTTTCCTCTTCTCGGAGTTACTTCAGCACCTGTGATTCTTTAGTTGTCAGAAGCGCTCTGCTTGTGTTATGCTGCTCCCTGGGTGTAACTCCATCCCGCCTGGGACGTGGTGGTTGTCAGCGAGCGAGATGAGGTGGATGGAGGGAACTTGGCCTCCTCCCAGGAAGATCTGAGGAGTCCCCGGGCTCTGTAAAGCTTATGGTGGTTTCTTTGTGGATGCTGTTATGTTCTTTCTGTGTCAGGATGCCTCTGTATGGCAGCTCTTTCCCAATCTCTTGCTAAGTTAGGAAATGAAGCAGCCCTTGTGCTGTGCATCCGAGCAGGGGGAGAAGCCAGTCCCGTTGCTCTGAAAGTCTTCAAAGTGAGCGAGTGGGGTCTGATCTCAGTAGACTATTCCCTGGCACAGCAGTGCTTGGGACAAGAGGGAGAGGAGCTAGCACGTACAAGTGGAGCGTGTGAATTCCTGTGTCTGCTTCAAGGAGTTCTCTCCCTTCAGCATTGCAAATCTGGCCTCTCTCCTGGAGATAGTGACTCACTGGTATCAAAACAAAACAGACAAGTGAGGTTTGCAATCCCCCTCCCCAAGCGCTTGTGGAGGTTTCTGTTTCTCTAAGCAGAGTCAAAATGTGCTTGGCTTGTTCGGAGAGCTGTTCTGTAATGGGATAAACATGCAGATGCTGTTGTCTGTTTAGTGTTTGGCTTGGAGATGATAAACACTGCCCCAGTGGCAGCCCTTAGCGGGGCTGTGCCAGGAAGCATGCTAAGATCCGTCCTCTCGGGAGGCTGCTGGGCTAGTGCTCTCGGCTGCTGGCCAGGAGCAGCCCCCAAGTCCTGCTGAAGTTCTTCTGGTCCTTTGCTGCGAGGGTATCAGTGCGTTAGCAGCATGACAGGGCTGGGAGAGGGGGGTGGCAGGGGCTGTGCAGTCAGGCAGGAATCTCTCTCACCTTCTCGCAGGAGGCCTGGAGACGGAGAGCTGAAGTGGGCTGCCGTCACGTGCGGGTTGGATGGGGTCTGCCCGCCCTGGCAAGCGTGATGTGCTCTTTGGCAGAGCAGCCCGGAGATGAGCGATGAGTGGAGTAAACTGAGTAGGCGCAGAGCACTGCGAGCCTGGAGAAAATCTGCGGGTGGTGAAGTTGCCAGATCTCTCAACAAGCGCTCCCTCTCCCTCTGCTGCCGCCGCTAGCCTTCAGCAGCGTGCAGGAGGGGTGTCTGCAGCCCTCGGCCCAAGCTGGGAGAGGGGCTGGGGAGAGATCCTCTCACCTGGCAGTTGTCTATCTGGTGCTGTGATAACTGCAGCTTCCTAGTGCTGACACACTAGTTGCTTGGGGCAGCGGCTTGTGGCCTGTCCTGGGACATCAGGGTGTTGACAGGTGCTGTAGAAAGGTACAGCCCAAATGAGTTGCAGGGTTTTTTTGTTGTCTGGAGATTTCTAAATTCTTAGACCTGTTGACAGATCGGTTTCTAAGGTGCTCAATCATATCTTGGGTCCTGATCTGTCTCTGCCTGTCCTCCACGTTCCCAAACCCTTGTGTCGGCCCTGTGTCTATGCTGGGTTCTCCAGCAGCTCGAGGATGTAGCTGCTTTTGATACTGTCTCTGAATCTTGCAAACGTTCTGGTACAAGTCTTCCCAGCTCCTGCTGATTCCCTAAGATGGGGTGAGATTGTGCTTAAATGAGAGTCTTTCTTGGAATGGGGGTCAGGACTGTGATGCTTCTCCTGCCCAGCCAGTATCTCTTGGTAAGGAATTGCTGTTATGAGCGTATGAGCACTATTAGCCCTGCGTGCTCGTGTGGTAAAACACACTTGGGCTTTCTGTCAAAAGCATACTGCTAAATGCAGTGGTTTGTCTCCTCAGCAGCTCAGTCCAGGCAGTAACTGAAGCCCCTTCCAATCTTGACACGCCAAGGGTAGAGTGAGTGTTAGTAACAGCTGTGTTAGGGTGAAACAAAACTCAGCTTGAGCTGAAACTGCACTTAAACTCCTAAACAACACCTGTACTAATACCATATTTCTGGGCCTGTGTTTCTTTTTTGTTAAGAGGTTAACAGAACAGCCTGTTCCCAACCTCAGCCAGGCTACTCAAGCTGGGTTGCCTGAAAAAGCCACGGGAAGCACCTTGAAAAGCCAGGCCTCGGAAAGCGAGAGTAGTGACTCGTCTGACAGTGAAGGGGAGTCCCCTGGGGCACAGACACAGCCTCCGCAAGCTGGTAAGTCTCCTGGTTGTGGCCAGGATCCCTCACCCGCATCCTCATGCGTTTTCTTCTCTCCCTTGCATGTGGAATGGCTCAGCCTGTTGTGATAGCTCTTGCTCTGCAGAGCTATGGAGAGCAACTCTTTGAGGCAGTCTTTGATGACAATCTCTTATGCTTTTCCTGCAGTGAAAATCACTGCTGTGCCCCAGCCAACAAATGTGAAGAAGGCATTGGCTCCGGCACCAGCCCTGGCCCCTCCACCTGTGGACAACAGCGATGATTCCAGCGACGATTCAGATTCAGAGGAGGAAATAGTTCCCCCTTCACAGGTGAGGGCCTGCTGACTGTGGACGCTGTTAGCCCTGCGTGCTCAAGAGGCCTCGGGACTTGTGAGGTGGTTGTTGGGTGGGTGATGAGCGGTGCAGAGAGGAGCCCTCCCGTCGGCTGGGTCAGGTTTTCTTGGCGGCATCCCTGGATCTTGCTGGCCCCAGCTCTGGGTGTGCATCTTGGCTGCAGCAATCTTGCAGTGTGTGAGAGCAGTGGAGGGTGTGAATGTTTTGGCAGGAACATGAGTAGACGCGTGAGCCCAGACCTCCTCTGGGACTCTGTCCCCTTTGCCCTGCTCCAGGGAGTTAGACTGGAAGAGCAGCCACATTCTTTCAGGCAGTCTTTCCATGAGCTGGGGAGCTCCAAGACAACTTGCCCCTTGTTTCTTCCCAAACCCCTGGATGTGGGGTGCAGCTGGACCTCTCTGGACTGCCCCTCTGCAAGCCTTGGGATGCTGGAAGGATCTGCTCTTAAGGGTAGCACAGTGGTCCTGCTGGAGGAGCCAGGCCTGTGCCTCGGGGAAGGGAGGTGACACCCGTATCTGTGCAGAGACACTTCTAAGTGTCATGGAGCTGACCCCAGCTCTCTCATTTGAGTCTCTTCGTGTCATATCTCTTCATGTCTCCATGCCAGTCCCACAGGGCCATGACTGAGCTCCCTAGGGCCTGAGCCACCTTGGTGTGTGGCTTGGGTGTCTCTAATACCTCTGCTGCAGTTTGAGCCTGAGAAAGCAACCACATGAAGAAGCTTTGACTGTGAAATGTGGCTGCTGTTCCTCTGTGGTGGTGGCTTGGCTGGTGCTCTGAGCCCAGGGCTTAGTGGCCAAGTGTGCTTCTTGTCCCGCACACATGTCCCCCATCTGACCAGCGCCCTTGCTGGGAGAGGGAGATTATGTGCATTCAAGGAAACCCTTCACCATGTCAGCCTAATGCTGTGGCCGGTGGAAAGGCTGTCTCCCCCCCAGCTGGCGGGCAGGCAGCCAGCCTGAGCAGTCCTTGATTAAAGCGTGTTTATAGTACTGAGATTGTATAAAATAACGCAGTTGCTGTAACTTGAGCTTTGTGCAAGACGGCTGAGAGCTCACGTCGGTTCGGCGGCTCTCTGCATGGTGGAGCGTGGCTTTCCTTTCTGAAGGCCAGATGTTGTGTGAGGGAAATGTCAGCCCACAAAGGCCCGGCTTGTCAGAGACCTGGAGAGGGAGGGCTGCTCACGCAGCCTCGTTTGTAACACAAACCAGGAGGCTGAGCACTCCTTCGTCGCTCCTGCTCCCTGCTCTGCTGGCATTTGTGTCTTGGACCTGATGTCAGTGTCTGATTTCCATGCCCCTGGCTCTTCTATTTTTAACCCCTCTTACGTTTAGTTTGATGGGAGGTTTCAAATGTGAGGCAACAAAATCGCTTCTCGTTAATTTGTTCTCTCGTCTGTGGCTTGTGGACCGGAAGGCAGATTTGCCCTGTGGTTGGTGTCTTTGCTTTATCTCTGTTGCTGATTAACTCTCAATGTGTGATTTTTAGAGTGCAGGAGGCATCCTGGAGTCCCAGTGCCCGCTTTGCAAAGTAGGGTTTGCAACTGCAGTCTTGTTGGTGCTGCAGTGGATGTGGATCTCAACAGCCTGCAAGCACATCACATTTTCCCTGCCTGCCCTCAGGATGGGTGCCTTTGGGGTGCTGAGCTAATGCTTTAGGTGCTCCCGGGGTGCTGGCCCTCATTTCTCTCCTCCTGGCTGTGCCACAGGCCCTGCTCAGAGGCTTGTAGGAGACAGAGCTGGCCTGTAAAGGGGGGAAGAAATAAATACGAGCCTTGGTGCTGTGCTGAAAATGATGGAAGGGCTCAGGAGATAGTGGTGGATCAGGGTACGCTTCTGTCTCTTCCCTCCGAGCTGGGCTCTGTCCTGATTTTTTTTTTTTTCTCATCTATTTTAGAGTCTGTCCCAGCAGAACGTCAAAGCAACCAAGGTTTCGAGCGCAGTGGCTGCCAAGGCTAATGCCACGCTGCCTTCAGGGAAAGGGATAAAAGCGCCCGCTGTCCCTCCAGTTAGCAGAGTGTCCGGGAGCTCCAGTAGTGATTCCTCAGACCAAGAGGTGCTGGTGGGAGAGGTAATGACAGAGGGGACTGAAGTGGGCAGCTTCCCTGGGGAGAGTGGGCAGATGGGTGTGCTGGAGCCTGAGGCTGGTGCAGTGTCCCCAGCTGAGAGAGCATGTCTGTTGAGGGGGGCTGCTCTCTTTTAACCACTGCTTTTGCACCTTAAAGTGAGGCAGATGAGCAGAGGGTAGCCCTGGTACCTTTGCTCTTCCTGCCTCCTAGCTGGCTGGCAGGTTTCTTCCTCCTTTCGTGGTGGCAGTGCACTGTACAGTCAGTTGTCTGCTTCATCTGTGGGCCGGGGAGAGATGGGGGTCTCTGCGCCCACCCTGCATGAGAGGTTCTTGTGCTAACCTTGACATGAACTGGAGCAGTACAGCTGATGAAGGGCTGAGGTGGTCCAAGCCCATCTACTCCAGGCTCCTTCTTACATTTTGTGAGCATAAGCAGTTATCCCTCCTTCCAAATTCATTTCATCTTTCTCTCCCCAGGCCGCCTCCTCTCCTTCTTGCTTGAAGCAAACGGTTCCTGTGGGAAAAGCTCCTCCAGCCAGCGCTGCTACCCTTCAGGCTGCTTCACTTTTGGGAGGTCCCACTGCCAAGTCGGGGAAGCCAGACCTGCAGCCAGCACGGGATGCCCAGCTGAGCCAGGCCGTGCCACCTGCCCAGGCAGAGGAGACCTCGGACAGCAGCAGCTCCTCAGACAGTGATGAGGAGGAGACGCCCAAGCAGCCCCCCAAACCTGGTTAGTTCTCCCAAGAAGATGCTCTCAGTGCTGCTGGCCAGGCCAGGGTGGGGACAACATTTTGTTATCCTGGGAGAAGTGTATCACCTTCACCTAGTGGTTGGAGATGGGTTCCTCTTCTCTAAGTTCTCTCCTTCCCTTGGAGGCAGAAGGCCTTTTGGTGGCAGTAACTGTGCTGGGTAGGTGAGCTCAGCCTCAGGTGGTAGTGGTAGATTTCATAGGATGAATTCTGCTTCTCCAGCAGGCTCGCAACAGAAACCAGAAGTGACCCAGCTGGCCCACAGCTCTTCCTCGGAGTCCAGTGAGGAGGAGGAGGAGGCAGCGTCGCAGGTATGGTACCTGAACAGGCTCTCGGATCTTGCACCTGGCTCATAAGTAGGACACAGAAGATTGAATTCTCAGCCATAGCCAACGTGGTGCCAAGTGGGTTTGCCAGCACAGAAGTGGGGGCTCCCCAGTGCAGTGCTGTGAGCAGGGCCTTTTGGTGGGGGCAGAGAGAGGTTTTTGAACCTGGAGTGCTTCCTCTGACAGCCAGGCCTTGGGTCCAAAGCTCGTGGTGCCTTCTCCAGGGGAAGGGATGGGAGGAGGTGGTGCCTTGCAAGGGTTAAACCAGGAGGACTGGTGCGCAGTGCTTATAGCAGCAGGCTTTTTATTTGTAACTTAACCTGTGTCCAAACCATTAAATTCCCTTTGTAAGTAATGTGCAAGGCGTGCAGCACATCTGCAGTGCATTAGCTGTGCGTGGGTGCATGCTAATGGCCAGGAGCCTCCCCCAAGCTCCCTTTACTGGGCGAGAACAAAAAAGGAGACCCTCTCCTGTCAGCTCTTGCTGCTGTAAGCTCAGCCAGTGTCTGTCAGTGCTGGGCCCCTCTTCTGGCAGCCCTGGCCTCTCTGCAGGGCTGGCTGAGTGGTGCAGGATCATTCTGCAGGTGGCCAAAGGTGGGTCCTTCACTTGGAATACGGGGACGATAGCAGCAGAGACAGTGTCTGGTGTGTGGGAGGCTGCTTTGCTGTGACTCTTCAGTGTGTCTGTGCTGTTTCAGTCCCTCCTTACAGGCTATCTGGGCCTCCCCAAGACCCCAGCAGCACCCCAGGCACCAAAGACGGTTACCTCCCAGCCTGTAGTCAAAGCGGGGCAAGGGAAAGCAGCCATCACTGCTGCAAACTCCCTCACCAAGGCCACTGCGAAAGCGACCCCAGCTGACAGCTCCAGCAGTGACAGCAGTGACTCCGACACAGACGTGGAGCAGGTGGCCACAAACCACAAAGCAGGTGGGTCTCCTTTGGCAAGGCTGGGGATCTGCTTGGCCCAGGAGCAAAGCTGTGCTGGCACAGGAGGGTGACACTGGGACGGGGCCCTGTTCCCAGTGTGTCTCCACTGCAGAGCCCAGTAGCACGGAGTGCTGCTGCCGTCTGCTGGTTTCTCCTGGGCACGACACAACCCCTCATGCTGGCTGGCTTGTGAGGCTTTGTGCTTTTGGTTCTTCCAAATTCTGCTTAATAGTTTTAACAGTTTTAAACTGAAAGAGGGAAGATTTAGATTAGATATTAGGAAGAAATTGTTTACTTTGAAGGTAGTGAGGCACTGGAACAGGCTGCCCAGAGAAGCTGTGGCTGCCACATCCCTGGAGGTGTTCAAGGCCAGGCTGGATGGGGCTTTGAGCAACCTGCTCTGGTGGGAGGTGTCCCTGCCCATGGCAGGTGGGTTGGAACTGGATGATCTCTAAGGTCCCTTCCAACTCAAATCATTCTATGATTCTAACTGCAATAATTAATGCAATTAATGGGAGTAGGTAGAGCTCTCCATAAAACCACTGCCCTCTGCATTGGTGTGCTCCAGTAGTGATGACTTCTGTTTAAACACTGGCTGAAGAACATCTGCTGTGCAGTGCTGACATTCAAGCCTCCCCTTGGTCTTTCTGGGCTCTGTAGCTTATCTGGAGGGCAGAGGACAGGAAGCAAGTGGGAAGACCTATGGAGAAACAAAATGTCCTGCCATTTCCCTGTTGCCCTGGTTTGTTGGCAGATTGTAAAACTTGGAGCTGGAAGATTCTTCTGCTCTGGTGTGACCCTGGCACCTTCTGATTAGTTCTGGTGTGGCTGTGAGCTCTGGCCCATTCTAGAGGCTCAAACGGGGCTGTGGGCCTCTTGGACACATCATTAAGTTGTGGAAAGGGCTGTTGAGGAGGTCGGAACTATATATAGGTTCAAGAAGGCCCAGGTGGTGGGTGTAGGCCATTGGTGATGGTTAAACTTGGTGGTGTGTGTAGCCCCTCCAGCTTGGGAAGTCCCTGGCTCTACTGGGTATGATGTCCTGGGGAAGGACTAGTCTATCTATGCTCACCCATCTTGTGCTACAGTTTCCTGTAGTCTAGTCCCTGTTCTCCATGGATGTGGCCAAAGCTGTTGTGGCTCTTGTCAACCACTTCCCTCACCAGATACTTTATCTCAGGCTGAGGCATCTTTCTCTGACTGTGCTGTGGCTGGGATGGCCAGCAGGCTTTTCTGTTGAGAGAGAAGCAGATGCTCCTCTTCAAACTCAAGCATATTTCCATCCTCCAGTAACTCTGTGATCTATGTAACAAATGCTCCCTGAGTCATCTTCTCTCTATTGTCATTGTTTCTGCAGAAAACAACCCCCCTCCAGGGCAGGAAACCACAGGAGCCTCCAACAAAGAGAAGGTGGCAGGAAAAATGGAGCCAGGTCATGCCAGCCTCAAACCTTCCCCAGTCAAGAAAGCCCTGGCCGTGAAAGAGAATGATGTTGGGGTGAAAGGGGTGCAAGTGACCCCTGCATCATCTGCAGTGTTCTCCGTCCCGCAATCAGAGGAGTCAAGTTCAGGGAGTGAAACTGAGGTCACCGCTGCTGCCAAAGCTCCTGCAGTGCAAACACTGAAAGGGTCGGAAGAGAAGAAGAAGAAGAAAAAGGAGAAAAAAGAAAAGAAGGAAAAGAAGAAATCTTCCTCCACAGCAGACAAGGCTGTGAAAACATCAAAGAGCAAAGACAAAGAGAATAAGAAGCAGAAAACATCTCAGAAGCGGAAACTGCCAGGAGAGGATGGGGCTGCTGGGCAGCCCAAGGAGAAGAAGCGGAAAGGGCAAGCTAATGAAGAAGTACCCAAAAAGAAAAAGAAGAAAGCAGCTGGTGATCTGGAGAAGTTGCCAGGCAGCAAGGAAAAGAAAAAATCAGCTAAAAGTAAGCACCCCTCACTTGGATCTGCATTTGCAGTAGGTTCTTAAAGCTGATGTGTGTTCAGCCTCTGGTTCGAGGCCTTGTAAGTAGCACCCGCTTTCCCGTTTGCTTCCTGCTTGGCTGCTTCCCTCTTGGCCCACCTGAAGCCAGTGCCAGATTTTTAACACCCCACTTCGATGTTTTTCTGCAGTCTCAGCACTGGGTCGTGTTGCAGACAGCAAGCTGGGTTCTCCTGCCCCTCTGTCCTGCGGCCGGCACTGTGGGAACTGTGTTAATACTCGCTCTGCTCCTTGCTGCTTGCAGAGCAAGCTGGTGTCCCCGTGCGTCTTCCATGGCATGACCTGTCCCTCCAGGGCTTTCTCCTTTCCTGGCCGTTATCCTGGCTGGAAGTAACTGTGTAGCTGCGGGCTGGCAAAGGGTTGAGGTGAGTCTGCCTTGAACCTCCTGAGGCCTCTTTGCCTGACTCTGCTGGGCTTGGAAGAGTTCTTGCTGGTTGTAAGCCACAAGGCCTGTGTTTTGCCTGGTGTCCTGCCCTGCGGCTGCGGCGCAGAACGGCTCTGCCAACCCAGCTGGCTGCCCTGGTTCCTCTGTGGCAAACAAAACCTGCGCTAGCAGAGAGCCAAGGTGAAATGTGGCTGAGGAATGGCAGGCAGAAGGTCCTGTGGACATGGCAGAGGAGGTCCAGAGTTCTCATGCACAGGGTTTTGTGTTAGTCAGAGCTTCCTGAACATGGCCCCTTGCTGCCAGTATCTTTAGAAGAGATCAGCCTTGAAATCTGCTCTGTTATCTGCCGTGTCAGCCACCGCTGTTCCCTGTGGGGTGATGGTGCCCCTTCCTGACCTTGCCTGATCAGTGTCTGTGCTGCCACACAGTGAGCAGCTCATTCAGCTCATTCAAGAGATTTGACTCGGGGCTATCACTGCTGCTTTCAAACCCCTGGAGAAAAGAGGGGGATGGTCCCAACCTCCTGCTCATTGCTCCCAGTTAAGAGTGTTTCCTGCCCCTCTTGTCTACACGCCTCTCTCTAATGCTCTGTTTGCTGCCCTAATGCAAAGGCAGTTATTTTTCCTTGCAGTGCAGACTGCATTTGCAAATCGGAGCGAGTTCTGTGCTGGATCTTGTAGGCTTTGGGAGATGGAGATGGCAGATCCGTCCCTCCCATTTCCAGGATTTCTGTTCCAGAGATGCAGCCCCTTCATCTTGGAGGAGGCAGGTTTGCCTGTCAGCCCTTGTGGGGGCTGTTGCACAGGGGTGAGCTGTAGCCTCTTGGAGCAGTTTGTGCTGTGTCCATCCTGTGTTACTAGCTCCTCTTGCTCTGATTTCTGGCACGTGCCCGGCTACTCCAGCGCTGGAGCGGTTCCTCAGAGTGGGTGGGCAGCAGGACGTGAAAGAAGGGGCTCCAATGTAATTCTGCCCACGCATGTGCATGGATAGTGGGATCAAGCTTCTCTGGATCAGAGATACCGGAGAAACAGCCCTGGGTGCAGCTGCCTTGTAGCAGGGCTCTGCCCTCACACAGTTACTGCTTTGGAAAGCTTTCTCGTGTTTGTAAGTGATCAAAAACTTACTGGAGATGCTCCTACCACTCTGTACTCCATCTCAGAGGCGTGTAATACCAGAGTCCCTCTCTTAGTGGCATTTTCTTTCCCTCTCCCAGAAAAAAAGACTGGAAAAGAAAAGAAGAAGAGCAAAAAGGGGTCTTCAGAAGGGGAGCATATAGCAGATGGCTCTGCTGAGGTTCACAAGAAGAAGAAGAAGGTATGTGCAAGACCCTGGGATGGGGTACCATGGGGAGAGCTGTTCTGAACCGTGGTGGTGATGCTCATCCCTGCAGCGTGCCAGGCTGGCAAGGAACAGAGCCGTGTCCTGGCCTCGCTGGCCATACAGAGGAGGCTGCAGTTCATTGTGGCCAGTCTTGAGCCACCCTGACCTTTGGTTGGTTGGGATTGGGGTGCCTCGAAGAAGGGCTTGTTCCATTATTGCTCCCCAAGGAGAGACCCCTTTCTCTGGAAGGGTCAAACCCAGGGGCCCTTTTGGTGGCAGAGAACCTGCCCGTGGAGTAAGTGCTCTTCTTCAGCTGTCTGTTCGTCTAGTTTTCAGCAGAAACTGGAGCTCCTGCGGGCTTGGCAGGCTACTGCATCCCATCCCAAGGGCAGAGGGTAGACTACAGAGCGTTCCTTTTAATGGCTGTGTCCCTGTGGAGATGGTAGCCAGGATGCCCCTGTGGGCTTTGTTGGGTCCTTCGTGTTTGTGGTGCAGATGATACTGATTTATTTTTCACCCTTTTTCTTTTTAGAAGAAGAAAACAGCTGAGCCCGAAGGATTGTGAGAGAAGGTACATGGCCTGTGGGGACTGTCAGTTGGTACCTCTGAACGGCGGTAACCTTGGCCAAATTCAGTACTGCTGGGCCAGTCTGGGGAAGACAATGTGCCCTCTAAATGCTCGCTGAGTCAGCCTGGCCGTAGATTAGAGGGCCAGGGAGTGCAGCGGTGTAAGGAAGGTCACGCAGCAGCGTGCTGGCTTCTCTGGATGTGTTTGACCTCAACTCTTTAGCTGCTGAGAACTGGATGTCCAGCCTGGATGTTGCTGTCCTCTGTCATCAGCAGAGATAAGCGGCCTCTGGCAGTGTCTCTCTGTCCCTGCTGACCACAGGGAGCTTGGAAAAGTAATGCGGAGTAGATGGTGATGTTGTAGCCACCTGGAAACGGACCAGATGACTCTGCCCCTGCTCTGCTCAGCTCTAAGGCTGGTATCCTCCTCCCCATCCCTAACTCTTTTAACTCCTCTCCCCAAAGGTACCGCATTCCTGTGATTAAGGATTTATGGGTGAAGATCAAACAGAAGAGAGGAAAAGGAAGCCCATCATGAGAATTCCAACTTTCTTTTTAAAAAAAGTAGTTTATAACTTCTTTTAACTGTGACTTTTAGAGCAGAGCAGTGTAACTTTCTGCCTCCTCCTGCCCTGCTGGGGCTCAGAGACGTGTTTTATTGCCCCTCCCGACGGCTCGCCTGTTGCACAGGAACTGAACTGAAGGAGGCAGTTTGACCAGAGAAGAGCCAGGTTGCATAAACTGCTTTCCTCCTAGTTGACACCCAGCCATCTCTTTCCCTCTCTCATCACAGAGATATATTTTTAAGAGAAACTTTTACTTGTTTTGTTTTTTCCTTCCCCCTTCTGTGATTTGTGGTGTCAGTCCTTTTGCTACTATGGAAGAGAGCTCTCGGGTTTACTTTTTATTCTAACACTGACGGCAGCGATTATTGTTTCCCTGGAGTTGCACTGAACGGCTGTGTCCGGCAGCTGTTCTCAGCCAAGGCGGCACAAGTTTTTGTGGGGTTTTTTTATGGAATACAAAATAAATATATTAAAAAAAAAAAAAAAGGGGAGGGGTGTGAGATTTTGCTTCGCCTGCTTCCGAGGGAGGAAGGGAGGTGAGAAGCCCTTTGGTTCAGGGCTCAAACCCAGGGCAGGGCTCAGCCGGCTCTGGAAAGTTCACAGGCACCAACTGCTTCAAGCCCTGGGGAAAAAATAACTGCTTTCTGCCCACTCCCCAAGGAAGAGCAGATGCTGGTGCTCCTCAGCTTTGAACTGCATGTTCTTCTAGTGTTGGTTTGTATTTTTTTCCTTACTAAAATGCCGTGTAAGGGCCAGTGCTAAGAGCAGGCTTTGCATTGCCTGCTGCCTCTGCCTGGGTTCCTCGCTTTTTCCCAGCCCTGGGCTTTGGCAGGTGAGGAAAAGGGAGCGGATCCCCTTGTGCTCCTCCCTCCCAGCCTGTGCAGCCCGGCTCTGGGCTTTGCTGGCCAGAGCACAGCTCCTGGTTGCCACCCTCATACCGGCACAACCCGGCTGCAGGGGGAGATGGCTGTGGCACAGGGAGCTGCTCTCCTCCTCTGTCCCCACGCTCTGTGACTCGCTTAGAGGTGATTTCAGCCTCCCGAGCTGTGCAGGGGGACCCAGGGTGAAGAGACTAAACAAGTGATGGGCCAGGAATGGGGCAAGGAATTGGGGGTGGGAGCAAAGATGTCTGAGTGTCTGCAGAGATTTTTCTTTTTTTTCCCCTTTTTTCTTAAGATCAATTTATTTTTAACCTAGGACAGCTGCAAAGTGTTTGCCAGCACTGCCCTGCTGGCGTTCCTTACAAGGCTTTCTTATTCAAAAGTTTATTTGAAATAATTTGGCTGGTGAGATCATCTTATAAAGGAACTATCAGATATATTCAGTAAAATTAGAAGCCCCTCTGCCTCCAGGGTCAGATCCTCTGCCCACTGTTACCCACTGCTGCGGCTGTTCTCCAGCCTGAAGGCAAAAGCTGAAGGTAAGCATCTCTCTCTACAAAACTGAGCGCTCCACAAGAAAAACCCTCTCTCCCAGTAATTTCCCAGGGCTTCTACCTACGGGGATCAGTTAAGAAGCTGGTGGAGGTGGTTTTGCTGCTTTTAATGTTTGTTCAGTGTAAGAAAGCATTAGTGGCTCGTTCTTCAGCAGGGGTGAGCGATGCGCCGGGTGCTGCGGGTGCCAGTGAGCAAAAGGGAACAGGGCTGTGGGTCTGACATCGCTGAAAATCATTTCCCAGCCTGTTTTACCAACCCTCTGAGGAAACACTTGGTCTCCAGCACTGATCCTGGTGGCACCTCAGCCCTGTCTGGTGGCCTGCAGCAGGGGAAGGAAGGGGCCCAACCCATGTCTAGAGGGGCAGGAGCGTGCAGGGGTGCCCACTGTTAATTGTCTCAGGAAAGCGACGTAAGAACAGAAATGATACAGAACAAAAAAAAATTAAACCATAGGAGCTGTGATGCTGACGAGGGGACAGGCATCCGCTGGTGTCCTCTTCTACTCGACTGTTGGGGGAAGAAGAGGAGGGAGTCAGTAAGAAGGCTCCAGGACATCTCCATCACCACCTCCCCAGCAGTGCTTTTCTGCTGCCCTGGCTCTTGGGGCTGGATCTGTGCCCCCCGCCCCCAGCCTCCAAGCACTGAGGGCTTTCCCCAACGCCCCCAGCCCCAGGACAAGACCTCTCACCTTTCTCTGCCCCCAGCTTGAGCATGTCCACCCCGGAGAACATCACCTCCTCCGGCTCTGCCGTGGCAGCAGCGGCGTCTGCGGGAGGAGGGCAGGAGATGGGTGCTGGACCCCTGGGGCTGCCCCATGGCCCCCCACCCCTCTGAGGGCAGCGGCCCCCCTGTGCCCACCTACGGGTCAGGGAAAAACCTTGACTGTGCACCTCTGCTATTCACTGCAGCTCCCCAAGGAGGGCTGGGGGGTTTAGGGTCCCCTCCAGCCTTAACATGTGGGGACCAAAGTGGGGTGAGGGATGTTCTCTACATCTGGGGCACCCTCCTTTCCTCTCCCTGGCAGTTCTCCCTAATCGCAAGCAAAACAGGGAACAGCATCCATGCATGCTGCTTGTTCCTCTTCTCCTTCCCCACCCTGGCGACCTACCAGGGCAGTCCAGCTTTTCCCGAGTGGCAGTGCCCTCAATCCTGGTGCCATTTTTGTAGGAGCACCAGCAGTAGCCCGTGGAGGCATTGCACTGCTTGGGCAGGTAGTCGCCGCTCTCATCGCACTGGGGGCGGAAGTGACCCGGCCGGACACCCCCAAAATTGGCCTCCGCCTGGCACTTAGTTTGCACTAAGGGCAATAAGAACAAAGGGGAGACACCGTGAGCCCCCCCTTGGGCCCTTCTGTCACCCGGCAGCCCCGGTGGGAGCTTTGTAACCAGAAGCAGCCAAATTAAACACAAAAGGAGAACAAGCCCCATCCCCGTGACCTTTCTAAAGCTCTTGGGCTATTCAAGGACCGAGGATTTGGTGTGGTGCTCTGGCTTCTCAGACACTTCCTCAACCCAAATACCCTGCGGGCACCAGCTCTGAGATGTCCTAAAGGCCACCAACCAGGGCCCCCACCAAACAGGTGCCCCATGGTATGAAGAGGTCCATGACCAGTCAGGGGCTGGAGGCTTTGGTGGCCTTTGGGATGCCCTGTGCTGGCACCTCCTGGGGGGTGGTTGCTCCCAAAGGGCCAGTCCCAACCCTCCCCAGCTCAGCAGCCCCATCCCTGATACCTTTCTCCGCCGGGATGGCCTTACGCTCCTCCACCTTGGGGTTCTTGGCCATTTCGAACAGCAGCCACTTGTGCATCCAGGACTCAAAGGCCTGCAACAAGGGGAACCAGCGTGTTAACCTGCATTGTAGGGGGGTGCACCACAGGGGAGCCATGCTGTGAGCTCCAGCTTGGGCCAAGGAAGGTTGTGAGCACCACCATCTTCCGTGGGGTGGGAGTAACCCAAGTCTGGCTCAGGCAGGACTTTGTTTTTCTAGGTGGGGACACCCCAGACCCTCCCCAAAGCAGGGTGCTCCTGGAAGGGAATGAGTAGGACAGCAGCCAAGCACTGACCTTCCAGTCTGCAGCAGTCATGGTGCTCTTCAGGCGCTTCAGGTTGTCCATCAGGTTGTCCTTCAGCTCCGGGAACATCTTCATGGGGTCTGCTTGCTGCGAAGTGATCACCGCGATGAGACAGGGCAAAGAAAAAACAAGGCAGGAGGGGAGAAGTTCTGCTTATATCAGCCAGATAGACATTGCAGGAGGCCAGGAGCTCCCCAGGAGACTCCAGACCCAGCCAAGAGACAGCTTGGAGCTGGAAGCAGAGGGGTGCCACGGCCTCCTGCAGCACAGGGGGCAGCTATGGGGTGGGAAGGAGAGTGGGGGACCTTACCAGCAGGATGTGCTTCACTTGGTCCTCAGTCTTGTTGCTAGCGGGGGCCATGCCCTTGAGAGAAAAGGCAAAGGGGCAGCGTGAGGGCTGGCAGCGAACCCCAGGGGGCAGCTGCCAGTGCCACGCAGCCGTGGGCATCTCTTACCATGTTGCCTGCAGAGGGGGCAAGAGGCAGGACCCTCATGGCCAGAGGAGTGTTCACCATGGCCATCTTCATCTTGTTCACCGGCTTGGCACCTGCCGAGGAAGGAGTAGTGTGAGGGGTGCTGAGTTGGGTGGTCCAGGGGAGGACCTGTCCCCGGCCACCCCCACCACCACGCTGGTGCCCGTGGGGCTACTGACTGGCGGGCAGCTTCCTCTGCAGTGCCTCCAGCTGCAGGGTCTGGGAGGTCTTGGTCAGCTTGCTGATCTGCCCGCTCTGCTGGTAGACGAAGTAGACGGTGACAGCCTGGCCGGCGATCAGCAGGGCCACCAGGATGGAGAGCGTGGAGAAGGCGGCTTTGCGGCCCAACGCGGACCTGCGGGGTGTGGAGAGGGAGCTCAGCCCCAGCCACTGGCAGCAGGAGATGTCCTCATACCCTGCCATCACTGCCCACCCCCCCAAAAAAAACCCAAACCCTTCTGTCACCCCCTGGCGCCTCCCCAAACACCTCCCTCCCGGGGGGGTTTGCAGCCAGACAAATGCAAATTCCCCCGTCGTGGCGTGGAGAAGTGAAATCTCAGCGTGAAGGTCATTCCTCCCCACTGAGGGAACCGAAACCCACTGTGGGGGCGAGACGGGGGGGGCACTGGAGGGTACCCGAGGAGCGGGCAGGCACATGGGGGCTGCGGGCAGGGGATTTTGGGGCACAGCATCGCTCCGGCCATTGCCTTTTGAAGGCACCTGAAGCCTCGCTGGTCCCAGGGGAGCAGAGGACCATCCCTGGTCCCGGACCCATGGGATGCTGGACTGCACTTAATTTTTAAAATTTGGTGCAAAAAGCAAAGTTGGGGGCACCCCCGAGCGCCCAGGCAGCAGCAGGGGGGGTGTCACAGGGGCTGCCATCGCACCGGGACACCAAGGGAAGGCAAAGCCAAGCAGCGTGTGGCCGCCTGCCGTCCTGCCAAGGCCTCCCCGGGCCAGATCCTGCCCCCCCCGGGGCAGACGGAGTGCTGCGGTGCCCCAGGGAGCCCCCAGATGCCCCCCCCCGCCCCACGAATCGGGAGCACCCGTGGGTGCTGCCCGGCTGCCACGGCGGCTGTAGGCAATGTCCCGAGCGGGGACTCGCCGCCCGCACGTCTGCCTGGTGACTAATGATGTCAGAGGCTCCCGGGCTTCTGATTGGATGGAAGTATTTGGGCGAGGCACCCCCCCCTCCAAGGGCGTTGGGGGGGGGGGCTGGTTGGGACATGGCGGGTGGCCCCACAAAGCCGTCTGGGCTCTGGGTCCTCTCTGCCTGCCCCACAGCCCCATCCACCCCATAGCCACATCCTGAGCCTGCCCCATAGCCACACTGTGCCACAGCCACCCCAGAGCCGCACCTTGAGCGAGCCCCCCTGCCCCATAGCCACATTGTGCCCCATCCACCCCACAGCCACACCTTGAGCCTGCCTGCCCCATAGCCATATTGTGCCCCGTCCACCCCACAGCCGTGATTTGAAATGTCTGCCCCATAGATGTGCCGTGCCCTCATCTGCCACACCATGAACCTGGCCACCCCACAGCCCGCCTGCCCCATAGCCATATTGTGCCCCGTCCGCCCCACAGCCGTGATTTGAAATGTCTGCCCCATAGATGTGCCGTGCCCCCATCTGCCGCACCATGAACCTGGCCACCCCACAGCCACTCCGCGTCCCCATCGGCCCCAGAGACACAGCGACCACCCCCCCTCAACCCCATAGCCACCCTCTGCCCCTGCCTGCCCCACAACCATGCTCTGGCCCCTTCCGCCCCATAAGTCGCACCCCGGCCCCCTTGGCTCCACAGTGCCCCATAGCTACAGCGCGACCCCCCACCTTCTGCCCCACAGCCACTCTAAGCCCCCTTGGCCCAACTCTATCCCCTCTCACC